>OZ010798.1:171058333-171658333 GCA_963932465.1 Maratus speciosus | reverse complement strand
ACGCAGGTGATAAATAACTAAATATTCTTTATGGATTACATTCAAGTTACAACGACAATAGCGATAGTTATGCGCAAAACCACACTGGTTAAAATATGTCAAGTGGCTGTAAAACTGCAGTAATGAAATATTTTATACACTAAAAAATTGAAAATAAAATTTCAATAAAAACAATGAATCTAATAATAATAATAATAAACATGCTAATATTTTTACTTTGCAAAACAGTTCTGATTTTGCATCTGCAAGTCGAGATAATAAAGAATTTGTAAAGATCCACAAACCGGAAGTTATCGTTAAAGTAGTTGGAAGTAAAACTGTGATACAAAATTAAAAACCCATTTTTTTCTAAGCAAAGATAATTTTTTCAGACTTTTTTTTGACTATTTGATATAATTTTGTGCATTTTCTGAGAGTATCAGACAACGAAGAATACAATTTAAACCTGAAAACACTTGTTTTGTTATGATATTTGAAAAAGCATTTTTCGCAAAATCCATTTTTTAAATGATACCCCAAAAATGATAACTTAAAATGTTATATTTTTTCTTATTTTCAAACTTCAAGATTTTATTAATTGTTTCCTAGATTATGAACTAAAAGAATGATCACACTAGACATACATATAATATAAATGTTTTAAATTATGATGTGATAAATCAGTGCAGGTTATGTAAAATATGCCAAATATCTGGCGCTGATTCTTCAATTAGCTCTATAATTTTGTTTTATGGAAGAAGCCTAAAAGATTTTTGTTCATTTCCTAGATTAATGTGTGAGGATTATTTTTTAGACTCAATTTATTTGAACTGGATGATTTGATTTGGATGTAGAATTTAAAAGCTTTTTTTTTTTCTTTCTTCTTTTATTACTTCAAAATGTGCGATATATCTATCGGTTTTCTAACACTAGTTTAATGAAATTTTAAACTTAGCATAGTTAATCCATGCATAAACTAGCATTTTAAAAGTGGTCATTTATTTTTTCCATTTATTATTATTTTTTGACTTTAAATACTACTGCGAGCTCATTCGCGTATTCCGATTCCTTAAGGAATTTTTTAAAAAGTGAACATTTTCAGGAGCACTTCTAATATTCGGAAGTATTTAACGCAAAAGTAAAATGTATTAATAGTAGAAATAATATTGTACCGTAAATAAAACGATTTTGTTACATTTTGTAATATTTACTGCTGCCATCTTTCAAGTATTTATCGAAATAGATACCACTAATACCTTCTGTGTATCATAAGTAGATGCTGAACAGTGGTTGAATTTCGATATTTAGTGCAAAAATAAAATAAAACAAAATAGATTTACTTTATTTTATTACATTTTACTTCGACTAGTTGTAAAAGTTTTAGTCGTCAAAAAGTGTAGTTGGTTGGTTGGTTGTATTTATGTCGGCCAATTATCTGCACGTGGGATATAGGCCCTAAAGGGAGGAGTGCCTTCCGTGGAGGTCTTTCTAAGGGAACCTAACCCGTATTAACGCTTGGAGAACCAAGGTTCGAAGAAAACCACGAAAACTCCGAACGATTAGGCCGACGGGCGCGATTGGGATCGAACCCAGCACCTCCCGTCTACCAGCTTCGAGAGCAGAACCTCTCGGCCACTGGTGGGGCTCAAAAAGTGTAGTTTTAGTCGACAAAACTTTTAGTTAATTTGCTATTTACATGCGTGAAGATTTATAGACTAAATTTATTTGAATTGGGTGGTTAAATTTGCTTTTGAAGTCTTTTAAAAAACTATCAGTTTTTTTTAAAACTAATTTAATGGAATTTTAAATTTAGCATATTTAATACGTACATAACAAACTAAACTCTAAAAAGTTGCTAATCTCTTTCCACGTCATTTCTTTCTTCTTCTTAAGTGTTCCGAGCGTATTCGGATGCCTTTCGGAAGGTTGGTTGGTTGTATTTATGTCGGCCAATTATCAGCACGTGGGATATAGGCCCTAAGGGGGGGGGGAGTGCCTTCCGTGGAGGTCTTTCTAAGGGAACCTAACCCGTATTAACGCTTGGAGAACCAAGGTTCGAAGAAAACCACGAAAACTCCGAACGATTAGGCCGACGGGCGCGATTGGGATCGAACCCAGCACCTCCCGTCTACCAGCTTCGAGAGCAGAACCTCTCGGCCGCTGGTGCCTTTCGGAAGGAAAATACATTTAAAAATTTTCAGATGCACTTCTAACATTCGAAAGTATTTGACAGGGAAGTAAAATGTACTGATCGTAGAAATGGTATTGTTTAAGGCTGTTCTTAACTGCTTTGCTCAACAAGGGCAAAACGTTCTGACACATTTACAAATTCATTTTTTAACGGAAAGGTATAAAATTGGAAAGCCTGGCCATGGAAGCGATTTGGAATTGAACTGCTTTTTCCATTTTTTGATCCATCGATTACCTATTGAGTTATAAGGAATTCTAATCACGTGACAAACACGTTTTTCGCCGGCTCTTGAGTCTCTTTCTTTCTTCGCGAGGAAATTTGGTTCAAAACGCCCACTTTGACATTATTTTCTGAAAGATCTATTGCGTTTGCAAATAAAAATGGAAAAAAAAAAGCTCAATTACATAGTTTTTGAACAACAACACCAGCTAGTTTCATGCATTTTCGAACAAAAATAAATTGAATCTTATGTCAGAAAGTTGCCCTTTTGGGTTTGAGAACACCCTTAATATATCCTTAAACAAAAACCTAATTTGAAGAACAAATTAAAAAAACAAAACAAATTTATTTCCTTCATTGTTTAAGCCCGAAAAGGGACAGATATTAAAATATTTCATTCAGTTAGTTCTACATTTAATGTTAAATTTTTGTAACAAATTAGTTAAGCCAATTGAAGATTAAAAAATAAAAATAAAATTCATACAATATGATACTTAAAACACCCTAAAAAATTAGATTCCGTTCAAATGAAATCGAAATAAATCTTAGACTTCATCCATTTTTAATTGAAAATATTTGTATTGCAGATTTTGTATTATGCTGATGACAATTGTATATAAAATGATAAGATGCATGCAAAATACAAAACAAAATACAAAAAAAAGTCTAAGATTTATTTCGATTACATATGAACGGAATCTAATTTTAAAAAAATTAGATTTTAAGTATCATATTGTATGAATTTTATTTTTATTTTTTAATCTTCAATTGGCTTAACTAATTTGTTACAAAAATTTAACATTAAATGTAGAACTAACTGAATGAAATATTCTAAAATCTGTCCCTTCTCAGGCTTAAACAATGTAGGAAATAAATTTGGGTTTTTTTTAATTTGTTCTTCAAATTAGGTTTTTGTTTAATATGTCAAGTTTTTTAACAACTACTGCATTCAGACGAACTCATTTCAAAATTAATAGAGGATATCATCATCAGGCTTTGATGTATGCGGTATTGCATCACAATGTGTGATGCAATTTACCAATGTATAATTTAAAATATTTCACCACTGTAATAATGCAGGGTGCTGTAGTTTGGACAAAAACTTCCAATCTGAACGTATAAAATCTATAATCAAAACATAAAAAATTAACTTCACTTAAATTTAGATACTCTATTTACCAGTCAGGAACGCTATGAATGCAAAAATAAATTGTGTTGAATCCTTACTGCTAATATTTAATAATGTTATAGCTGTGATACAGTAAAAAATAAAAAATAAAAGTTTTACTTAAATTTTGTTACCTTATTCTCTCCCAAGGGGTGATGTAAACACATCAGAAAATTATTACCTAAGTTTAACTTGGGGTATAAATAGTTCTCATCTTGCAAAAAAAAATGCATTTTAAAATTTAAGTTTTGTAATTCCTCACTAAGTTCGCTCCCTGCGTAAAAATAGCTATCCATATAAACTTTTTACTAAAACATATACTTGATCAAAGCAAAACCTTATTCTGAAAATGTCCTTTTTATTTCCACTATGACGCCATATTCATCTTTTTAATTCTTGAAAAATAAACTAGTTCAATGTAATATTTCGCGTGGAAATTTTTCAACTAAAAAGAAATAAATTATTATTACGGCTTTTGAAATTTTTGCAACAATGAAGAAAAAAATGTTACATTTCTATGAAAAATGTCCGTTGATTCTCAATGAAAAAAGCGAAATTTGGAATTATTAAAAAAAAAACATATGAATATTGTAAAAAAAAAAAAAAATTGGCCCATGTTTCTCTTTGGGTTATAATTCACCCATATGCAAAGGCATTTTACCATTCGTTTTGATCCTGACGTCAGCAAACGTTTTTACACTTTAAATTTATAATATCATTTTTATTAGTAAAGAATAAACAAATTGGAAATTGCTCGTCAAACGTGGCAAATGAGGTGCGTTCGTACTATAACTAGTTTTATAATTATTTTTTACACCCCATATTGTACTGAATGTATAATTTTTTGCACTTCATTAAGTGCATAGTCTGTAGCATCATTAAAATGCACTTGCAATAACTTTTTTCCCGTTCCCCGTAATGTAACGGAACACTTTTGACTGTCCCTGTAATTAAACTATGCATCCGATTTTCCTAAAATTGGAAATGGCTCCACAAAATTTTGCAACAATTATATATTTAAAATTTCAGACCATTCGGAAAGCTGTAACATCATTAAAATGCACTTGCAATAATTTTTCCCATTGGCCGTAATGTAAAGAAAAACTTTTGACTGTCCCTGTAATTAAACTATACATCCGATTTTCATAAAATTTGAAATATCTCGACAAAATTTTGCAACAATCATATATTTAAAATTTCAGACTATTCGGTTGGGTAGTTTTTGCTCTGTTATATGCGGACAGACAGACAGACAGACGGACGGACTGAACGACGACTATAGGTGCTACGTATTTATATAACTACGAACGCACCTAAAGCCCCACCAGTGGCCGAGAGGTTCTGCTCTCGAAGCTGGTAGACGGGAAGTGCTGGGTTCGATCCCAATCGCGCCCGTCGGCCTAATCGTTCGGAGTTTTCGTGGTTTTCTTCGAGCCGTGGATCTTCCATGCGTTAATACGGATTAGGTTCCCTTAGAAAGACCCCCACGGAGGGCACTCCCCCCGGGCCTATATCCCTCGTGTAGATAATTGGCCGTCAAAAATCAACCCAACCCAACCCGAACGCACCTAAAAATGAGTGGCATCAGAGACAAAATGGTGAGAAGAAAAAATGAAAAAGGAATGATCTCCATTGGCTTTTCTATGTTAAATTAACATTAAGAAATGACACTGGAAATAAATAAGTATTGCGCTGCCGAGCAATACAAATAAATAACATGATTTTGTTACATTTGTGAATATCTAGTGCTGCCATCTGTTAAGTATTTATCAAAGCAGATACCACTGACATTTTCTGTATATCTTGCAGTATCAATAGTGGCTGAACAATGATTGAGTTTCAATATTTTGCCCAAAAATAAAATAAAATAAATTTCGATCTATTTTATTTTATGATATGCCTATTTTAATTTTCCTTTGACTAATTCTAAAATGTTTATTTAAGTAGACAAGCCTTTATTTAATTTCTTCATGAAGATTTTGAGATTACATTTATTTCAATTGAATGATTATATTTGCTTTTTTAAGTTTTTTTTTTTAAGTTTTTATAAGCGTAAATACGGGTTAGGTTCCCTTAGAAAGACCCCCACGGAGGGCACTCCCTTCCTTAGGGCCCATATCCCTCGTGCTGATAATTGGCCGTCATAAACACAACCAACCAACCTTTTAAGTTTTTATAAAAATCTATCAGTTTTTTTTAAACTAATTTAATAGAATTATAAATTTAGCGTCGTTAATCCATCAGGGCCGGCCCAAGGGGTGTGCGAAGTGTGCGACCGCATGGGGCGCCAACCGGCGGAAGGGGTAACGAACACCGATAAATAATTTTTTATTCTATGAGTTTTGTTTTCTTTTTTAAAATTCTCTATAACCAGATTGGGCCCCACCAGTGGCTGAGAGGTTCTGCTCTCGAAGCTGGTAGACGGGAGGTGCTGGGTTCGAACCCAATCGCGCCCGTCGGCCTAACCGTTTCGGAGTTTTCGTGGTTTTCTTCGAAGCCTTGGATTTTCCATGCGTAAATACGGGTTAGGTTCCCTTAGAAAGACCCCCACGAAGGGCACTCCCCCTAGGGCCTATATCCCTCGAGTAGATAATCGGCCGTCAACAATCAACTCAACTCAACACTATAACCAGATTGGATCTGTTAAGCAGGGGGCCTTCTTTGTGCTTAAAGAGGCCAAATTTTCACACGCAGCGACTTATGTATTCTTTATTTGAGCAGAATGCAAAGAAATAATTTCAGAGTAACTTATCAGAGGAACTTAGGATACGTTCTTTAACAGAAATCCCTGTAAGCTAAAGATTCAAATTATTGGGTCGTTCGGAAAGTCTTGTCGTGTTAGGAAAATCAATTCGCACGGAAAATTCTATTATTTAAATAGTAAACATTGATTCCGATATCTAATGTCTAATAATTACCGGGCAGAATTTTCCGGTACGAATAGATTTTCCCAAACGGACACGACTTTCCGAACGACCCAATACCTTCCTTGACGATGGAAAAAGACCACTATCTATTCAGCTCTGTCGCAATGACTCTACCGCTTCCTTATGGAGTGTCAATTTCTTTCGACTAATTAATCACACCGCAGCTGAGGGGCGCCAAATTTGAGGAGTCTATAAATAGAATAATCTCGATAAACGATTTTAATGATAAAATAGAATTGTAGACCTTTTTTTCTTGTGTATGTGCGTACCCTCTTTTGTAAAATATTTTATTATATCCAAATAATGAAGAAAGGAAAAGCTTCTCTAAATGTTTCTAGAAATGGCTCAAACCCATACTGTACTTTACATAATTATGTATATCGTATTCGTATACCTAAAAGGAGGCTCAAAATGATTAAATTGGTGGGAAGGAAGGCGCCATATTTAAGGAGGTTTTAAAGTTTTTTTTAAGTATGATATTTTACAATCCTCTAAAAATCAGTTTGAAAGGAAACAAAATTGTTATTGCTGGGGAAAAAATTATTCAGTATCCACTCTCTACTGCCCTATGTTAACCCTTTCAGGAGCAGAAAAATTCTGCTTGTAAAATGATGAAATAATTGACTAATACCAGAATTTACAAACGAATTTTTCAGAAAATAAAAACTTGCTTTTCTACACTTTCATTCTAAAAGCAAAATGCTGCTAAAATGTTATTGGTTCCAGGTTTGGAATTAAAATTAGGTGATCAATCCGTATGACAGAGGTAAGGGCATACTTCATTGATGGCCGGTGGCTTACTGGTTAGTGCATTACAAACCCACAGCACAGGTTTGACGCTCGCCTCCGACCCTGAGTAAGAATCATTTAAACTTTCGCGGTCAATGAAATGGATACAAAGCGTTTTTGGGAACGAAACTCTAATGGTTCTGCATCAGGTTCACCACTTGACCATGAACATATGCTATATACAGCAATTCAGAATCAGTGTTCATATCTTATTTATTTTAAAGGCAATATTTTATTTTTAAATGAATTTTTTCAAGAGTTAAATGAGCTTACTAATTTATCGAAAATTTTTATTATGATATGTGAGTCCTTTTCCGAATTCAACATTTAACCCCTTCGCGACGGAAGCCTTTTACGAAATGTTTATTACTTTGCTACCGGTTTTAAAAAACAGAAGTTTGTGCCTATTCAAAACGGGAAAATGCTCGGATTAAATAAGGCAAATTTTACAGTAAAATTTTACTGGTGAGGATAAACGAGGATCCTTAGGCCTATTTCCGGCACGTATACGTGTCGCTCGTCCCCAAGGGGTTAAAAGTAGTTCTCAGATCACGATAAGTTTTAACACTAAAATTGCCTTGAGGGGTCATTTGGCCTCTACCAAATGAATATATTTCGGTTCAAACCAGAAATTTCTTTATAAAATAAATTTAAAAGACAAATAAGAAGAAAAAGGTTAGATAAATAAGTGAAACAGTTTTGAATAAAAATTCTGGTGACAAATATTTTTATAAAACTTGAGTAAAATTCCCAGTTTTTTTTAGTGTTAAACCTTTAAAAAATCGATTTTCTTATTTTTGATATATTTTTAAACTTTTGAATCAATAAAAAGAGACTGCATGAAAATATTCAAATTAGATCCGGGTCAATTTGAAATTAATAATGTTTACTTTAAGGCGGATTCAAATTGAATCTCAACTTTGCATTGGCTTTTACTACTTGTTACTTTCTTCTATCTTTACAAGAAAAAAGTATTGAATTTTTGACTTCCGGTTTTCGGCGGATTTATACGTTTTAGAGTGTCCGGAACACGATTTGATAGTTTTTAGATAATGTCTGTCTGTCACTCTGTGAGTCTGCATGTGACAAAAATTTTGTGGATGCTGTATCTCAAGAACAAATGCACGGAATTTCACAAAACTTTAGATTCAGTTTGACCTTGATATAAACTGATTCTGATTATTTATTTGGTATAAATTGCCCAACAGGTGGTGCTTCTGTGCTGCATTTTTCACGATTTCCGTAATAGCTATAGCTCAAGAACCAATGCATGTAATTTCATAAAACTTCAGATTCAGTTAGCTTTTGATATAATTCAATGCTGATTACATTTTGGTGAAAATCGCCCAACAAGTGACGCTGCTATGCTGCATTATTCATAATTATTGTTGTAGCTTTATCTCCAGAATTAATGCACGAATTTTCGTCAAACTTCAGATTCAGTTAGACCCTGATATAAATTAGTGCTTTTTAGTTTTTGATGTAAATCGGCCAACAGGTGGCGCTGCTGTGCTGCATTTTTCACGATTTCCGCAATAGCTGTATCTCAAGAATTAATTCCTGAATTTTCATCAAGCTTCAGATTCAGTTAGTCCCTAGTATAAATTGGTCCTAATTAGTGTTTGGTGTAAATCGCCCAACAGGTGGCGCTGCTAAATGAATTTTTTACGATTTCCACAATAGCTCTATCTAAAAAACTAATGCGCGGATTTTCATCAAACTTCAGGTTCAGCTTACAAGTTAACATAAGTTGTTGATGATTAGATTTCGATGAGTAAATCACCTAACCGGTGGCGCTGAAATGCTGCATTTTGCCTGGTTGGTTGGTTGTATTTTGACGGCCGATTATCTACGCTTGGGATATACATTTTGCCTGATTTACACGATTTTAGTGATAGTCCTATCTCAAGAACTAATGCACAGAATTTCACATCTTTAGAATCCTCATGATGGACATAGATTGTCATTTAATTTTGGGACTGTGCTAGAGAATTTTTGTTGGTTGGTTGGTTGGTTGATTTTGTGACGGCCGATTATCTGCACTAGGGATATAGGCCCGAGGGGGAGTGCCCTTCGTGGAGGTCTTTCTAAGGGAACCTAACCTGTATTAACGCATGGAAATCCATGGTTCGAAGAAAACCACGAAAACTCCGAACGATTAGGCCGACGGGCGCGATTGGGATCGAACCCAGCACTTCCCGTCTACCAGTTTCGAGAGCAGAACCTCTCAGCCACTGGTGGGGGCCTAGAGAATTTTGAGGTATTAACATGTATGAGATAGAAGAAAGTTTGAGATTGGCATATCCGACTAGTGCATATTGTAAAAAATTGTTTTGAAAGATACATAATTTGTTTTCTACAGATATGTATAAGATGATACAGTAGACGCTCGTTTTTACGAACCTCTTTTTCACGAACACTTGCGATTTTACGAACTATAGAGTGGTCCCGAATGCACTCCCATAGAAGCAATGTAATTTTTCGCTCCCATTTACGAACTACAAAATATGAAAATCTCTTTTTTGCGAACTCGGTTTCCGTATCTCTGCAACTTTTTTTTTTAAATATCGGAATGCAGTGCCAACGTCAATTAAACTCTATACAGGTGCGATGAAACATAAGGTGCATTCCAAAAATGTGTTGTTTTCCACAATCTCTTTCGGAGGAAGGGGCATGGCAAAATTTTTAAGTAGTGATTGTCTGGACTAAAGCATTTTTTTGAAGGAAACAATAACTGTGAAAGGATTTCAAGCATAGATAAAATGGAAACATATATTTTCTAAAATGTGATTTTTTTTTAAAAAGATAAGTGATTATTTCCATTCCTATTTTTTTATCTATGTTTTCATCTGTGCATTTTCATCTACTAAGCACTAATACAGTCTGTGTTTTCGTATGTAATGTTTTCAAAGGATGCTATAACTTATGTTTCTGTGTACTAACATTATTTTTTGTGCAAAGATTCGCATTTATTTCCTGTATATTTAAAAATACATGTATAACTTAATTAAATAATAAATAATCTTGAAATACTGATTCATCTATGGAGAGGATCAGTTTGATAAAAATACATAAATAATGTACATATTCATATCATTTTTGGTGTTTTTCTATTTTACGAACTATTTGGGTGTTACCTACGAGTTCGTAAAAACGAGCGTCGACTGTATAATAAAATTTCTACTTAATTTTTCTACTACTTAAAAGGCGTAAAATTTATTTGTTTCAATTAGAACGTGTTTTCTTTATTGCGATAAACCTTAAAAAGCATATTCTAGCCCAAAAAATAAAATTTCCACCATTTAATTGACACAAACGTAGTTGGGAATGTAGGTGTAATCATCTTATACCTCCTATTCAAAAGAAGTTATCTGTTTGCCAACAAAACTGTTGCTTTTATTATTATTTACAATGTATACAAGTAGCAAAAATATAGTTTTGGAGGAAGTGCAACCATAAGTTATTAATTTGTTGTCTGTGTTAACGTACTCATTTTTAATTTCAAATTGATTCGTTTATAATTTGAATATTCTTATGCAACTTGTTTTGTTTGACCCAGAATTATATAAAAAAAATTAAAGTTTGAAAAACAAAAAATCGATTTTTTAAAGATTTTAAAACTCCTCTTTCACCAAATATAAAATTCATTTACGCTTCCTGTAAACTAAATAACAAGACAAAGTGATAGTTTTTATCTTACATAATTGCTATTCAGTACTTATTCTGTTGACTGTAGAAGTATTCCAAATAGTAAAGATTATAATAATAAATGAATAAGAAATTATAATAATTATAATAAAGTTTCTTCTTTCAATAAATTAATAAGTGTTATTATTTTTGCTTCCTATATTATAGCATAATGCTTTGTGTTTCTTTTTTTTAATCATAATGTTTCATATTGAGGTTGATATTTACTATAAAACTAAGATCTCAAAGACAGGATTGAATATAGAAACTTTTATCTATTTTTTACTCTTTTTAAATAATATCTGAAATAATTAAGAATAGCATGTATAAAAGTTTATATACGAATAGTTTACAAATATTTAAAAAAATTGAAAAAAAACAAAAAAAACAAACAAGAGCCATGTTGTAACTTGAGTGGTTATTTTTGCCATGTGACATGTGGCAAACTGAATAATCTAAAGGTAATTATCTATAAAGTTGAATAGCAAAAATGTGGGAATTAGACTGAAAATATCAAGGTAAATATACTTTTTTTCCTGGAATAAATTGGTCACGAAAACAAAAATTTTACTTCAACTGAGGTTCCACGTGACCATGAACTAAAATGAGCGTAGACTCTTTTTTTTAAAAATGAAAAAACACCAGTTTATTAACTGTGTACACAAATACATTTCAAATTAAAATCTCGTTGACCACTCACAAACATTCTCCTTCAGAGAAACTTTCCCTTGTGCATGATCAAGAAAAAAAGTTTTATCTCAATATATTACTTGGCATACCATTCAGAAGTTAAATTCTTTTTTTTTTTTCGATACATTAAATAATAGAATTTATCTCTCTAAATAAACTTAGTAAAGCAAGGTAAAAGAAAATGGAAAAAAGGCTTATCTGCAGGACATGTTGAAGACGACTCGCCTCGATGAATAGAATGACTCTTCAAGCCACTTATTCTGATTCTGAGTGAACCACCAAAAGTGGCACAACTGGATGACACGATCTCACATTTCTTGTACTTCTAACTCGGTACCAACTCCAATGCTATCGTTCTAGGTTCTACTGAATCAAATTTTTTTGCAACAACCGCGTGGTGTGGGTTACCACACACTACAACACACGCCAACAGGCACATCACAAATTCGCCAACAAAAAGTAACACATAATAGAACAAGCCTTATTGAACAAGGCGATGAATCTGCCAAACTGGCAAACGGTCGAATCAAACAGACGCTGGTTGGTTGGAAGCTTCTAGAATAATGTGGAAAATTCTTTGAGAGGCTTCACCCAACCAATGAGAGGAAAGGGCGGTAACAATATATGACTGGGAGTTGAAGTAGAAGTATATGAACTAAGACTTAACGATTGAAATTAAATGAATATTAAATAAAATAAAACATTGCTTCAAAATGGTAAAATGAATATCGATTAACATGATATTTTAGAATCGATATGAACAAATGATAAATTTTAGCAGAGCAGAAGAGTAACTTAGATTAACATTGAAAACTGATAGACTTCGGAAACCATGGAGGAAAACACATGATTCAGAAACCATGGAGGAATAACAAAAATGGAGATGAACTCAAATAAGAATGTTGTGAAGAAATCGATTTAACAGATTTAATCGATTCTCTTCACAACATATTCCTTGCTGTCAGAGAAAAAAAAATTTGAATGCACGAACTGAATGAAATGGAGCATTAATTGCTAAATTTCAGAAGGAGAAAGGAGAATTTTTTTTTTTTTTTTTTGAATAAAAAAAACCAAATCTGAATACAACATAACAAGAAATATGAATGAAAAAAAATGAAGCAAAGAAAAAATTAACCTACCAATTTGCAGAGGATCATGCACAGGGATTTATATACACTTTACTTACACTTCTGTGGTCATTACAAATATAAATGAATTTACAGTCACAACTTCTGTGTCAACAATCTTATTTATGGTGCTCCTCTTATATGAGTTACAATTAATTAGTTCACTTGATGAGTTACATCTGGAGAATACCATCATTCTGTCCAACACATGTTAAAAACACTGAAATATAAAGACACAGTATAAGTAACTGATCAAATCAGCAAATTTACAAAGCAAAAAAAAAAAAAAAATTGTGACTTTTTTTTTTTTTTTTTTTTTTAGGAAAACAGGACTGCCTAACTGGTAATCAATAACAGCAAACTGCCTTTGGTTGCTTTTTTTTTTTTTTTTTTTTTTTTTTGAGTTAAATTCATGAAAAGGCTGTTTTATTAGTTTAACTGAACAAACAATAAGTTACTATCACTATCCTTTAAGTGACTAATGAAATACTACCTAACTTATCATTCATTAAGTAACAAGTGATTAAAAGTTATCACATATTCTATCCTTCAGCAATTGTTTCAAGTGCACTTAAAAAAATATTAAAAATGAACAATTGACACTAATTCCATTATGTGCCATGAACAAAACATTACTTTCATAATACTAAAAGTTTTTTTTTAAAACTTGCCTAAGTTTATTACTAATACTATCCGTGTAGAAAACAACTTGGTTCTACAAAAATGAGTAAGATTTGTAAACGTGTGCTCCATAATTTCTTTTTATAGAAAAAGCAAACTTAAATCTTTACTGTTTCATCAACATATACTAGTAATTTTTATCTCACTTTTTTTTTTTTTTTAAACATATTTATACCTTACAATTTACTCTTAATAGGTATATAAAGAGTGAGCAATTAATATAGCTAATGAAATAACAAAATTACACATTTCTAATTTTTTTACACATAAATGGATAAATTTAAACAAAACAATTAAGAAAATTATTTACACAAATGATATGACTTAGTTTTTTTTTTTTTTTTTTTTTTTTTTTTGTTTTCACACAGCATCTAAGATTTTGTCTGCCCATCCAATCGCAGACATTGTAAAAAGAAGAATGTGAATGAACACATGAAAAATTGAAAAAGGTGGTTTTGTGCATCCGCACGGGGATGAGGAGTCTTGTCTGCCCATCCGGTAACAAACACTCTCACATACCCAAAACTTTCAGAGTAAAAAAAAAATGAAAGAGGGCTGACTTTGACTTATGGTCTCAGTCCTAGAGGGGAAAAGGGCTGTGAAAGGACTTGTTCAGTGCAACCCAAACAAGCCCTACTCCTCCACATTGGTTTATTAACCAGTGCAAGGAGTCGAGTCGACTTTCAGTAAAATTTTGTTTTGAAGAAAAACTGTTGGTACAGACCAACAAAAAGAGGTAGCTTCTGGTACAGTGACATGTGAAGCATACAGGGCAATAATTTTGAACTGCAACACAATGTCGAAGGGAAGAAATTGTATAGTCGTAGAAAAAAAAGGGATGTGATGGGTTTTGCACAGCATCACAAAAATATTTAGAAAAGTCAAGATCTAAAGTACCAGTAGCTGAAGTTGTCACAAATTGGTATTATATAAAAAAGGTCAAAACTATATTTTCCAGAACACTTTTTTTTTTTTTTTTTTTTTAAATACTTAATGAAGTTGCCAACAATAAAGGTTGATAAGACTCATGATGATAGATTACATAGCATGATTAACATAATTATTTTAGATCATAATAGATTTTGCAAGTTTAACATATTGAAAAAAAAAAACACTTAGCTTATGTGAACATTAAAAGGAAACTTATCTTAAACTGAATTTAGGAGTTGCATAATTGTCTTCTATATCAGGTCCATCATTCCACAGGAGACTACAGGGCAGCTAAGAGTTTTCCGCCAGCAGAAGGTCAGTTACCAGGCAGCTTCCATGGAGAGTCTCACGTCAATCCAAATACAGGTGAGGCGCCATCCATCTGGATCCAGAATGTTTGAGTCGGTGAATAAGACATAGCTGACAATGGAGGAAAAAATTTTTTTTTAGTAATATTCAAAGTTGGGATCTAACTTTTTCTTGTTGCGAGTTGGTCTGACAACTCTTGTTACTTGAGGACTGTTTTCAGAGTTGTTGGCACTGTTCACACTATCATTGGCACTTTGAGCACTTGTACTAGGTACACTGTTCGAAGGTTGTTGGATTAGATGTTCTTTTCTTTCATCTAATCGAATTAGCTTATTTTGGTGGATATAGAATGGTGATGCATTCTCATTTTCCATTGACTTAACTTGTACAATAGCAGGGGAAATAATTTTTTGCACAATGAAAGGACCTTGGTTTTCTTTTTTAAACACTTTAGGGAATTTTACTAACACTTTGTCATTCACTTTGAGTTTTTGAAATGTTCTTTCTTCACGAGATTTCTTGTACACTTTTTGTCTGTTCTTTTCATTATTCAGAAATGTTGTGGTATAAATTTCGTCTAAAATTTTTGTTAACTCGAAAATGTCATGTGCAGTGTCTAAAATCTTCCATTCAGATTGATTTTTATAATTTGAGTAGATGTCGTTAAGTTCTCGAGCAAAATGGACAAAGTTTGGGGTGAATTGAGTTGCAGGATGAGTAGTTGAGTTGTAAATTGATTGATGAATCTTCATTGCTGTATAAACATCATAACCTTCAGTTAACATTGTAGTTATGGCAGTTTTTATTTGAGTGTTTATGCGTTCACTCAATCCATTAGCTTGTGGGTTGCAAATGGTTGTATGCTTGACATAAATCTTGATTTTTTCACAAACAGTATGGAATAAATCACTTGTAAATTGTGAGCCTTTGTCTGTGAGGACAATATTTGGTTTTCCATGAGTGGAAATGTAAGAAAGAAAAGCTTTTGTTATAGCTGATGCTGTAATTTGATTTAAATTATATAATTCAAGGTGTCGCGAAAAATGGTCTATAACAGTTAAGATGAATGAATGATTTTTTAAAGGACCAAGCAAATCCATAGAGATTTTCTGAGCTGGTTCTGTAGGAACAGGAGCAGGTAAGAATGGAATTTTAGGAGGATTCTGATTTTTTAACTTTTTACATGTCTCACAACTGTTTACAAAATTTATGACATCAGCGATCATATTCTTCCATGTGAATCTTTTTCGAATGTTGTGCAGGGTTTTGTTATGACCTGTATGAGTTATATGTGCAATCTTGATCACTTTAGGGATTAAGGATGTAGGAACTACAGCTCTATGTAAAGCATTTTCTAAGATGTGAGAGGCTCTATTAAAGCATAGTAAATTATTTTTAGGGTTTATATAATATGCTTTATTTTTATTTTGGATTTTATTTTCTTTTATCTCCTCAATAATTTCTCTTAATGCTTTATCTTTATTTTGTTCTTCTCTTAAATTTTGATCTGAAATGTCATTGCAAGAAATATCACTCATATTAATGTTGTTAATTTTTTCATGTTGATAGTTATCAATATCTGAATCCACAACATTAGGTTTTGACGGGTTTCCCTCATTTACACTTTCAGATTGTAACATAGGAGGTAAATTTTTGTCAAGATCAAGATTATTGTTAAAGATTGGAAGAATGTCTTGAGATTCTACTAATTCAGGGTTAGTGGACAGGTCTTGATGAGGTGGGTCTTCTTGTAGTCTACTAAGGTAGTCGGCTAATATGTTTAATTTACCAGGGATGTGTTCGAATTTATATTGGAACTCTGACAGTTCCATGAGCCATCTTGTGATTATGTCTGCAGGTGAATTTGACTTTTTGTACTTTTCAAGAGGCTTTGAATCTGACAATACGAAGAATTCCCTGTTGTAAATATGATGCTTAAATGCAGTTATGCCTTTGAAAATGGCATATAATTCTAATTTCAAAGGTGGATATCTTTTTTCGGATTGAGTTAATGACTTTGAAAAATAAGAGATGGGATATAGCTTATCACCATCAAATTGCATTAAAATAGCTGATATGGCATTGATAGAAGCATCCGTATTGATATAGAAAGGTTTGTCCCAATTAGGTAAATGTAGGAATGGTTGATTAAAGAAATGTTTTTGCAATTTTGCAAAGGATTGATCATGTACAGAAGTCCACTTGAATTTAATTTTTGGAGAAGTTAGTGCAATTAAAGGAGCTGCTATTTCAGCAAATTGAGGAATAAGGTTTCTATAAAATGATGCAAGTCCTAAGAATGATTTTACTTGTTTCTTTGTTTTAGGAATAGGAAAACCTGTTATTTTTTTTATGTTTGAGTCTATTGGAGAAATGGTTCCATTTTGTATGTGAAATCCTAAGAAATTGATGGAATTAGTGTGAAATTGGCATTTTTCAGGAGAAAGAGTTATATTATGCTTTGCAAGAACTGAAAACAACTTCTCTAAAGTTTCCAACATTTGTTTAAATGAATTAGCACCTATGACCATGTCATCTTGATAAGAAAATATGTTGTCACATTTGGTTAATTGTATGATTTGATCCACTAGTTGTTGAAATGTAGATGCAGCTGTTTTTAAACCAAATACAAGTCTGTTATAAGTAAAGGTACCCCAAGGAGTGATAAAAGAAAGTTTATCTTGGAGTTCCCTAGGCAATGCAATCTGCCAATATGCATTTGGCATGTCTAATGTAGAGAAAAATTTATACTTTGATAATTGGGAGATTAAGTTGTTAATTTTAGGTAAAGGATAAGAAGCTGGAATGATTATTGCGTTAAGTAATCTTAGGTCGAGAGCAAGTCTGTATTTTTGTTTTTGACTAGGATCTGTCCTTTTTTTCTTAACCAGTAACATTGGACATGCCCATGAAGAGTTAGCACGGTTAATAATATTAGCATTTATCATTTCTGATAATTGTGATTTTGCCTCAGCTTCTAATGCTTGTGGTACAGGAAATGGCAAAGCCTTAATGGGATGAGAATTCAAAAATTTTATTTCTGGGGTTACTAAGTCTGTATGACCAAGAGTTTTTAAATTCTTCGAGAACACTTGTGAATTTTGTAGAAGTGTTCTTAATAAATTCTCTCTTTGATCAGAAGGCAGATGAGTTAACTTAAAGTCCTCTTTAATTAATTGTTCTTTCCTAAGTCTAATCACATCTTCTGATGGTACAATTACATTGCATAGTTCATGAGAGTCAGAATCAAATTTGTACTCTTGGATATCATTTTCTGTTAAATTGGTATAATAACCAAGAATTGCATTTTTGTTAATATGGACAAATTCCTTGGAATTATTTTCAATTATAATAAGGAACATGTTTTGTTTGATATGTTCCAGCGAATGAATACTGTCAACAAAATGTAATTTAGGATCTTCATAAGAAGGTGTAAAAAGGAAAAAATAATCAGGCATATTTTTATATTTTACTTTAACATACAAGCATTCTTTAGGAGGAATTGTAATTGTACTTGAATTTAGAATTTTATTACCTTCTACATTATTTATATCACATGGTTTAGCTTCATTTATAGACTGATGATTACTGACAACTGTATGTACCATAGGAGTATGATTTGATTCATTTACTCCAATTTGATTTTGTGTTACACCATTATTATTGTACATTTGATTATTAGATACTTCAGGTTGACAAGATTCATTAATAGTAGGATTTAAGTTATTATAATTTGTCAGATCTAATTCAAACCAGTTTGTTAATTGTTCATTAGAACTAATTGTATTTATGAGATTATTTTCTTCGTTATCATTAACAAAAGGAATTTTCTTTGTAAAGAATAGCATTAAAGCTTGGAGCTATTGTGATTGAAAACTTTGAAAGAAAGTCAAAGCCTAATATTACTGTAAATTTATTGTTGCTTATGTCAGTAATGTAAAGATTATGTGAAAAATGATTACCATGAATTCTTATGTTAATTTGGATACATCCAGAAAATTTAACTATGGAATTGATGGTTTTTATTGACACCTTTCTTGAAAGAAACTTATAGGGAACTTGCTGTTTTAAGAAGTGAAAGAATTCTTCGTCTATAAACGACAAACTAGAACCGTATCAATTAAAGCATTTTGGGAAATTCGTTGAAAGTTTATACTAATACAAGGTAACTGTACTGATTTTTCAAAAGCTGAAAAGATCCTATGATCAACATCATCTTTTTGTACACTATTTTCATTACTATGAAAGTCCACCACAGATTTAGAAGAAACTTTATTAGGTGTGAATGATAATGAAGTATTTAAACTCTTGTTAAGAAAGATTCTTGTTTTTTGACGAGGAGGATTTGAGGTTTCTGGCTTTAATTCAGGAGACGAGGCTAAACCGCCAGATGTATTCAACCTCATTTCTCGTTTAAATTTTCTTGAAATTTTGAACTTTTTCCCTGATTTTTAGGCTTATGTTTGTCATCTCTTTTGCCAATTACTTCCAAAAATTGATAACATTGGGGCATAAGATGGCCACGCCTAGAACAAAAGTTACATATTTTGACCTCACGGTTTTGTCTGTTGAAATGATTATTACTTTTGAATGAATCATATGAGTCGTCTCGCCTTTTATGTTGAAATCTTTGATTATCCTTTTTGGGATTAAAGTTCTTTTGTCTTTTAAATTTAGGAAGTTTTGGTGTGTTTTCTTTATCTACATGAAAGTTTTCACCGATTTTGGCAACTGGTGATTCATTTTCATCAAATATTCTCTTAAGTTGCTCAGCTTTTTTTAGAATTTCATCAAATGATGATAATTCATACTCTAAGATCTTTATTTTTATTTTTTTTGGTAAGGCACTAACAAATAAGTCTTTTTTAAGTTCAGAAACAGCTGCCTGATCCAATTTTGGATACTTTTGATGCAGCGCTTTGTCAAGACGAAATGAAAAATTGTTTAGGGATTCATTTTCCTCAAGTTTGAGACTATTAAGATCAGTAGGTGTACTTTTCTTACTAAAGAATTTTTCAAATTCTTTTCGTATAGCCTCAATATCATTTTTACAGTTAATGTAAGATGAATCTAAGTAAAATTGCAAAGCTGGACCTACCAATTTGCTTTTAAATAAAGCTAAAGTCTCTGTTTCTGACAGCTTATAAATTGATTTTACTTCTTTGATTTGATCAAAAAAAAATTTGACAAGAGTGGGATCCCCACTGAATTGTTGAATCTGAATACTTATATGTTTGCTAGCCATTTTAATAAGTTATTTGAAATTATATATACTTTAGTCAGGAATATTTGAAAAGTACTGCATTGCTAAGTTTTCTATATTATATATATATACTTAATACACAAATATATCAATACTTCAAGGCAATTGGTTTAATACAAAAATATATATTGAGCATCATAAGTGAAAAAATTGAATAAAAGTCCTGCATTTGTTACTTTCAAACATGATTATTGAGTCAGATTTTAAGTATACCTCAATATATTGAATTATAATTATACGTGAAGAGTTACCTCAAATTTCATTATATAACACTTCAATTATGTAAAAGTTTTGATGGAATTATTTTAAACACATAGGAAGCAAAAATGATAAAAAAAGGTCACAGAAATGATTATTTTCTCATATTTTGAAAATATTAAGTAGTTTCCAATACAATATTTCAAAAAAAATTCCAATTTCATTCCTTAATTTATACATTAAATCAATCATTTTCTGTCATTTCATCATTGTAAAAGAAATATAATTGTTCTTGATAAGCAAATATTTAATTAATGTAGTTGTTTCATGAGAAATTGCATGTTATATGTATTTATTCTCAACTATCTACACTCAAACACATAAGAAAAAAAAAGACCTCAGGTGAAGAGGGATTCGGCATCACATGTTGTAACTTGAGTGGTTATTTTTGCCATGTGACATGGGGCAAACTGAATAATCTAAAGGTAATTATCTATAAAGTTGAATAGCAAAAATGTGGGAATTAGACTGAAAATATCAAGGTAAATATACTTTTTTTCCTGGAATAAATTGGTCACGAAAACAAAAATTTTACTTCAACTGAGGTTCCACGTGACCATGAACTAAAATGAGCGTAGACTCTTTTTTTTAAAAATGAAAAAACACCAGTTTATTAACTGTGTACACAAATACATTTCAAATTAAAATCTCGTTGACCACTCACAAACATTCTCCTTCAGAGAAACTTTCCCTTGTGCATGATCAAGAAAAAAAGTTTTATCTCAATATATTACTTGGCATACCATTCAGAAGTTAAATTCTTTTTTTTTTTCGATACATTAAATAATAGAATTTATCTCTCTAAATAAACTTAGTAAAGCAAGGTAAAAGAAAATGGAAAAAAGGCTTATCTGCAGGACATGTTGAAGACGACTCGCCTCGATGAATAGAATGACTCTTCAAGCCACTTATTCTGATTCTGAGTGAACCACCAAAAGTGGCACAACTGGATGACACGATCTCACATTTCTTGTACTTCTAACTCGGTACCAACTCCAATGCTATCGTTCTAGGTTCTACTGAATCAAATTTTTTTGCAACAACCGCGTGGTGTGGGTTACCACACACTACAACACACGCCAACAGGCACATCACAAATTCGCCAACAAAAAGTAACACATAATAGAACAAGCCTTATTGAACAAGGCGATGAATCTGCCAAACTGGCAAACGGTCGAATCAAACAGACGCTGGTTGGTTGGAAGCTTCTAGAATAATGTGGAAAATTCTTTGAGAGGCTTCACCCAACCAATGAGAGGAAAGGGCGGTAACAATATATGACTGGGAGTTGAAGTAGAAGTATATGAACTAAGACTTAACTATTGAAATTAAATGAATATTAAATAAAATAAAACATTGCTTCAAAATGGTAAAATGAGTATCGATTAACATGATATTTTAGAATCGATATGAACAAATGATAAATTTTAGCAGAGCAGAAGAGTAACTTAGATTAACATTGAAAACTGATAGACTTCGGAAACCATGGAGGAAAACACATGATTCAGAAACCATGGAGGAATAACAAAAATGGAGATGAACTCAAATAAGAATGTTGTGAAGAAATCGATTTAACAGATTTAATCGATTCTCTTCACAACAAGCCAAATATTTTTAATAGGGGTGAGGGGGGGGGGAGGGTAAGCGAATGCTCACACGGGCGCCAAAATGGTCTCGGGCCGGCCCTGTAATCCATACATAACAAACTAAAATCTAAAAAGTTGTTAAATTCTTTCCATGTCATTTTTTTTTTCTGAAATGCTTGGAGCGTATTCGGATGCCTTTAAATCTATCCCTTCGTCCCATAGGGAAAAATAAATTTGAAAACTTTCAGATGCACTTCTAATATTTGAAAGTATTTGACACAGAAGTAAACTGCACTGATAGTAGAAATAATATTATGGAATATCATTAATTGAATGGTTTAGTTATATTTGGGGTAGTTTAGTGCTGCCATCTGTTAAATATTTTCCGAAATAGATACCACTAATTTCTTGTTCGTCTCTTGAATCATAAAGGGTTGGTTGGTTGGTTGTATTTATGACGGCCAATTATCTGCACGTGGGATATAGGCCCTAAGGGGGGAGTGCCTTCCGTGGAGGTCTTTCTAAGGGAACCTAACCCGTATTAACGCTTGGAGAACCAAGGTTCGAAGAAAACCACGAAAACTCCGAACGATTAGGCCGACGGGCGCGATCGGGATCGGACCCAGCACCTCCCGTCTACCAGCTTCGAGAGCAGAACGAATCATAAAGGGATGCTCCACGATTGTTGAGTTTCAATATTTAGTGCAAAAGGAAAATAAAATAAAATAAATTAAATTTTGGTATACTTTTGTTCGACATCTAAGAAAGGTTTATTTATTTAGACAAACATCTTAGTTCATTTCCTGGATATGTGCGTGAAGATTTTGAGACTAAATTTATTTGAATTGGGTAATTCGTTTTGTTTTTTGAAGTACAAAAAAAAAAAAAGAAATTTTATATATTGATCAGTTTTCTAAAAGTAATTTAATCGAAGCATAAACTTAGCATCATTAATCCATAGATAAACTAACATTAAAAAAGTGAGTAATTTCTTTACATGTCATGTTTTTTTTTCTCCTTTTTTTAAGGGTACTCCGAACTTATTTGGGTAGTTTCAAGAAGAAAATAAAATTTCAAAAAAATTTTAGATACACTTTTGGCATTCGAATGTATTAAATACAAAAGTAAAAAGCACTAATAATATGATACACTGTAATGTTCAAAAATAAAATGGTTGGGTTTTGACAGCCAATTATCAACTCTAGGGATATAGGCCCTAGGGGATGTGCCTTCCGTGGGGGTCTTTCTAAGGGAACCTAACCCGTATTTACGAATGGAAATCCAATGTTTCAAAGAAAACCATGAAAACTCCGAAACGGTTAGGCCGACGGGCGCGATTGGGTTCGAACCCAGCATCTCCCGTCTACCAGCTTCGAGAGCAGCACCTCTCAGCCACTGGTGGGGCCTCAAAAATAAAATAGATTTGCTGCAATTTGGGAAATTTAGTGTCGCCATCTATTAAATATCTTCGAAAATAGAAATCACCTATTCCTTGTGTGTCACAAGCTTTATGTCGGGACGCTGCTAGGTGGTTAAGTTTCGATATTTGGCACGTAAAAAGATAAAAAAGAAATGAAATAAATTTTTGACATTTCCTTTACGTAGTATTTGGGTTTTTTCATTAACAAAACATCAAATAATCGTAATATGTACACTTTTATAAAGATGATAATACACACAAATAAGCTTTGCTTAATATTATCAGATGTATCATTCAAGTTAGTAATTTACATACATAGCTCTCAGTGTTGTTGTTTTTTTTACAAGTAATATTAAAAAGAAAAAAATTCTATTTAGATGTTTATTAAATTAGCAAAGACACTTTTTCACATAATTAAATCCGTAAGTAAATTTTTCATAATGATTCTTGGTGAACTATATTTGGATGAACTTATGAACATATGAACTTTTAATATCGAAAAAAATTGCCCCCCACATACCCATATTGATATGAATATACATAATTTTTTATTATATTAAGAATACAATATGAAGTTCTAAAGTGCGTCGCATTGTAATGCTGAAGAATCAATGGTGTTTGTGTTACGACATCCGATTATCTGCACGATGGACATAGGCCCAAAAGGCGTGTGCCCTTCGTGGTGGTCTTTCTAAGGTAACCTAACCCATATTTACGCAAGAAGATTCAATGGATAAAGGCTCCCTGCAGGCGAAGACACTCGCAAGCTAATGCTAAACCTATGGGGAGGTTTTTTCCGAATATCTCGTTTGCATTTCGCCATTTTTTAATAATTTCCTTTGCACTGGATAGCTGAGGTCCATCTGTACATCGCTCCTTTTTTACTTTTTCAATTTTGGTTGCAGATATTTTTTTAAGGTTCCTTCACTTTTGAAACCGGTTCCGAAAATGAAAGTTATTATTAATGAATGTCTATCATACTGGCAATGAGCACTGTAACACAAATGTATTTAAAACAGAAATTGAAAAGTTACAGTAACAATCTTATGTTCAGAAGCCGTCATCTAAAAAATATATATGCCTAAATTTAAATTATAAGCAGTGTGTGTACATTGTAATTAATGCATTACATAAAAAAAAAATAACTGATTATTATTTATTACTTTTCAATTGTCTGTTTAAATTTTCAGCGATTACCAAATTTTACAAAAGTGATACATTGACAAAAGCATCTTATTTTTTTCGAAATTTTAACTCACAAATAGCATAGCATACCTCTGGAAAATAAACATGATAAATTCTCATAATTTTGTGTTTCTTTTTCTCATTCAGAATAAAACTCGATGCTAAAAATCGTTATTTACATAATTTATGATAGAAGTCATTACAAACTTAGTTTCTCAAATTATATATTAATTAAATTTTCGTTTCCAAATGGTGTTCATGGGGGTACTCCCCTCCATATTTTAAGGAGAAATTCATCGTTGAGACTTGGGGAGTGTTACGGATTAAAACGGTTAAATTTTCGTTTCCAAATGGTGTTCATGGGGGTACTCCCCTCCATATTTTAAGGAGAAATTCATCGTTGAGACTTGGGGAGTGTTACGGAGTAGATTTTTTCAACTTGCTTTCTACGAAGAAAATTAGCCCTCCTTGGGGTTATTTACCCCTCCATAGGGGGTGTTAATGGAGGTACCCCCCTCCATATTTTACGGAGAAATTCATCGTTGGGAGTGGGGGAGTGTTACCGAGTACATTTTTTCATCTTGCTTTCTACGAAGAAAAAAAAACTGTTTTTGTGAATATTCGGTAAGACTGCCAAATTTTTTAAACTTGTATACATTTTCTTTAAAAAAATTCTTTTTTTATATTTGACATTTTACGTTAGCAAACTTTTAACAGGGAATAAGGAATTATTTATATTACATAGGAAAATAGACCTATTACCGCTGATTATTTATTTACTAAATACCGATATATAAAGTAGCGGCCCCTATATTATGTTACTGATATAGATGGCACTAATGATTTTGGGTATTTTCAACTGAAACTAAAGAAATTAAAGTTGATGTCATCAACGTAGAATGGCGTTTCTACATTCAAGGTCGGTGTCTAGGGGAAAATCTATAGTACGTATGTACATAATATTTGTTACATAATAAGGTATACTTAGTAAGGGGGAGATAAGGGATGAATGGGACATTTTCACAAAAATAGTTTTTTATTTTTTTATTTAAGTTATTATCAATATTATATATCACATTTCATACATTAGGTATTTGACTACATATATGAACAATATTCATTCTAGATTATGATTTATTCAGAAAAATATTATGAAATTTTAAAAAAAAAAAAAACGTTCCTCCCTTTCCCAATCATCCCCACAGCAGGGATGAATCCGACACTAATAGGAATGGATGGGACACAAAGATTTTCTTTCCTGTGTTCAATTTTACCAAATTAAAATTTATAATTATAACCTTATATGTAATTATATTTGTAATATATGATTTTACAGCACGAATCGATATGTTTTTTTTTTTTTTTTTTTTTTTTTTTTTTTTCAATAACTTCTTTTAATGCAGTTTTAAATTTTAATGCAGACTTCGGCTATCAATCTGTTCTTTTTTCCCACTTAATGAGGCATTTTAGATTTGAAATGAAAATGCAAAATGTCTTTTAAATATGGCATAGTTAATAATTTTCAATCATAACATATTAATTAATATTAATTAAATGTATCTTAAAAACATGCAGAACGGAAATTATTGGGTCGAGCGGAAAGTCGTGTTGTGTTGCGAAAATTAATTCGTACCGGAAAATTCCGCCCGGTAATTATTAGACACTTGATAGCAGAATCAATGTCTAGTAATTAAATGATAGAATTTTCCGGTACGAATTTATTTTCCCAACACGACACGACTTTCCGATCGACCCAATATGTTAGGGGTGGGGATTTATTTGTGCAACATTTCAAAATTCAATATAATTTCCCCCATTTGATCAATAAACATATACTATTTTTAACAATTTTGTCTATTTTGATTAAGTTTTAGTACCAATTTTTTGATAATCCATTAATAATTTGGCCCCACCAGTGGCCGAGAGGTTCTGCTCTCGAAGCTGGTAGACGGGAGGAGCTGGGTTCGATCCCAATCGCGCCCGTCGGCCTAATCGTTCGGAGTTTTCGTGGTTTTCTTCGAACCTTGGTTCTCCAAGCGTTAATACGGGTTAGGTTCCCTTAGAAAGACCTCCACGGAAGGCACTCCCCCCTTAGGGCCTATATCCCACGTGCAGATAATTGGCCGACATAAATACAACCAACCATCCATTAATAATTATTACAATACAATAAATAACACTCAGAAATTTTAAACAATAACAACTCATATAGTACCATTTAATACTATTAATTAACGTAAATTATTAATTTATCAACCTATATAATACTATTTAGTTAATAAATAAAATTTTCAACATCTCTAGGGATGAATGAGAATGTCCCATTCATCCCCATTTGAAATGTCCCAATCATCCCCATGATGCCTATATTCCCTTCTCAGCCATTTTGCCTCAAAAATTATTTTGTCACAATGGTTACTATTCATTCATTTTAATTATCGATACTGAACCTTAAAACACATAACTGCAACATACTAGATTAATTTTAACACAATTATTCTAATTGGTTAACAAATCATATTAGATGTAAATTTCCAACTGGGCGAAGTAAGTCCGGACCAGGATTCGAACCCGGGACATCTTGGCTGAAGCCGCCAGTACTCTGCCATCTGAGCTATCCCGGACGATTCTGATCGAACTTTTTCACCCGGTTAACCTTGAAGATTACAGCATCTGGTCTGACACCTGGTTCAGCTCAACAGAATAAATCTCAGGTAATGGAACTCCAGAAATCGCTGGATACGAAATTACACTAGATTAATTTGAACACAATTATTCTAATTGGTAAACAAATCATATTAGATGTAAATTTCCAACTGGGCGAAGAATGTCTGGACCAGAATTCGACCAAAATCGTCCGGGATAGCTCAGATGGCAGACCACTGGCGGCTTCAGCCAGGAGGTCCCGGGTTCGAATCCTGGTCCGGACATTCTTCGCCCAGTTGGAAATTTACATCTAATATGATTTGTTTACCAATTAGAATAATTGTGTTAAAATTAATCTAGTGTAATTTCGTATCCAGCGATTTCCGGAGTTCCATTACCTGAGATTTATTCTGTTGAGCTGAACCAGGTTTCAGACCAGATGCTGTAATCTTCAAGGTTAACTGGTTGAAAAGTTCGACCAGAATCGTCCGGGATAGCTCAGATGGCAGAGCACTGGCGGCTTCAGCCAGGAGGTCCCAGGTTCGAATCCTGGTCCGGACATTCTTCGCTCAGTTAGAAATTTACATCTAACTGCAACATAGTTTAATTTTTTATATTGTATAAGACATTTCCAATCTTCAAATGTAAAAAAACTTACTTTTAAGCAGAGATTTCAGAAAATGCAACTTTGAAGTAAAATGAAAACAGCAGTGCGGTCCTACTTTTAGTTTTGAAGCACACTGTGGTAGAGCCTTATTTGGGGATAGGAAGCAATTTAAAATAAATATTTATTGCCTGAAATATTGAGAATGTCCCATCCATCCCTTGTCCCATTCATCCCCTAGCTCCCCTAATGCTGATTATTTTTTACTCTATAGAGATAATATAGGGTAGTGCTCCTCCCTCTAACTACATTATATCCATGATATAGGTGGAGCTACTGATTTTTGGAAATTTTTAACTTAAACTTGGAGGAATTGGGTTGGTGTTTAACGGTAGGGATTAGCAACACTGAATTAACTATATGCTTTTTAGATATTAATTTCCTTTTTAACACTTTCATCGCTAGGAACGAGATAACTCGTCTTCCAGGTATATTAGCTATCAACCAAGGAAATTCAATTCATACCGGAAAATTCTGTCATTTAAGTATAACACATTGATTCCGATATCTAATGTTTAATAATTACCGGGCAGAATTTTCCGGTGCGAATTGATTTTCCTAAACGGACACGACATTTTATTATTTTTGTTATGTTTGTGATGACAAACAAATCATTAGAGTGAGGAATGTTATTGATTATTATTTTTCAAAGTAAAATAAACAAGTTTTAAACTAATTTGGGTTTTGTTTTAATTTTAGCGCTGCGAGGAGCGGCTCATGCTCTTAGCGCAGAGGGTGGCACAAAGGCGCGCCATTGCCGCGATGAAAGTGCTAAACATCGACGTTTAAAACTCATTGAAAAAATTTTGTTATTTCTTTAAAGGAAATATCAGTAGATTTAATAAATTTTCCCTAAATATTTAAAAAGTAAATTATTTTGCATTTTCAATATAGTACAGTGGCAATAACAATCAATCAAAATGTAGCAAGATATCTGATTTGCGAGTGTAGAAAAATGTTCTATTAGATCTAGGGAGAAAAATAAGATCTATATTGTAACTTTGTGAACACATTTCATGTCAGTGTGCCGTTGATAAGCTCACGTGAGCATTTTTTCCCTAAAAATTAGATCTCGGTTTACTGCATCACTTCAGTGATGCAAGAAAATCATGTCGCCATCAGGATCATCATTCCAGCAGCAGCTTTTGTTTAGATCAGTATTTCTTACAAGTAAAGATAAAGCAGCGTTACCGATCATCTGTTGTCAATTGGCCATTGAAATGTTCCCGCTGCCAATTTCATCTTAAAATTTAGTATTGGGTTTCCTTCATAGATTTTCCATTCAGGTTTGGATTGGAATTCAATTCTTGCGAGCGAAGAGCGGACATCATTGCGAACAGTCCGATAATTAGCGTACATGTAAGATGATTTTTATCTGAGAACAAAAAAAGATTACACAACAATTTTCGTTGGTTTCAAATATTTTTAATCTTCAGTTATTTTTTGAAGACTTTAATAAATTTAAACTGTGTGTGCTTTATTCTAAATATTAAAATTCCTTAGGCGGAGCTTAAACTATGGAAATTTCTTTAGTAGGCAGCTAATAGCTGAGACAAAACACATTAATATGGAGCGTTTTCATTTTTGGGATTGTTTTCTCTTCAGATATCTACCACTTTCTGCGAATAGCAATTTCGACCTATTAAATGACAGTTCATACACTGATCAGGTAGTAGTGGCTACTAGAAATTGTTTGTAGATTCCATTAAATTGGCAGTATTCTTAAGCAGTGGCGGCTCGTGCCAATCTTCACTGGTGGGGCCCGGTCCTCATAACATATTGTAAATTTTTATGTATTAATATTTGTTGTTTAAACATGAAAACAAATTATTCAAAACTAACTATTATTTAAAACTTTTATTTCTTACTTTTGTAAAAAAAAAATTTAATTATTTTTTCAAGTAATCAACGTTAATTTCAAATTTATCAAATTAATTACAATTTTTAACATACCATTAATTGCCATTATTAACATTGAACATACTTTGATCAATCATTATTTAATTAAAAAACAAATATACAAAATAATAATAATAAGAAGAAGAATAAGAATAATAAGAATAATAGTAATAATAACAATCTCACAACGTTACAGAAAAAAAATATAAACTTTACTTGCAAACATTGAAACTGTTCAGAAATTAAAATTTAGTACATTATTTAAATAAAAGTTTGGTATGTTTTTAGATGCGCAAATCTTTCACTTTTAAATTTAATTACCATTATTCACATTAAACTTACTCTGGTTAAACATTATTAAATTAAAAAACAAATTCACAAATCAAACAAAAAATAATTATCTCATAATTTAATAGAAAAAAATACATATTTTTCTTTGATTTCAGAGATTTAATCCATTCACAAATTAAAATTTAATGCATTATTTAAATAGAAATTAGGCACGTCGATTTTTCGACTAGCAAATCTTTCACTTACTTTTACATCAAATTCTGATATTGTACTAATAAAATCTTTGTGGACTGAAAGAACAGCAAGAGTGTGCTTAATCGTTCCTGTCCCATAGAGTTTTTCAAAAATGTTTTAAAATTTTCTCTCATTCGCTCTTGAACTCCAGTATGACACCCGCTCACAACAGCGCACCGTCATATGCTTGCACAACAAGCTTATCTTTTAAATAAAACTTTTCTAAATTTTGAGTTAAGATTATAGTAAGTCCCTCTGCTGTTTTATCATAGACATCAATAAATTGAACAAACCTTTTCAAGGGTTTGTTGTTTTTTATATATCGTAAAATGATAACAAATTGCGAAGTGCAGCTTACATCAATATAGTTTCGTCAGCTTGTAAATCTACAAAATTAGAAGCAGAAATCTCATTTTTAACTTCATGCATGTACGTTTCATATATACAATCCAACAGCTCATATTGTATAGTTTTTTTAAAAGTATTTTTAGATACTGTAGCATTGTTTAAATGGTCTTCCAATATAGTGTCCAGTTTTGAGGCGTATGTGACCAATTCTAAAAACATACCTCGGTTTACGATTTAGCACATACCTGTTCTTCTCAACCATTTCATTATGTTTTTGTAATGAAATCCTGTAACCTTCATCCAACTGCACTACAATATTGACAGTTCCGAAGGTTTTATAGTTAAAAGCATTATTTAAATGAGTAGTATTCATTTCATATTTTTTTACTCTTTCAGAAAAATGCTTCAAATCGTTACAGCCGGCCATACTCCATAATTTCATCCCTCCAAACAATAAAAAATAAAAACAGAACAATGCTTTTTTTTTCTTCACTTGCTGAAATACACAGAAATTTTTGATACCACTGTGTAGAGAAATAGCGTAGTTTCCCCCCATCTTTTCGTAGCATTTCAAAATTCTTCGGTTGATAAGGTCCCAGGCGTTTAATTTCAAGTTTTTCTTCCAAATTCATTGTTGAAAAGGGCATAATAAATCATCTACAGAATTCATTTTTTTATTTCAAGAATTTAAGGGCGTGTTCGAAAAAATATTTTTCCACCCTCAACAGCTCGAAATTTTCTGGGACACTTTCAGACTCATTTTTAAAAGTAAAAACATGAAACTTGCTGAGATGATTTTTGAAGTGATGTTTAAGAGGCCGTGTGGTTTCATTTTTCGCTCAATTCAATAGAATTTGATTTTAAAACAATTATTTTCTCATTAGGACCCTTTTTTTCATCCCCAGATCTCCCGCTTCAGAAAATTCGGTTCAAAACTCCCACTTTGATAGCATTTTTTTTGCAATATTTTCTGCATTTTTCAAAAAATCGACAAGCACGTCCCATTATGTAGTTTCTAAATAAGAGAATTTGCCAGTTTGATGCGTTTGAGAGTAAAAATGAATTTAAAAATAAATCAGAAAATAAGCAGTTTGGATTGGAATACACCTTAACAATAACATGCGTCTCCGTTTAAAGAGAGTACAGAGTACTTAAAGATCGCGTAATTCAACGAATAAGCAGCAATAGTAATACAAATGTCGACGAATATTTTTGAGAATCCCCGTATAACAAACTTTGGATCAAGGGCACTCTCGCCCAGTGCCCCACATTGCAAAAAAAATACCGAAGATTTAGCTCTAAAAGAGCAGTACATCGCCAAAATTGAATGACACGTGAGGGAGGGAAATACTCATTATCGCGCCAAATGGGCACAAATGTCTTCTGCCCCGATACAGTAACCTTGGTGTTCAGAAGTAAGTAGTGGCCAGTAAAGTGATTTATTGCCCCTGAGAAAGAAATAGATGCTGAGAGTCGATGAGTGGAGAGGATGAGTGGGCACGATGTACGAAGGAGTTTCTTTGCAATATATTTTTAGTAAACAGTTCTTTTTTTTTTTTAATTTTAAATTAAAAATATTAATCAAAATTTTTTTAAATGAACAGAAAATTCTAGTGGGGCCTGGCCCCAGTGGCCCCAATGGAACGGCCGCCCCTGTTCTTAAGTATCTCATGTGTTGAATGTGTCTGTATGGGTTCACATGCAATGTTGTCCTCAATGTGACATAAAACAGCGTAAGTTTCTCTTGTTTATTGAAATCATCATTATATAATGTAGTCCGGAGCACAAAAATATTGAATATATCACAATTTATTTTCATTTGCTTAAAAATAACTCTAGAATGTTTAAAGAACCACAAACTACATGTAAATACAAATATTACATCAAAATATATAACTTTTTTTTATGTTGCACTGCATGGTGCTTTGTAAGCAGCACTTAAAGCCTTAAATCCGTTTAATTCGAAACGAATTCCTTGAAGATTTGTCGAATTTAAATTGATATATACTTAAATTTCTGCAAAAAGTAAATTTATGAGATTTCGAAAAAATTACTTTTAATTATATATAATTTAAATTATCTTTAGGATGTTTTGTGATGATAGAGATATTTCAATATACGATCCCCATGTTTAAAAAGTCTCATCTACAACCTTTCCTTGTTTTGTTAAATGAATCTGTGAATTTTGTATGCTCTCGAATACAGAAAGAATTTTAACACGATAGATATATTCGACTCATGCCAGTAATATTTAAGAAAACATTTAAAGAAATGAAATATACACCTAAAGTATTGTGTTTAATAGCACTTACGCCTTTAAAAAGCGAGTGAGCGCCTGTATGGCACTAAGTCCTCCTCGTTGTGCATTTAGAAAGAATTTTTTTTTCGTAAGTCTGAATCACATCGATTCGAATAAAGACTTGCAACTTGCCTCGTCCTTGCAACGTCATCTGAAGTATCATTTTCAAGTCTAGGGAAAGGGAACTTGATTTTCTTTTCTTTGGCATATAAAGAACAGTGTTGCCGCAAATGGCTGATTTTTCAATTAGACATTCCGGGTAGGGTAAAATCCTTTTTATGGGGTTTTTTTTAGGGAGAAAAATTATTTTATTTTTCTAGAAATTCGGTAAAATTTTCATATTTATTTAACTTTTTTAAATTTTCAAAAAAAAAATATTTTTTTACATTTAAGATTTTATAATGGCTGTCTGCTTGGGAGTAGGAAATTGTCCATGTTGCATATACTTAATAGGGCGGAGCGTAAAAATATTTTTTTCAAAGTTATTTTCCCGCTAGCGCGGAAAAGATGTGGAATGGTCCCAGAAATATACTCATAAAATTTTAAAATAATCAATAAATATCTTCCGGTTCCAGTTTAGGGTCTAAATATGCAATTTTAGCCGAAAATGTTATAACATTTCACATTTCAGTAATATTTTTAACTTCCAACTTTTCTTCGCGCTAGCGCGGAAAAGTTGCAAGAATGTATGAGGAGCATACATCCAAAATTTTAAAGCAGTCGATAAATATCTTCCGGTTCCAGTTTGGGGTGAAAATATGGAAAATTAGCCGAAAATTATGTAAATTTTCATATTTTAGTGATTTTTTTTAATTTTCCATTTTCTATTCCCGCTAACACGGAGAAGTTGGAAAAATATACAAGAAAGATAGGTGCAAAATTTTAGAATAATCAATAAATATCTTCCGGTTCCCCTTCGGGGTATAATATGAGAAATAATGCAAAAATAAAGAAAATTTAGGGGTCGAAATATAGAAAAAATGGAAAATTTTTTGCATAAAAATTTATTTATGGAAGCTTTAAACATTTCTTTTTACAAAATTAGACATTCGTAAATAATAATTAAGAACATTAAACAACAAATCTTATTATTCACGAAATACACAGACTTTGTATAACTAAGTGTATTTAGAGTTCCAGAATAAAAGTTGCAAATATGCATTAAATGCATTTCATTCACTTGTTTCTATATTTAAAACTTTATACTGGATTTTGGTTTTAAATGATAACATGGCACGCCTTGACTCCATTCTAGATATGATGTAGCCATCACGCTTTTTCCCTCAGATGACTGCAAGGGAAGCTTCTGTTGTCAGTTTTACTCCCCTTTCAATACATTGTGGCACGGAAAGTTTTTATTTCGCAATGGCGATACCGGATATTAGCCAGATTATATCAGTTGCATTATGTGTTCGTTCGTCAAGTAAGTCGTATATGGAGGTTCCGGTTGTTGGCAATTCTGTCAGTTTATGAGATCCACATAACGTTTAGCTTTAAAAAGTGCAGGATTTTGGAACATACGAATTCCTGCTATCCATTTTCCCCTTGCTTTCAAAATCCTAAGTTCTCGCACATTCTGGTTTGGGTCAACAAGCATTGCAAGGATCATTGCTTCAGGGTGACCAAAATAACCATTTCTCTGGGTGACGCGATCCACAACTAACTTCAGATCATCTGTAAGATAACGTGAAGTTTGCATTGTTTACCAAAAATTTCGTGCTCCATCTGTGAAATTGGCGATTTGATTGTGAACCACGTAGGTGTGTAAACTTTTATGATAAACTCAGTCAATGATAAACTCACAATCAAATCGCATGCCAATTGCACAGATGAAGCACGAAATCTTTGGAAAACAATTCAAGATTCACGTTATCTTGCAGATGATCTGGAGCTAGTTGTGGATCGTGTCACCCAGAGAAATTGTTATTTTGGTCATCATGAATCAATAATAATCTTTGCAATGCTTGTCAACCAAAACCAGAATGTGTGAGAACTTGCGCTACGTAGGATTTTGAAAGGAAGGGAAAAACGAGAGCAGGAGTTCGTGTGTTCCAAATTCCTGCCTTTAATTTAAAGCTAAATCTTACGTGGATCTCATAGACTGCCAAAATTACCAACTAACGGAACCTCCGATTCCTACTCACTTGTCCAACGAACACATGAAGAAAGGTTTAAAGCTTCCATAAATAAATTTGTATGCAAAAGTTTTCCATTTTTTTTTTATATTTCGACCCCTAAATTTTCTTCTCTTTTGCATAATTTTTCCTATTTAGACCCCCCAAGGGGAACCGGGAGATATTTATTGATTAGTATAAAATTTTGCACTTATTATTCTTGTATATTTTCTCAACTTTTCTGTGCTAGCGGGAATAGAAAATCGGAAATTTAAAAAATTACTGAAATGTGAAAATTTACATAATTTTCGGATAATTTCCCATATTTGGACCCCAAACTGGAACCGGAAGCTATTTATTAACGGCTCTAAAATTTTAGACTTGTGTTCCTTATATATTCTTTCAACTTTTTCGCGCTATCGCGAAGGAAAAGGTGGAAGTTAAAAATATTACTGAAATGTAAAAATTTACAACATTTTCGGCTAAAATTGCATACTTAAACTCTAAACTGGAACCGGAAGATATTTATTGATTATTTTAAAATTTTTATGAGTATATTTCTGAGACCACTCCACAACTTTTGCGCGCTAGCAGAAAAATAATTTCGAAAAAACGATTTTTACGCTCCGCCCTAATACTTAACCCCTTGAGGGGCACCAGTATATATTATATACTATCTACGATTAATAAAGTTTTACACCAGAAAAAATTTATTAAATTTTACTTTTCTAACTTTGGTGGAAAAAAGCCGTAAAATTGCTTTTACTTATTTTGAAATAGAATTTTTCAAAGACTCCGGTGGGAATTCAGCATTTCACAAACGTAATTGCTTGCCCATCAAGGTGTTAATACTGATGATTATTTTTTATTATATAAAGATAATATAGGGTGGGGCGCTAATGATTTTTTTAATTAAATGTAGAGGAATTTGGGTTGGTGTCTAAGGGGAAATCTATAGTAGAGATTTGCAACACTGAATTATGTGTACGCTTTATGAATACTAATTTAATTTTTAAATATTCACTTTAAAAATAGGTAATTTTTTTAAAGAAATATCTGTTGAATTAAATGAATTCCTCTTAGTAGGAGAGCTGTTGAACATTTTTGAGTAGGTATTTGAGGCACCCTGAAAATTTGTGCAACACTTATTTTGTAATGCCTGAATACAAAATCGAATGTCTGGCTGAAGGATCGTGGACCAAAAACTGTCTCAAGTGCCATTTTTTGACCACCCAAAAAAGGTATTTGAGGCAAGTTGAGATTGAGATAGAATAATATTTATACTTAGAAAAAAATATTTTGAAAATGACAGACACTTTAGTCGGCCCAAAAACTGTGCCAGACACGTGTCAAGTGCCATTTTTTGACTACCCAAAAAAGGTATTTGAGGCACGCTGAGATTGAGACAGAATAATATCTATGCTTAGAAAAAAATATTTTGAAAACGACAGACCATTTAGTCGGCACAAAATCTGTGCCAGACACGTGTCAAGTGCCATTTTGCCAAAAATGGCACAATGGTACCTCCAACCTTGCCTCTATGATACAATAAACCGGATTCTACCCAATAATTATTTTTCTGCCGCTTTGCATCTTCAAAGCATTTTTCTAATGTAGAACAAGCCAATTGCTCCTTTTTCAACAATTGCGCTTGTGAAACGGAACAACTTTCCTTTTGGTCCTCGTTACCAACATTTTCGGGCAAAACAGTTGCCTCGACCGGAGTAGGAATCAGTTCCAAATCTGAAGCTTCCTTGTCTTCATCTTCATTATTTAGGTTTGTTTCCAGGTTTCCTTCTGGACACCTTCCCTCCACATTGAATACAGATTTTTCTTTTTTTTCTTCAACCGGGGTGATATCTACCTCATCCCCTAAATACAACCTCTGCTGTTCTTTTAACAGAGCGAAAACCTTGGGAGTGATCAAAGCTTCTTCGTGTAATCCTTCCACTACCGCAACCTGTACTCGTACATACGGAATAACCTCATCTTCTGTCCGAAGAGTGAGCGGAACGGAAACAAGCTTTGCTTCTACAGGACTCCCTATTGCGGGTCTCAAGAATACTTTTCCACATGACTGTAAATACTCTTCCGGCACCACCGACTTCCGCAGCACTGTAATCTCCGCACCACTATCGATGATTCCCTGAAACTTCTGGTTACCGATTCCTAGATCTACCTTAAGGAGTCTCCCATCTGTTTCTTCCACCGGAATATTCACATTCAGACAAATTGCATTTAGACCCTTTTTCTCAAGATCGCTTTTCGAAGTTTTTCCTCCATCTTGTTTTACTGTATTCAATTTGGAACAATACTTCTTTACATGCCCTTCCTTACCACATGCGAAACAGGTATATTTTGTGCGAAATTCTCTCTTTTCTCGTTGCCCACCGAGAAAGGCTTCAGTCTTGGGTTCAAATTTCGGTTAACCATCTCTCATATCTTTTTTTGATTCCGAACTGTAATTATTCCAACTTTGATTTCGAGAGTTAGATAAATTTTTCTTTGGAAATTCTTTTCTTTTAAAACTGTCGGTAATGCTCTCGTAATCATCAAGTTTTTCTGCCAATTTTCTAAGAAATGTTCTTTTATTTCTACAGGCACACGAAATTTTATTTGTTCGGTTACTATTAAGTCTTTTAATTGCTGGAAAGTGTTAATATTTAATTCTGTGATCCATTCGGTAAAATAACTTAAAAGCTCTTGTGTATAATTCCTCCATGATTTTTCATGTGTTTTGTGATGTTTGTAAAAACATTCTTTTAATTTTTCACTGTTTAACTTGTATCGCTTTAAGATAAGAGTTTTTACAAAATCGTAATTAATTGCATCTTCCGGGGGTTCTCTAGCTAGCATATTTGCAATTTCCACCGGTAAAACTGCCAATAGGTAAGCTACCCAGTCTTTCTTTGGTACTTGTGCCATTTCCGCTCTTCTTTCAAAATTTATCAAAAATAATCGCATCTCATCACGTTTTTCACCAAACTTCGGGACAATCTGTGCTAATTGAATTTTTGGAGCTATCTCAACTTTTGATTCGTTTCTTTGTTCCGGAAATTTCTGTAATTGTTCCAGTTTTTTCATTTCCAGTTCATGTTCTTTCGCTTCCCTGGCAATTCGTTCCTCCCTTTCCTCTTGCCGTATTTTTTCTTCTTTCGCTTCCCTGGATATTCGCTCCTCCGTTTCCTCTTGCCGTATTTTTCCTTCTTTCGCTTCGCTGGGTATTCGCTCCTCCATTTCTTCTTTCTTTTTCCTGTCCTCGATTACAGAACTCAAAAATCCCTTAACAAACTCCTCTTCGTAATCATCGACTTCTAGTATAGCTTTTTTCAGATCTATAATTTTTAAATTTTTGACATCCAGAACTCCAAGTTCAATCGCTACTTTCTGTAAATCTTCTTTTCTACTACCTTTACTTAAAAACGCCATATTTGAAAAACCAAATTTAAAAAAATCGAAGCAATCAACAATACTCAAACAGTGTCTCTACCTTAATTGGAACTTTCCCTAAGAACGCCTTAAACCAAATTTAATTTAAACCCGAACATTCTTTTGTACATAACCCCTCAAACTGAATGAAATTTGTTTTATTTAAATACTTATATTAGTAGTACTAAATAAATTAAAACACATTTGCACAATAATAAATAAATATATATATATATATCTAGAAACAATTTTTGCAATAATTAAAATATATTTTTGCCAATATGTCAAGTTATAAAAACTAAAATATTTGTGTTCTAACAAAACAAGAATTTGTCAATGCCTTGCGTATTAATTTTTAAATACATCCTTCAAAAATACATAATACATTAACATATTTTTTTTCTTTTAACACTTCAATCTCTTATTAAATTATATTTAAAAACGAACCAAATATTCATAAATCACAATCTTAAATTAACACCTTTGAGTTAAATTAAATTGTATCCAAGATCTGAAAATCTTTCTTTTATTTTGATTTAAAACTCAAATTAAATCTCTATATTTCCTTTCAATTGGTCAATCGAAAATAAGCAACAACAAAAACAAAACAAACAAATGCTTAATATTCTGCCACAATTAAAAAAAAATAAACAACCCAATCCGTAATAATCAAATTTATACATTATCAGTTTCACTGAACAGATTACCCAACTTTTATTTCAAATTTAATCTGAATGAGTCATTTGAAAGAATTCCAGAATAATACGTAACAAAACAAACAAAATAAAAAACCACTTCCTCGACATACTTTGAAATATTACCTTTTTATCTTAATCACAAAGATAAAAGAATAAATAAAAACATTTGAAATAAATCTGTTTTTCCTTTTTTTTTCTGCAAACGATAATTCACTTAGGTAACACTTTTTTTTTTTCACAAAGTTTATTCTTAGCTAATAAATAGCTTCATAGACAGACGTGTTATGAACTTTCAAAATGATAATTTTAATTCATATTATGGTACTTTTTTTTAAAACAACAATAACAGGAGTATATTTATTAAATAACAAAATTTAAACTTTCATGCTAAACATAATTATTTATAAACACAGTTCTATCTTAACATTCGATCAATTTAACAATCGTAATAAAGAATTCTGCATTCATATTACTGCGCAAGTTAAATAGTATACAATACAATTCTTAAGCATACTTTTCAAACTTAAATACTGAATAAAATATCATGTTTATTCCATTAATTGAATAAATATTAACCCGTTGTTTCGAAACATAATATAAAACATATACACTTTAAATAACTATATTTTACTAACATACATTTAAAATATGCTCTCGATAGGAAAAAAAAATACCTTTATGATAGCTAGGCCAGCCATCAAATCTCGTTGCTGCCAATCAAATACTATCGACGCAATATTATTCACTTAGATTAGGGGCACATCTTTCTTGCTTTAACCACAATACTTATTATACGATGACATTTTTATGCTGCAGTAACACTGCTGTTGATTTTTAAAAGCTGTAGGATCACCAGTAGAAGTAGGATCACCATCCTAGTCGTCTGCCCATTATGATGACCGGTTCGGTATTCCAAGATATTGATGAAGAAAGAATACAAGCTCTAATCAAAGTAGAGAGGTCTAAGCAACGATATGATTAACTTAGTTTAATATTTACATTAGACGACACAGTTACAACACACGCACACATAATATAACATAATCATAATATTCGAATTACCTATTTCACAAGAGAGTCTTCGAACATAACCATTCAAGATCCTCGTCTCTCTCTCCCCTGGCTGTTGCCATTCTCAGTTACCTAAAAAGTCTTTGGACCACGGAGTATTATTAAAGTTAATTTCGAAGACGCAAAAATTATATATCTCTCAAAGAATTATCATGATTTAATCATCCGCGAATCAATAGAAATTATTACTAAAGAAAATACTGTATGCAATGATGTTTTATCTTACAACACTAGGGGGCGCTGCCCCCTACGAGCTACGCTCGTCAACCCCCGTTCAGACACCGCAGACTCTAAAACCACGCTAATTTGAGCGGCTTAAAAAATATTTCGGAAGATTGAATTATAAGTTTAAAAACAGTGGCGATCTCCCTATAAACGGGTTTCTATTCATTTCTCTTTGATTGGGGAATTTTAAAGCCAAATCAGCGGCTGTTAAATGATACAATGGCTGTTTCCCTCTTTGATTAAAAAAAATCAGTTGACATTTCAAAATAAGCTAATATAAAATGAATTAAATAAACAGTCTTTGCCTCCCGGTATTTTTTAGCAAAGCGAAAAGAAAGTTTTTTTTTAATGACACTTTAAATGTATCGTTTTTAATCTGACGTAATTTTCACTAAACTTTTCTTTCTCCTTTTACTATTGACGTGAAAATAATTTTGTTAGAAATGAAATATTATTTGCGCTATCCTCATAAAAATAGTTGAAAATATCATCTTAAAATATTACATAAATGTCTCGCGCAATTTTTAAATTTAAACTGTTTTGGAACATTATTTTTTGTTCATTTTACATAATGTGTAATGTGACGTAAATGTGACGTAATTTCTCCTATTTAAGATTTCTAACGCATGTTAATGAATGTATTATTTTACAACATTCTTTCACTTTTAAAATTCACGTGTAATATGGTTTTTATGATAATTCTCAATGAGTTCCTACTTTTTATATTTTCTTGTTTATAATAGTCACGTGTAAAATAAATTTTTAATTTGAAGCAAATATTTGCGCTGTTTATACAGTTGGCAACAGTTTAAATTAATACCAATTTCTAAAATGTGTAAAAAAATATCTCTCGAAATGCTGAAAATTTGAATTTCAAATAGAAATAAAACCTCAAAAATGAGTCAAATTAATAAACTGAGTGAAGTCTGCACAATGGGAAATTCTGACGCATAAAATGATCTAAAAATGATTAAATTCCGATGTACAGTTTTTGCTCCTATAAAACTTCTTTAATGGAACGATTTTGTCCAACATTAGCATTAAATATCTCTTTAAATATTTCTTCGATTTGAAAACTGTCTACATCAGCGTGTTTATCAAACATTTCTCTATAATTCCACCGATTTTCATATTTTTGTATGCAATATTTTGCTTAGTATTAACGAAGAAAGACTACTGGTCACAAAAAATTCAAAACCGGCGGCGGCGGTGACAGCGGTAGTTACTTTATTTTAGAATAGAGAGATACCCAGAATTTGGCTCCGTTTACTTAAATAATCATAAAACGAGTAATATTCCACTTGCCTATATCCATGTTTTATTTATTAATGTTTTCCGGATCTAAAAATTAACTTCAACTTTCACTCCTTTCGTCACCATCAACGTGAATTTTGAAAATCAGACGCCAACAACAATTGTATTTCTTACATTCCTCAGATGAAGACTATGTTTTTTATAGTTGAAAGTACTAAGGTATTAAAATAATTTAACATCTTTTTAGTATTCTGTCATCTTTTAAGCAGTTTTGCACATAGTGTAAATTTAAGTTTAACTAGGATACGGGTTAACTAATAGTATTAAAAGAAAACTTCGCGATAGAGTTGCAAAGTAAAGGCAATAGAAACTGCGACAAAAAAAAAACTTTTTTTCAAACCCTTGTGAAATATGTAAAAGCTACTTAATTTCAAAATTAAAATTCAGGTAATGTATTCTTGTTTCTATTTTGCTATTGTTTTATTTTTATTAAGCATTTGTTACCATAATAAGAAATAGTGGATATATTTGTCGTTAATCTTAAATTTGAAGCATTCTCGATTATCCGAAAATTTCGATTTTCCGAAAGATAGTCGGTCTCACTTACTTCGGATAATCGAGGTTCTACTGTATTTGAAAGGAGTATTTACTTTTATTTTACGCCAGATATTTATATCTTTTTCCAACACAAAATTAAGAGCGAATAACGGGTATTTTTAAATACCGAAAATTATATTAACCCCTTAACCTATAATGACGGGCATAGACCGCGTACGATGATCGAGCCAAATGTAAATTCTTCTTATCACTAATATTTCACAGTAAATATAATTTAACCGTCAGTGCTGAACAGTGCTGAACAGTGAAGCAGCGGTTAAGGGGTTGCCTAGTTGAAGTCAACTTTACACCCAGTCTGATTAATTGTGATGTCTTACATAAAGTAGAGCCATTGGGAAAGTAAGAAATGTGTAGTTGTTTGCAACTACTTAACTCTCTAAAGACCAGAGAGCAAATTTCCCTTATGCCTCAAAAGACCAGAGAAACGGCCCACAGCCTTCGAAAATTTCGCCCCCCATCTCATCTGTCTAGCGTAAATCAGTGGGTGGGATTTCTGTTCAGAAGTTCACCGCCTGTGTTGAGAGGGAAAATGCGACAGGATTTTTTATCGGGGTTGTGGGCAAAGGGAAAAAATATCCATCACATCACGGTTATCAAAGGAAGTAATAGTTAATTGACGATGCTTTAGTCTGACCCTTCTCAGCAGTGCTCAAGTAATTAAATGATAAATTTAAATAAATGATAAAAACATCTAAAATTGTATTGTCTGTGGCAGATTCCTTTCGATTCTTTTAAAAAGAAGTGTTTTTGTTCATCAGAAATAATGACAACTTGCTACATGGCAATTAGATGTGTTAAATTTAGGCTGCATGAAACCAATGTAAAAAAAAAAAAAAAAAAAAAAAAAACTATGTAAAAAAAGAAAGAAAGAAATGAATGAAAATTGGAAATAAATTTTATTTCTTTCTACATTTAGAAAATATTTATAATATTAATTTTAAACATGGAATCGTATTGCACTGAATGTAATTTAGACAAAAATTGCGAAATTTACCTTGCAATCTTTACAATTGATACATTTACTTTGCAGTTTTCGCAATAAAAATGCACATTTTTAATAATGCTATTTTCATTCGCGAAAGTTTTTGCCTTTTAGAAATTCACTCACTAATTTTTGAGCCGATTTAATATATTTTGTATCTTTATTAATTGGTCGTATTTGTAAAATAATATTTCTCTATTACCAAGTACGCTTTGTTTTAAAAATCATGAAAATTTTATTCGAGTAAGTATGCGCTTTTACGACGATTAATTAGCATTATATTCATATTAAAAGTACGTTTCCTTTTTTTTTCCCTCACAAAATGGCATGAATAAATATTTAATAATCATTATTATTTCCTCTCGCCCTTAAAAAATAAAATGAAACTGTTGCAACCATTTCAGTTTATTAAGAAAATATCATTAATAAAATTTTTGAACTCATATGTAATGTTGAAAATAACTTTTTAAATTTGTAGAGCTATTTTGAGATAGCTGTTCTCTTGCAAATAAATAATGTTTGTTTAGAATCACAATCCATGCTATAAAGGAGTGCATCTATAGGAAATACATACCTAAACTCAGATTATACTATATGTATGCTTAATGATGCTATATTAAACATGATTATTTATGACTATTTAGCCCATTATTAGTGCTATATTACGCATGATTATTTATGATTATTTAGCATATCATTTATGTTATATTAATTTATACATAAAATTATGTTTTCAGGGTTTAATTTTGTAAGGTGTAATTCACACAAAAACAATTTTATGTGAAAAAGTGCATGGTTCAAATATTTTTTGGCTCTTCAATCCAAGAACATATACACTGCAAAGATGATTTTGAAATGTGTGAGATGGTGAGATCAAAATATTTTGATGTTTAAATTATTGAATCCGGATGATACACATGATTAAAAAATGACAAATTAAGGAAAATATTTCTTTAAAGGCATTTTTTAAATCAAGAATTTTAATAAATTTAAACACTTTATTATTGTTAAGACATTAAAAATATAACTTCATTGTATCTCTTATCTCATATAAAAGCTTTGCTTAATTTTGTTTTTGTTTTTTATCTTTTGATGCAGCTCGAACCGTCATCTGAAGAAACCTTTAACTTCATGTATCTCAGAATGAATTTTTTCATGATTTGCCAACTTTGAAACATATATCTAAAATGTCTTATAAAGTATTCAATAGAGTTTCTGTATTATATTTCTAATAAATTGTCTTCAGGATTTATTATTTTGAGTGAGAATTGCGAAAATATGCTAATTTATGCAAAAGTTACGCGTGAAAAAAACTTTATTTTTTTCACTTTAAAATTTATTATGAACTTTATAAGTATTATTTTTAAGACTTCTGACCACAAGTTAAAACTACACATTATCTGTATACAACAGGGCAAAAATTATGCAAATCAGGCAAGTGGTTCAAGAGTTATATATAAAAAAAATTAAACATGTTTAAATTCTTAAATTTAAAATTTTTTAATGTTTTAAAGTTTTCAGTATTTTTTACATGCAATAAATTCCTTACATAAACACATATTTCACACACACACACACACAAAAAAAAAAAGGAAAAAAAAAAAAAGATATTCAAAAATATCAGGTGCATTCTCACAATCTTTTGACTTTCATGTCCCTGAATAATAATTTTTATTTTAATACACTTTTTTGGTTTTTTTTAAAAATTTCATATACTGGAGAACATCCCATTGCATGATTGCATAACAATATTAGCGAGATAAATAAGTTTTGGACGATGTTGGAGGTCCAAATACCAGGAAAACTCCTATACCGTCCTATGTCCCTGATGCTGATTTTTAAGTTTGGAGCTGTCTGTATAAAATTGTTTCAATAAAAGTAATTTAATGTAACTTTTTTCCGAAACTGGGATAATTGTTTTATATAAATATGTAACAAAAAATTAACCTGCACACATTTTTACGGTTGATATTATTTTTTGAACTCTGTCCCTGGGTTTTTCATCCTTATCGTCCCTCTTGCTAAACTTATACAGAAAATCACTTCAGATGCAGCCACATACTTTTTTTCAAGTTTTTCTCATGCAGAAGTATGATAGAGAAAGAATGTCTAAAATTATTTGATAGGAAATTTACTGCAGAATTTAAATCAACATTTAAATATCAATTTCAAGATCGTGGCTTTATTGGTAGTCTTACCGTCCCCAAGGTTTATTCCTGCACTTTTCGAGGTAAATAAATAATAAAAAAAAAATAATTTAATCCAATGTTAACAACTGTTTCTAAATATCAATGAACATTGTGGCTATCACTTAGTTTTAACATGATTTGTCTAAAAATAGGTGGCAATTTCCCTTACCGTTCCATCCTTGTCGTTCCCTTTTTTCACATTTCGTCCCTTTTTTCCTATACCGTCCCCTTTTTTTACCTTACCGTCCCTTCTTTAACACCCCTTTAAGACAATGTTATGCAAAAATTCTGCAATTAAAAGTACTACTACATTTTTATTATTTCTTATTTGAATGTCCTGTGGGTACTATGCAAATTCATTATAAGTAAAAATTTAGAAGAAAATAAAACGTTATAGTGGTAAAATGGTAAGGAAAATTAAACTCGCAAGTTTAACTTAAACCTCAGTTAAATAAAATATTTTTCACTGCTGACCATTTTTTCTTTATTTTGAATCATTAAGGCATTCGTCTATCTGATTAAAATGTTATTTAAGGAAGTTTAATTTCACCAGATTTTTTTTCCCCGAAAGTCAAAAGATTGTGAGAATGCCCCATCTACACATAAAGAAACAGAATTTTGTGCCCCGCATTCCTTAGTCTTATTAGCATGCCAAGTAGACGTAAAATTCAACTGTTTTCAACTTTCAGGTATACTAAAATATCAAAGGAAGAGAAAAGTCTTCCTTTTAAATGCCATTTTGTTATTAACCACAAACGGTTGCAGAAGAAAGGGTGATAATTGTAGTTGCAGAAGGAGCACTTTTTGCCTTAACTTAGCCTTATGATATCCAGTTGCTCCTTAAAAGCTCTGAATGCTGTTTTAATTTAATTTTCTTGATTTTTTTTTTTTTTTTCAAGCAGTTTAAATCTTTAGAATGTATTATCTTTTGGTTCCGACATATTTTAAAGACAGATTTCTTAAACATCCTTGTATTATTTATTTATTTTATTTATTATTATGAAAAAAAAGTTAGAATATGTTATCACATAGTGGCTGGTTAATTCTGTTTTGTAATTCAATGTCGTCATAGGATTAAAAAGTCAAATAAATTTTATTGTGTCATTAGGTAAATAATTCCCTTATAAGATAAGCTCTGATAAGATGAGAGGAAATTTTTTTAACGATGAGATTTTTAGGGTTAAGTAATTTAAACTGCATTTAAAAAAATAAAAATATTCCAAATTTCTCAAAATTATTGTGAAATACACACCTTGCACTTATTAAAAGAAGTTTTGTATTTTCTTGGAAAGGAAACTCTTTTTTAAAAAATCATAATCCAGAAAACAATAGTAATATCTTTGTAATCATTAAATTGTCAAATGCAAGAGTTTAAAATTATTGTCTTTTATTTCAAAATGGTAGTGGTGAAACAATTAAAAGAAAATTAAAAATTCATCTAATAATAGTCTATGTTTTATCCATGCTTTCACGTCAAAGATACAGCTTAACAACAGCTTCATTTAAAGTAGGCATTTGTCTCAGACTTTTATTTCAGTATACAGTATTTTTTAATTTTGTTATTCATATTAGTTAGAGGGATGCAAAAAGAAAAAAAAATAAAGCAAGCCTATTTTTATTTGAATGACTGATTTCTTCTAATAGAAAAAATAATGCTTCATTGGGGTTTTTGTGTGCGTAATATTACAAATATATATATATATATATCTCATTCCTTCCAAATTATCAAAAAAAAATTTTTTTCTTTTGAAAAAGAATTGCAGTAACATTTATTAAAAATAACGTCTAACCTTTAGCTTCTATAATGCATTTATCTATCATTGACAGTATTCACGTAGCAGCTCACACATATCAACTTTAGTTATCAATTTATAAATTCAAAAAAAAAAAAAAAAAAAAAAAAAAAAGAAGAAGAAGAAAGAAAAAAAAAGAAACAGATTTCTGATATATATTTTTTTTTCAAATAAATTTATGAAAGACTTGAGATTTTTAAACGTATGACATGTTGACGCAGCATAAATGTTATATTATAATATTATACAAGTATTATAATGCGTTTAAATTTGTATTTGACTTTGGCAGAAAATTAACAGATTAAACGATAAACATTATTTCTGGTTTTGCGAGGAAATTTTTGTTAACCAGTCAAGCGCACATCCATGGGTGTCATGGAGTATCATGACGCCCATCTAAACGAAGAAAGATACAAAAATACATTAAAAAAAAATTATGTGAAGTTAGTTTAAAGACAATCTCGCTCAATACCGCAAATTTTTCTGACGCACAGAATGTAATTAAAATGGAAATATATAAAACTCGTTCTTTAATCGTCAGCAATCGATCAGCGTTTTTCACTTTTGCAGCTTTTATGCAGCTTCAATTATAACTAATTGCTCCCTTTTAATAATCTTTTCGTGACTGTAGAGTCGCAAAAATCAAACAAAACAGCTAGCTTTTTTGAAACTTATTTGAAAGATCTTGCAATCTTGAAACTTTATTCGATTTCTTAGTATCTGAATATAACTTATGAATTTTATACATTTATGAATATATCTCCAAATGTTATTAATTTACGAATATACCTGAAAATTTTATGCATTTACGAATGAAAATATAACCTTGTTATGTGTCATGAAACAGAGAATTTAGAATTTTAGCAAACATAAGCTATAAGAATTTATATTATAGTTATGAGCCCCTCACTTTCCGACAAATAGACATGACCCCCACCCCCCGCTCTTTTTTAATAGAAAATTTGATTCGTCCTTGTAACGAGTACTGCAAGAACACTGTATTCGAGAAAAACTAAGGAATTCCATTCTGTGATGCGCACTGCATGGGGTCCAATCGGCCGTCTTCAAAAAGATTTTTGATAAAAGAGAAGAAAGTGAAAACAAATAGGTACTTCGCTTCGAGCCTTTCTCCTTACAAAGCGTGGGAAAAAATGTCACACGGCTTACATTTTGTTTGAATAGTGATTCACTAAAAAAAAGGAAAAAAAAAAACATTTTTTTCATTTTTCTTAAATTTTATGAATGAATAATTTCAAGATTGATAACTTTTAAGAGAATTCGAATTCATAAATTGTCGAACAATTTATATAATATTTTTGCATGAACATTTTATGAAAAATTAACAATATTACATTTTAAAAATAAATTGATGTTTCTTTATTGATATACTTTATCTGTAAACAAAATGTAGAATGTGATCGAACTAACTTTTATAAAATTTATTTGGATTTATTTATTTGTTATACAAGGGGAGTCTGCTCCATAAGATATCGCTTACTCACATCCAGATCCAGAACGATCGAAAAGAAGGTAATTTTTTATGTTTCAAAAACAGTACCTGATTACAGAAAATTGAATGATATTATCGAGAACGTTGGGGATCTTCTGTTATCTTTTTGCCATGTACATGGATATTTTTCAGTTCCCAAGGCCGCATCCACCACTATCATGACACCTGACAGCTGTTTTCGTGATAAAGTAAGATAAGTTTCAAATTTCAAAGTCAGCTTGTATAAAACAGTTAAGTAAAAACAATGTCGCTTCTTCTCAGACTTTTATAATAAAGCTACAGACAATCCTATTCCTTTGGGTCAATGCTATAAGAAATGAATGTGTTGAGGGAGAAAAAAAAAAAAAACCCTTCAGTACCGCGCTATTGAAAAACATTGCAATCAGATGTTTATGCTTATATTATATTTTACCTCTAGTTTTAGATATTTTCAGGAAGTGGTGTAGGATATACATGAATTCTATTAATGCAACTTCATACATATTGTTCCATATTATTTATAAAATGAAAGTTGTTTATTTTAAATAATAAGCATATATAAATTTTGTAATATGTATTTATCGAATAATAATTTGTACAAACAAAACCTAAACTATTTTTCTATTATTACTAACTATTTTATTTAGTATTAGATGGAAAAATTTAGCAGATATTCTTATTCAGATGATAGTAATTTGAAAAACGTTTTCCTTTTTACTTATAAAAGCAAGACTTCTGAAAGAAATTTTTATCGAAATAAAAATTTCGAAACTATTTTAGAGATACAACTGCAGGAAGATGGTCATCAGTGAGCAATTGAAGATTTGATAAATTTATTGCTAAATGAAAAACACTATTGATTAAAACGCATTTAAATAATAATTTTTACATAATTTTACATATAAACTGGACTTTGTAGATTTGACAGAAAGATCAGCTTTGTTGAACGTAATTTTTTTCTTTTTCTTTTATTATCATTATAAGATAACAAAAGAAATTACACTTTTGTTATTTTTTAGAGTTATTTTCATGTATTCACATGCACAGATGCAATTTGAATATGGTAGACTCACTTATTTATTGTACATTTGTCTTACTTTTATTTATTCCTGTGTGTTTTTCGTTTATAAATACTTATTTACATGATTGCACTAATTTAGAGCTTACATAAATTATAGATTTTACACAATTAGGTTTTTTTTTTTTTGCAATAACAGTTATTATAACATATTTATTTTCCTGGTAAATATTTCTGCAGTCTTGAACACCATAAAATTGTTTACGCATTGTAATAAATTTATCAGGCATTATAATAAAGTGTCGAAATTCTGATACAGTGCAAAATATTCATGATTTTACAAAGAAAGAAAGAAAAAAAAAACTTTTTACATGCTTACATCAAGATTAAATGGTATATACCCCCCCCCCTTTTTTTTATGACGTCTACTTGCATCTAAAAAAGCTCTCAGTATAAAACGCTAATATATTTTAAGTATCTTAATGCAAGAATATATTAAAGCCACATTATTTCAATGAATGATCACATAATTTTATAAGAAACAGTAATAGTTTTTATAAGAAAGTTTGCGCGGCATTGTAAAATTTACTGAAAAGTTATTGCAGTTTATAAAAACAGTTATTTTAGCAGTTAAAGTAGTGTTGTTTAAGATAATATTTAAACGACAAATATTCTTAATCAAAATAAGAATCACTAATAATAATCATCTTCATCTTCCTGAAGTTAAAAACAAATGTTTTTTAGAATTAATGCAAGCATGTTAAAGCTATGCATAAACACAGATAATAAAAATTATTATTCTCGAGGCAAAAGGCCTTTCTTTTTCTTAAAATGGCATAAATTATAATGAATAATTTTTGCCTTATGTAAAAATTAATTATTATTTATCTATATATATATATCAGGTGTCGATTCAGGTAAATTTTGGGGTCTCTTTACAGACCCTTCACACGCATACAAAAAAAAAATAAATAAATAAATAAATAAATAAATAATAATAATAATAATAATAATAATAATAATAATAATAATAATAGTAATAAAGCCCATCACAAAATTACTTTTAATAAAATAGTTTCCCTCACAAAATTCCTTTTTTATAAAATAGGTCGATTCACAAAAATTCAGTTCTATAAAACCACACTCTTCATTATTTATTTTCATTTTATTAGGTTTTGCAAACAAAACAAGTTGTTCAAATTTGACATTTGGATGGCTTGATTTCATCTTTTATTACAATTTTTTTTTTTTACAAAATTATATTACATTTTACAAAAATAACTTTTATTCTTCACAATATGGATAAAAAAACGAAAAAAAAATGCATCGACTTATATATACATGTATATCATTTTAAAAAAACTTAAGAAACATTAAATCGTAAGATATAATTTCTCATTTCATGAAAAAATATCTTTATATATATGTATATATATATATATAACGCATAATTTTCGTTAAATGGCTGTAACAATTTTTAGTTTAAAAAAAGCTCTTTTAATGGAAAAATCTCTTTACACGTTTAGAGAATTTCCTAAAATAAAACTTTTTTATTAATAAATTTATATCGTTTTATACATTTAAAAAACATGTATTAACTATATTAATCCATACAGACTTTTTAATATAATAAATACATATAGATTTTTTTTTTTATCTAATAAATACATATAGATTTTTTTAATCTAAAAAATACATACAGATTTTTTAATCTAATAAATACACACATTATATTAATTTTAGAAAGCTCAACTAATTAAGAAATCAGCGTATATTTAATAGTTTGTTATGCTTTACAATATTCAGCTAATGAAAGTTTTCCATTGAAAAAATCCCTGCAAAACTACCGCTTTTAGGGAAAGTCAACATGAAAGAAGGACTGATTCTTATCGAAATAGAAAGTAGGAACCACCTGACAACCAAACAATTGGCAAATTGATTGGAGTAGCTACCACCCTTCTGGTAAGTGGGGGTAGGAATGACTTTCCATTTTCGGCCGGCGGCTTCGGTCGTCTGCTTGGCCGGCCGTTTCGGCCGTTCTGGTCGCCAGAAGGTTAAAAAAGGTTGGTTGGTTGTATTTATGACGGCCAATTATCTGCACGAGGGATATAGGCCCAGCGGGGGGGGGGGAGTGCCCTTCGTGGGGTCTTTCTAAGGGAACCTAACCCGTATTAACGCTTGGAAATCCAAGGTTCGAAGAAAACCACGAAAACTCCGAACGATTAGGCCGACGGGCGCGATTGGGATCGAACCCAGCACCTCCCGTCTACCAGTTTCGAAGGCAGAACCTCTCGGCCACTGGTGGGGCACTTATAAAAGGAAAAACTTAAGATATAACTAGCATAGATGCTTTAAAAGTTAAGAGAAAAAAGATTAAGAACTTGGATTTATATGGTGAAATTATATTAAGATATAGGTTTAGCTGCAGTACAGACTGCTGTAATGAAGAGAAAAATAAGTTAAATAGAAGTTAGCACTAGTTCAAAAATTACTCACACCAAGCAAGGGCAGGGTCGGCGGTTAAGGAAGGCAGCAATGCTGCCTACATAAACAAAAAGGCACTAATCAGGGCAATATATCTTTTTTTTATATATAATAAAGTATATATAGAGGGTTTTTTTTTGAATAAAAAAAGAAAGAAAAAAGGAGAAAAAATATACTTAGCAATCTTATGCGGTGAACACAAAGCTCACGGGGATTCCATTATTGTGGAGTATTTCGGGCGTTTGCGTTGATGGGGCTCGAAGGCGTCATAGTCAGGGAGTCCTGCCACAATATCATTTGGAAGGTCATATAAGGTAGAATAGAAAGTATTTGCAAGATCTTTAATTCTTTTCCTAAGGGTGATGGTGTTCAGGTCCCTACGGACAGTGGTATTACGTAAGTATCTGGAGGCGCCTCGGACGGTGCGAAGGTTTTTATTATGGAGTTTGCTTAGGTTGTCCATAGAGGATTTGCAGGTAAAGCCCCAGATAGGGCTTGCATAAGTAATGATGGGGAGAATACAGGAATTGTAGAGGATGAGCTTGTTGTGGACTGAAAGAGTTTTACTATTAAGTAGTGGTTTAAGGGCAAGGGAAGCTCCGGCGACTTTCCCCCTGACGGAGAGAATATGTTTGCTCCAAGTGAGCCTACGATCAAGGATGACACCCAGGTATTTGGCCTCGTCGGACCATGGAATTGTAGTGTTATTTATTGTTAGTCTTGGAGGATAGATAAATTTACGGGAGAAATAAACAGCTTTAGTTTTATTTTCGTTGATTAGAACGCGCCATAGTTCACACCAGTCAAGGAAGTCTTCAAGATGAGTCTGCAGGTACCTGTATAGACTATCTGGGTGGTGTGCAGAAGCGTAGATACATGTATCGTCCGCATACAGAGCTAAATAAGTAAGTAATGAGCGTGGGATGTCATTGAAAAATATGTTAAATAACATTGGGCCCAACACGCTCCCTTGAAGGATGCCCGCTAGAATAAAGAGAATTATGGATAAGATGTTATTGATGCGGACTCTAAAAGTTCGACCGCAAAGGTATGAGTATATTAAATGTATGAGTATAGCACGGAATTTTAGCTTAATTAATTTGTATATAAGGCCTTCGTGCCAGACTTTGTCAAAAGCCTTTGCGATGTCAAGGAAAATGGCAGCAGCAGGGATCTTCGCGTTGAGCTTTTCGCTGAGAAACTCAACAACGCGAAGGAGCTGGTGTTGGGTTGAATGTTTTGGGCGAAAGCCAGATTGTTCAGGCATAAGGATGTTGTTTTGCTGAATAAAGTCCTGCAACTGGGTCCAAATGACACGTTCAATGACTTTACTGAGAGAAGGAAGCAGAGAAATATGTCTGTAGTTAGTAGGGTTAGAGAGATCAGTTCCAGGTTTGGGTATGGGTGAAATGATAGAGAATTTCCAAGGTTTCGGGATGAAGTAGTTAAATTTAAAGATAGCATTAGTAAGATAGGTGATATAGATAATACAGTTAGGTGGAAGGTTTTTAAGAGCAGTGTTAGAAATTTTGTCGTAACCTGGGGTCTTGCGTTTTTTCCATTTTTTAATAATATTATGTATTACAATAGGCTGAATAGTAGGGAGGGGTCATCAGGGGGGACGGCTAGGAAATTTCGAACAGTTTCACTAACCTCATCAAGATGCGCCTGGCTAGCGAGGTTTGGGTTCGGGGAGAATTGTAAAGCGTAGGAATTGGCAAGTAGGTCTGCTTTATCCTGGTAAGTATATGCATAGTTAATATTATTGTCCGAAAGAGGAGGAATGGGAGAATATTTTTTATTGAGTTTACGTTTGATTAGCCAAAGAGAATTATCCTCGCTAGCAAGATTTTTGAGGAAATTATTCCAACTTTTTTGCTTTTCTTTAAAAAGGCAATTTTTAATTCTATTGTTAGCTCTATTGATAAGGGGTTTAAGGGAGGGGTCTCTAGAATTTTGAAATTGACGCCGGAGTTGGTTACGGTGTTTAATCAGGTTATATATATAACGGGGAGGAATGAATGAGTTATTATTTTTGAAGGTATTGAAGGTAGCATGGTTTTGGGCTTCAATAATTTTAGAATTTAGAAAATCCACAGCATCATCAATATCAGTTATGGAGTTAATTACGGGAAAAGTAATGTCTTGATTATCAAGATGGTTGGTAAATTTTTTCCAATCAATGGCCACGGAAGGAGGCGGAGAAATAGGGTTTATTATATCAATTTTGAAACAGACAGGGTAATAGTCAGAGGAAAGATCTTTAATGACAGTAGAGGTGATAGGATAGGGAAGATTTTTAGAGATAGCAAGATCAATTATGGAATCATGGGTATTAGGCGCCGTGCTTATGTGTGTAGGAGTATTAGGTGCGTGTAAGCTTAATTTAAGGTGTTGGACAAGATTATGAAGAGAGGTACCCCGAGGAGAATTGCCGTGACAGTTCCAACGCCTACTCCTGGCATTATAATCGCCAACAAAGAAGCAGTGTTGGTGATGAGAAAAGAGTTGAGTTAAACTATTAACAGGAAAGTTACCAGTAGGTGGAGCGTAAATTGAGGCTAAGAGAATATTAATGTGGGGAAGCTGAATGACTATACTAATGTATTCAATGTCATTAAAAGTAGGACTGTTAAAAAGATAGTGAGGGATATGGTGCTTTATGAAATAGCAGTGCCTCCTCTCGGGGTGCCCTCCGAGCGGGGTGTGTGAAATAGCCTATACCGAGGAATGTTAATATTAAAGGTGGGGCTGAAGGTTTCCTGTAGGAAAATGACATCTATTTGAGGGTGATCAGAAATGAAAAGTTTTAGTTCATTTAATTTGTGATGTAAGGAGTTGCAGTTCCAAGAGAGGAAGATTAAAGAGGAAAAAGAAGGGGAGGAATTACTCATTATTGGGTGAGTTGAATTCCGTGGCCAAGCTGTCAAAAGCGCTGATAATCATAAGTATCCTTTCCATAGGATCATTGCAGTTTTTTGAACGTCTTGCTATGTTTTGAAAACATTGGATAAATTTGTTAAATTTAAAGATTTCTTTCATCTCTTGGAAGGTTTTTAGAATATCTTTTAGATCGGTTATATAGTTAGGAGTTTCTGGTGCTACAGTTTCAGGGTCTTTTGGCTCTTTTGATTTAGTAGTTTCAGGTTTGGGTTCTGGAGTTGCAACCATATCTGGGGCTTTCTTTGTAACTTGTGGGGCTGAGGCTGGTTTAACATAATTGTAGCTAGCCATTGTTTGGGCCAGCATGTCTGGGAAAGATTTAGCTGGTTTATCTTTTGGGGAAGATTTTGAATTTTGGTTATTTTTGTGAAATTGGGGGTTTTTTGGACAACCACGATAAGTAGCCGGTTGGGGCCAGAACAATTGCTACATTTGGGAGCTATCTTTCCGATCTTGTCACAATCCGGGGTTAGGTGCCCTCCTGAGCATTTGGCACAGCTTGCAGGGAGGTTGCAAATTTCTGAGGAGTGGCCAAACTTTTGGCAACGGTAACATTGTTTTATAATGCCCGTGCCTTTAAATCGTTCGATAGTAACTTTTATATAACAAATTTTGGTTATTTGATAGATTTCTTCAAATTTTGCTCTTGGCAAGATGTTTACTACATACAGGGGCATTGGTTTGCCAGTTTTCCTGCTCTTCATCATAGAAGCTCTACTAGCTATAAAGTTGTGTTGTTTAAGTTCATCTATGATAATTTGTGGGTCCGTATAGCATGGGATTCCGCGTATTACCACTTTCCGTGGGCGCTGTTCCGCACGGCTCAGGGTGGTGTAAACTATTGCATTATTATCTAGGTATGCTTGGGTTTTACGGAAGTCCGAGTCATTTTTGCAGTGGACTTTTAATAGTTCACCATCCATTTTGATAAGTGGGTTGGTCTCATTTTGCTCTTTTATTTTGGCAGCAAGTTCGTGCCATTTACCCTTTATTTCTATGTAGAATGGGTGGATTTTTATTTTAGGGGTGGTGGGTGAAGCAGAGCCACCGACTGCGCCGCCTTCAGATGAATTTGGGATTTCCATATCGGTAGTTTCATTATTTTCTTTAGTTTTATCTGCTAACATGGCATATTTATTTGCTAAGGGTACGCTACTGGATTCTTCACGGGTTCTTTTCCGGGTAGTATTTTTGGCAGGGAGGAAGCCCTCATTAGGGTTCACCGCTATTGCCTTTAAGTTAGTTAATGTTTCAGTTAGGTCTAAGTTATATTTAAAGATAAAAGCTTTAAATTCTGGTAAATTACAAAGTCTTTGGGTGTTAAATGGCTCTGTAAGTAAAAACATCACAGAAGATAAAGTGTTACTCACATTCATTTGTAGGTCTTCGCGGCTGGAGTAGCCAGTCTCATTCACCATTCCTTTGATGTGGGTGTCACATTCTTTTAGGAATTGCTTGACGATTTCGCTTTGTTTCTCATCCGAAACTTGTGGGTATTCGCTCCATGCAGCAGCGAGGTCAGATGGTTCTTCACCTTTAATTATGCGCAAGGCATTCGCATTAAAGTCAAGTGGATCCATATTATCCATGGTATATTCGGCGTAGAACTCTCAAAAAAGCACTACTAGGAATTAACAACAGACCACAATAAAGTCCTATTCTGCTACGAACCGGAACTACATCATGAATCCGCTGTCACCAATACACATAGTAGAAACAGGAATAAACTCAATTTAAACAAGTTGGAAATTGCTCGTCAAACGTGGCAAATGAGGTGCGTTCGTACTATAACTAGTTTTATAATTATTTTTTGCACCCCATATTGTACTGAATGTGTATTTATTTGCAATTCATAAGTGCATAGTCTGTAACATCATTAAAATGTACTTGCAATAATTTTTTCCCATTCCCCTTAATGTAACGGAAAACTTTTGACTGTCCCTGTAATTAAGCTATACATCCGATTTTCATGAAATTTGAAATGGCTCGACAAAATTTTGCAGCAATTATATATTTAAAATTTCAGCCCATTCGGAAAGCTGTAACATCATTAAAATGCACTTGCAATAATTTTTCCCATTGGCTTTAATGTAAAGAAAAACTTTTGACTGTCCCTGTAATTAAACTATACATCCGATTTTCATAAAATTTGAAATGGCTCGACAAAATGTCGCAATAATTATATGTTTAAAATTTGAGACCATTCGGAAAGCTTTAACATCATTAAAATGCACGTGCAATAATTTTTCCTGTTGGCCGTAATGTAAAGAAAAATTTTGACTGTCCCTGTAATTTAACTATACATCCGATTTTCATAAAATTTGAAATGGCTCGACAAAATTTTACAACAATCATATATTTAAAATTTCAGACCATTCGGTTGGGTAGTTTTTGCTCTATTATATGCGGACGGACGGACGGACTGAACGACGACTATAGGTGCTACGTATTTATATAATTACGAACGCACCTAAAAAGCGTGAGCGGTAGCACCTTTGCACCGCAAAGATGAACGTCACGAATCTGAATTTAATCATCGAAATTCCATGTTTAAACAAGGCGAAAATCTCTATTAAATTTTAGTGGTAGCTATGGATTTGCCAAACCGTGGAGCTGTTGAGACGTAAATCGTAGGTTAAGGGGTTAAGAACATGAATAAGAATATTGATCCATCCCACAAAAACATACAATGTACTTTTATACATTAAATCGTGACATTTTTTAAGATGTTTTGTGTTTGGTTCTAGTATATTCCCACTGTCACTCGCTACTATTCAAAGAACGGACTCCCATTTTTACATAAAACATATATGTTACATGTATCACAAATTATCAACCAATTTTGGTCAAAATTTTGGATGTGGCTGAATGTAAAAAACTTTAAAACATCTGCCGATAGTCATTGATGTAACTTGTTTTAAATATCTGATTTACATTGGGGAAGTCGTAAAAATGATATTACTTTTACATCATTCAGGAATTTTTATCTACATTCTTAAATCAATACAGCTTTTCGGATATTTCAAGTCATTTATTGAAATTCAGCGTATGTGACGCAGTTTGTAATTTTGATTGAAATGAACTGACGTTTCTGAAGGACCGCCTATTCCTATAGTTTGTATCGAGAAGCATATGAAAGAAATCGTGAAATTTGCACAGAAAGAAAATACCTAAATAATTTTCATTTCTGTGAGAATATATAGTTATATATACAGGAAAAAAAGTTTACAACCGTGCCTTAACAACAATTTCTGTTATTATCAGCATGTGAGTATATGTCATGAGCAGGGTTCTCGCTGCCGCTCGCCATTGTGCCAAATCGCTACAAAATGTTTCATTTTGCGAGTAAACTAACAATCAGATTCGCAAAATTGCGACTGCTCAATTTCTGCTCTGTTTGTGTGTGTGTCAATGCACTCGAGACTTATCCGTGTTTCTGAACGATTGATGTAGCTTTACAAGTTCAATCGCACCGTGCCATCTACATTGCTGTATTTCTAGAGATACAGACTCAATATCAATTCAGTTTAAGCAACAGCCAAAGACACTAAAAGGATTATGCAATAGGTTTTTGTCAGTTAATCACTGTGTATGCGCCAGTGTCGCTCTAGTAAAAACATAAACAAAATTACTCGCAACAAGTGCCAAATATTGAAAAGTTGTGCTGGAATGGGGTGTTGAAATTAACCATACTATTTATAAGTTGTACGCAAAGTATTCAATCCAGTCAATTTTTTCTATCGGTCGAAATCTCATGGCAATGTTTAGTGTATGTTTTCACTACGGTAAGTCAAAGATAACTTGTTTTAACTTTTATTCAGGCTACTAAAAGAATAATGTCTGAAACATTTACACATTTAGCAGGCATTTAGAATGTATTTATTTTTAATAGTTTCTGTAGCGGGATAATTGAATTTCTATTTTTAGAGTAATTACAAAAAAATTAGGTTTTTTCAGAACATATTCAAAAAAGGGATACGATAAGTGGTTAAAGATAGATTTTTCAGTGTTTCACCCCTAATCTATTTTGCTAACCTTTATTTTCATTTGGCTACTGTTTTTTATTTCTTGAGTTAGTTATATGTCATGAGTGTATGCATTTTCATGAGAGTATATTTCTGTGTATTTCTTATTATAATTTTATTTATGTTTCAGAATTTAGTAATAAAACAAATAGAAAAAAGTACAGCCATACAGAGTTGTCAGTATTCGGCTAAATTTTGGCCGAGTACAGTTGCAAGAATTTCATTTTTTAAACATTATTGCCATTATTGAAGAAAACGAAATTTATAACTGATCTGTAAAAGTAATTCGAATATAAATGTATAATATATGCAATTATTAATAAAAAATTATTTAGTTGATATACAAAAATATGTCTACAAAATATAGAAAATTTAAAGAAAGACAATGTAGTTCAAAGTTTAGTTTTATTAATAAAAATATGTCAGCTAAACTTAAAATACTGTGATTTTCGATACAGAAACAGTTTGTAAAAACGAAGATGCAACGAATTAAATAAAAATATTTTAACACTTTGCACTCCATTGAGGCCGCTGCGGCGACATGATCTTTCCTTACCAAATTGTTTTCACCACCAGTAACAAAATAAAATAAAATTTGTGTCATTTAATCAGAGCACTTTTTTTTTTTAAATTGCGCAATTGAAAAAAACTTTTTTTAAAAATGTGGTGCCGACCGAATAAAATGTGTGTGTAACAACGCGGAGTTGCTGGTAGCCTATACTCAAAATAACGCGGAGTGCAAAGGGTTTAATAATTAAATTTGTTTTATCATAAATTATTATGAAAAGAGAGCAATTTTTTCTACATTTTCAGGAGATAGAGATCTTTTATTATTGTAAATTTGACCTATATCAGAAAACATGCATTCGCTGAAAGCACTGCTGGAAAGTGCAAATAAGAATTTTCTTGCAAGCTTGCACATAATGGGAAAGTTTTACTTCATTTTTCTTCCATACAGATAGACTGTCCGTTTTACCTAATAACTCTCCTGCTAAAAAGTCTATCTATTTTTTTACTATTTTTTCACATTTTTTTTCCGATCTCATGTGAGTGTCATAATTATTCTCGTGTTCATTTGCAATCTTATCAAAACATGGCCAAAAAACAGACGGACTTTTTTCTGATTTCTTCTCTTTTGGATCATCTACATCGAAATCACTAGTAGTGTTTTCATGCTGTATTTTGATTTTGACAAGAAATTTTCTATTTAATACTTGAAATGCAGAATTTCACAATTACCTCCTTTTTTCTTGGAATTTTACAGGGTCTCGGGACTCTTAAAGCTTCAAAATTTTCGAAATGTTATTTATTTATTTATTTTTTTTTTTTTTTTTAGATGTTAAATCCCTATTTTCTCTTAACATTTTGATATAATTGTTTCCTTGAAATTCCCATCAGAACAGAAGTTGTGGCTTTTGGAATTATACCCGCACAATAACAGAAGCGGCGTTTTCGAAACTTTGAAGTCATTTTTCCCCAAATGACTTTTTTGAGCATCCCCTTACTGCGTACGTGCATGAAGAGAGAGAGGGCAGGAGCGAATGACTAAAGATGATAACCCGAAATTGAATTATGTTTTTTAAGCAAATTTAAAATTTTTGAATTATTATATTTTAATTATAATTTTATAAATATTTTTATTTTCAGAATAAATATTTTTATCATATTACAGAGGTGCCAAGTTGCCACTAATCCTCCGTAATATGTGAGTTAATTTAACCCTGGTTTAATACATTTCGCACCAGAATTTTTTTTCAGTAGATGAAACTAAATAAGTTCCACGTAGAAAACTGGAATTAAATAAATAAAGGTTCGTCAAATAATTTTTATGGTTCGAAACGTTGTTAAACTAGATTAAATTAATCCAAGCATTACGGAAGATTAGTGCGAACTTGGCACCTCTGATATTATATTATTTTCAGAACGTTAACAAAACCATATTTCATTTCAGCTATTAAATAAATTAAAAAATAAATTACGAATTAAATAAATTGCAATTGGGTGGGCGGAGAGATCAAATTATTGGGTGGGATAGCGCCTCATGGCCCCATACACCGCCCCATAATAAGTTGGCGTCATTGCAGAGGAGTACCTCCTTATATAATGAAAATTTAAAAGAAAATAAACACTTCTAAAGTGTCTGTAATGTTTCACGTAATAATTCAGAATAATTATATCTTTTCAAACTAATTGAATAAAAAAAAAATAATCTAATATGAAATAAGTGATACTGGGGTTTATAATTTCAAATTTTAAGTAAAATTAGTTTAAAATAAAAATGCAACTGGTAAAGCTGATGTTGAGGCACTAATGTACAGACATATATGTTAGAAATATAATCAAAATTTATGGTGCTTCTTTATATGCAGATATTTTTTTTCCTTCTTTTCAAAAATAAAAATTTTCAACGCTGGAATTTGATTGGACATTTAAATATAGAAAAGTTAGAGAACAGAAGTGTAGATAGTTCTGCTCACAGACAGAAAAAAAAAAGAAAAAAAAAGTTTTAAAATTTAGGAGAATATGGAGAAACCAAAACTGCAGGTGCTTTTCATGTCCAAAACTTTGATATCTTTTTAAAATCTAATGTACAAAGAAATTCCAATTTTTTTATGCTATCTTTTTGAAAAATCTATTCTTAACTGTTCTAAAATTTGCTCTAACCAATTTTATTGTATTTATTGGGCAATTTATGCAATTTATCCATTCTTAGCTATGGAAATTAGCTGTCCAAATGACTAGAAACAAAACTTTAAACAGGCTACAATTCTAAATATTATGAACAACATAATATGTATCTGTTTTTATTTAACTAACAGATATAGTAGTTTGATAAATTTGTACTAATGAGTTAAGATATGTATTTTGTAGCTGAATGAGTTTAATTTAGCATTTGTATATGAAAATGAAACCCATTTTCACTTTGTCTGCCACATATTTAGAGTATAGAGCTGTATTATCATGTTCTAAGAGGTGAGTGCGTTTTCTCTTTGTAACTTCTGTTACTCCAATTTTAGATTTAAATATTGTCTTAAAAATAAATTTTCCCGTTAAATCACAAAACACTAAGTAAAATAAGTTTATATAAATAACATAGTTATTTTTTAGAATATTATTATTTAAGAAAAAAAAATTGTTTTTGCTTAAATGTAACCTCTGTTACAACTGGTAACAGATGTTACATACAAATAACAGAGGTTACATTTTTACCCTTGAATATACATTTGTTTTTTTAGTAATAATATATTTATTTATTCATAGTGTTAAGTCTATTTATTATAATTATTATTACTTATTTATATTTATTTTTGCACTTTTAAGTATTATTTATTTGTGGTATTTTCCAGACCTAAAAATGTCTTCTAAGAAAACAAGTTTTCAAGTTCTTGAATCCACTGCAGAAGAAAATGAAATTACAGAAATAACATCAGATAAAATAATTAACGGAGCATACATATTAGTAGAATTTGTAACTGAAACAAAAAAGAAAAATGAAGTAATACTACATAATCGTTACTCAAGCTGATTTAGAAGAAGTTGGTGAAATTCAAGTTATGCTTCTGAAAGCTTTTGATGATACTTCATCTATTTTTAAAGTGGATGACAATGATATCGCATACATACAGCTCGGACAGATCCAAAAAACTTTGTCTTTGCCAACTGTAGTACAGAAAAGGGACAGATTATTTTACAAGTTTCCCCATCCTGTTGAAGTACTTGTAAAAAAAGTTGCAGTCTTAAAAAATATTGGAAATTTCTTTGGGAAATAAAATTATGTCAGATTTATTCAGTGTGTCTTTGTTAGTTGCTAAAAAGTCAGTTTTTTTACATCTTGAAAATTTTTCTAACCTCTGTTACTTGAAGAATTTTTGTGTTTCTTTTCAATAATTGTAAACTGATAATAAACCAAATGTATTTAAAACAAAGAATAGGAAATACTGTTAAGAGGAATCCCTATACCACGATAATGATGCTCATACCAGGAGAATGAATTAAATTAAATAACTCCAAACAATCAGTAAGCACAGGCAGAAACAGCGGCACTTCAATAATATCTCGATAGTGCAGACATTTCTCTTTTCCTTTGTTTACAAAAAGTGACAGTTGTTTTAGCCTGTGAAAAACAGTAAGTTCTTTCAAAAGAGTGCTCAATAACAAGTTTTTTGAGAAAATTGGAGTTTGTCAGTACATTCCTCGTATTAATAAATTGTATTAGGTGCTCATTTTGACAGATTCAGTTATTACAGTATAATTACAATTCCTATTTATACGATTGAAAGATTTTCAGCACTTTTTCCGTATGTATTAAATGATTTTCTATATCTTTTTGATACATAGAAGTCTTTGAATATTTTTGCCGGTCCCTTCGAATTCGACTTGTTTAGGATCCACTGGCTGTACAGTACATGCACCGCCCCGCCTACTCGCTTACAGAAAGATGATGGACGTAGTAGGCGGATTTTTTAATCGTTTTTACGGTCCCCTGAAAAACGACACCCATGTTTTAAAAAAAATTTCTTTCACTCAAATAATCTCACAATGATAAGGCGAAGAAATCTTTTACATGCTTTTCGTATTTAAAGTACTAGACCGTATGCACGCTGGGAAAGAAAAAAAATCCGTTTACCACATCCGGCATTTTTGTGTCCGGCTAGTATTCAGAAAACAGTGGTACATGCTATTCTTACAGAAATATTGCACAATATCCACGCAGTCATGTGCTGCAGCGACAGGCAAATTCGAGCTTTTTATTTTACAAGGTGCTTCTAAATATTTTTCCCTTTAATTTTTTGTATGCCCCTTAAATGTCCTCGTGATCAAGTTTTCGTGGGAAAAGATGAGGTCAAACATGTTGTTTATATTCAGAAAGTTCTAAAACAATTCGTCAAGTATTTCTTTAAGTATTCGATAAATATCTAAAATTTAAAGTGTTCAGATATTTTTGACTTTGTAGTATACATTCGAAAGGAAAAACTACATTAGATTCACAGCCGACTTTCTTGAAAATACAATACACACAAATAAACGATCTAAAAATTAACTAGCCTCTAGTTTTTTATGTATTATTGTTGGAAAGTACATATTGCAGATTGATTTCAAACTCTTAAATAAAAATGAATTTAATTTAGATAAATTTTCATTATTTTTAGCACCTGAACTTCATCTAATAAGTACAATGACGAAACATTAAAAAGTCGATTTTAAGTTTAATTCTGCATTACAAAGAGCTTTTTCCATAAGACCAACCGTTAGTCACATTTTGTATCTGAATTATTTATTTATTTTCATAATTTCTACGCCATTCCACTGGCAAAAACGACATAACCACTCCGTGCACTGCTAGAGAAACCTGTGCTGAAACAAGTATGAAATGAAAGAGTCTTATCTAAGAGATAAAATAATTAAAGTTTTACACCAGAATTAATATAAAAAATAGTTACATATAATTTATGTCTAGGTCTAGTTGATCATATAAGTCTGAATGACATTTATGACTTTCAAAGAAAGGTTACACCAGAAATGGGGAAAACCTTCTAAATCGAATATGAAATACACACCAGCGATACTACTTCACTGGCTTTTTCTATCAGACCAAGAAAATTATTAATATCTAGATCATTACGCAAATCAAAAAATCATTTTTAGAAGTTATATGCTGATATCTAGGGCTAAGGTATCCGGAAAGATATAATACAAATCTAATGATTTTTTGGTGCGTTCGTAATTATATAAATACGTAGCACCTATAGTCATCGTTCGGTCCGTACGTCTGTCCACATTTAACAGAGCAAAAACTACCAAACCAAATGGTCTGAAATTTTAAATATATAATTGTTGCAAAATTTTGCCTTTCAAACTTTATGAAAATCGGATGTATAGTTTAGTTACAGGGACAGTCAAAAGTTTTTCCGTTACATTACGGCGAATGGGAAAAAATTATTTCAAGTGCATTTTAATGGTGTTGCAACCTTTCGAACAGAATCAAATAGGTATATACTTAGGAAGTGCAGGTAAAATATACATTTAGTACAATATGCGGTGCAAAAAGATTTATAAAAATAGTTATAGTACGAACGTACCTCATTTGTCACGTTTGACGTGCAATTTCTAACTTGTTTAACACTAGAACGCCCGGAAGGAGTCAATTCGACACCGACCATATGATTAAATGTCAATTAGAACCAGAAATTCTTTCGTAAATTAATTTAAATACTATACTGCGAGCAAAAATTGTGTGTGTGTGTGTGTGTGTATGTATGTAAATTTTATCTTAAAACGGCTCTAACGATTTTGACGAAATTTTGTATTTTACCATTTTCGGGTACGATAAGACCATTGGGCTAGGTCACGTGTTCGATAAATTTAGATTAGTGGGTCCTTTTTGGGTTACCGTGGGTCAAGCTAATTTTATCTATAAAATGACTTTAGCGATTTTGACTAAATTTTGTATTCTATCGTTTTCGGGTTCGAGAAGAGCATTGGTTGGGTCGCGAGTTCGAAAAATTTCGGTTAGTGGGTCCCTATGGCTTAGGATCATGCCAATTTTATCTAAACCGCAAGAATTATGCTGTGAGAATGAAACAAAGGGTTATAAGTAAGCGAACAAACTTAATGCTGGAATCAGTCGTAAATTAACACAGTTGCGCCACCTTGTAAATTTTAGTGGTGTGAATAAGAAAACAGTTAGGTATCTACCTGTAGTTCACACTCCATCCGCTACGTGGCGCATGACCTTGATTGATGTGATCTCGCTTTTAATTTTGCGGTTATTTCTCCCATTTAAGATAGGACGCTTACATATAACGCTTTGGAATGAAATATCGAATTGAACACAAGGCTAATTGTGACCGAGCTTAGCTCGGTCATGCCCGCTAATTTAAATTTAAACCACTCAGATTTAAGTTAACTAAATTAGTCAAATTATTTTAAACAAAAATTCTGGTGTCAAATATTTTTATGAAACCTGTGAAAAATTTCCGGGCGTTCTAGTGTTAAATTCTACAGATTAACGTTTCCAATTTCTCCGCCTATGGAGTTATAATGATAAACGTCTGCCGTTTCACGGGAATAGAGAGGCATTCATTTTTTACGGAAAATATCCAAATGTTGCGTTGCATTAATAACTAGCTTCCTCAGAAATTATGACATCATACATATAAAAGGGAACTATGCATAGCTATACATTATTCTTTAAATACACATTATGTGTTTTTAAAAATGCTTGTGAAATACAGCATTAATATGCATAATTAATTTTATTCGAATATTCATTTGGGAATTTTACCTATGAGAAATTTCTTTCTCTTCTGATGGGACGAAATGTTTTTCAAATCATGCCAACTTTTGGATCTAAAGAAGTATCTTGCTCTTTTCCTACAATTATCTTAATGTATTCCAAATTTAAATAAATACACAGAACCATTCAATAAAATAGCAAAATTCATGCTTTGTTTGGATTCGCGAAGCATTATTTAATAAGATAAATATTTGAAAGTAACAATATTTTATATATATTTCTTGCATCTTTATTAAGCAAAAACGTTATTTTATGTTTTGGCGCATTTTAATTTTAGAAATGTAAATTCAGCCAAATAACTAAAAATTTCTTCGGAATATTTCATTTATGATATAACGAATTTAACAATTAATTTTATTTGTTTACAATTCTTTGTTGCCACTTTACAAAAAAAAAAAAAAAAAAAAAATAATAATAATAATAATATAATTCTTTTAAAATGCGTAAGTATCGTCTGCGTAAATGATTTCACATAATAAGAATAAATTCTGTATTGGAATTCTTAACACTGAAAAATACTTTTATAATTGAATGTAAATAATTGAATTTTAGCAAATTTTAATTCATTAAAATTATGCTATAATTTTCTTAAAAAAAGAGCATTTTAGAAATTTCATAAAAGAAATCGTGAGACTATTTAATTAATCATGATTCTATCTATAATGACTAACTCCATGATTTATTTTTTCTTCTGAAAATAGATGTGTTTCATTTTTTATTTGCAAAAATGCTTCCACAATGGAAAAACATGTAAAATAAATTAATTAAAATAATAAATTTTTTAATGCTATTCTGTAAAAAAAATGATATTGTGCAAATATACAGATCATAATTTATTTTTATATTTAATTTCAAGTCAAAATCCTAAATAGTTTTTTGTAAAGTGTACGAGAAAATATAATTTGTGTAGCCTAGTAAAGGATTCGCTTCGCTCATCCTAATAATAATAATGAAATTTTAATACAAAACTATTTCATTCAAGATTTGCTTTCTTATTTTGACATGAGAGTAAAATTTTAAAAAGTTCAGTTTTATTTGTTTTTAATACATCGTTTTAAATCTTTTTTAAGGGCGAAATACTTTTTTTTCCAATCATTTTTAAAAAATTACATACATACCCTCATAGCATGCATGGTCACAGTGACGTCGTTGTGACGTCACTGTGAGTCACTGTGGTCACGTCACATCTGTGACCGAAATGCCACCACTCAGTGATGTCACATTGTGAATGAGATGTGAACTTCTTAGAAAACTTAAAAAAATTACAAAAAATCTTCAAAACATGTTGTTACTGTAAAATTTTATTTTTCTGGCAATAAAAAAGAATTGTTATGTCACTGCATGTAACGTAGGTCACGACACACTCACAAAAAAAATTGTAATAAATTGTAAAAAATTGTAACCCATATTGTAAGTCACAGTGTGAGAAAAATATGAACTTCAAAAATCTTTGAAAATGAAGAGAAATGTTTTAAAAAGGCCCGCGTTACAGCGGCATAAGGAATGAAAATATATTAGTGGGTAGCAAGTAGTAAATTCAGACACGAAAAGATGGTGGGGGGGCGGGGGGGGGCATATAAAGGAAAATGCACGGTACAAGTATCAACAAACTAGATTTCCATGCTATATTTTATCAATTTGATATCTAAGAGTGTGAAAGTATACTTTTTTCCTGATTTCAATTTTATCTAGTATTGCAATTTAATATAATAATCCTTCTCTTATTCTTATTATTATAAAAGTGTTTCTCGGAAAAATGGTACGTGCTGGCGCAATTTGGATAGCATATTTAGAATTAGGAATATTAAATATATACACTTTACATATTTAGTTTGCAGGAAGGAAAATTTTTAATTTATTTTTACCGACCACTGGTATTCGAAACACTTTTGTGGCTTCAAACTAAAAAATTTCTATTATAGTTAAGTCTGCAGCTTTTAATGAGCACGTAGAAAGAGTCTTCAGAGTTTAGTCATACATACATTTCTTGCTTTATAATTTGCATTCAAGTCATATTTTTTCCTGTTAGTGTACCTATTTTAAGTAACTATTTTTAAAAAAAATTCTACTTCTTTCAGACTTTTAAAATAAAATTAGCATTTTCCGAATAAATAAAAATACAAAATTTATACAAAACCCATGATATAATTTATTATTCGTATTTCAAATTTGTGTTTTAGAGATATGACTCTAAAAAAAAGTTATTTTAAGAATTGTTTTATTTTACAGGAAATTAACATGAAAAGAATGACGATTGACAAAGAAATTTTTTTTATCCTCGATATTTATTTATATCTTTTTATTTTTTAGGAAGATATTTTGTATTTGTGTGAAACAATCTTTACTTAGAAAAAGGGAGGGGGGGGGGGTTAAAACTGATAAAAAGAAAAGGTAAAATAAATTGGAAAATTCTTCAAATACAAAAATTTAAATACAGACAGTCTCATAAAATGATTGCACATATAAGTTCCATATCTGTTTATATAAAAGGAAATAAACTCACACCTGCCCCAAATCGTCTGCCACGATACCGCAGGGTAAACAGAGAACTTTTTGTTCTAACAGATGCGGTAAGTTACTAGTCTAAAATGTAAGCTTTTGCGTGTGCTTTTTTTAATGGAAGAAAAAGACGTCGCCATTTTCAGATACACACGGATATTAATAATTAATTTATGGAGCTCAAAAAGTAAGTCTTATTTAATTTAAATTGTTTGTTCCTGTTTTGTATATTTGGTGAGATGAGTTAAATAGTTTTATATTATACCTATAGAGACTGTTCTGGGATTGTTTTTCAGATTAGAAATTAACATTATACTGAATGGGAAATGCCGTTTTACATACTATAGTAGTGAAACTTTTGAAAGACATTTTTTCATTGCTAATAATATTTTAAATTATTATTTAAAATCCTAAATCTTCATATCAATGTTTTCAGATTTAACATTTGCCAAAATTATAAAATAATAGGAATTCCTTGTAACATATGGAGAGATTTTTGAGAAATTGTTAAATCTAATAATACATTTAATTCATCTATTGTACTTTGTTGTTGTTTAATAGTACAATTATAAATACTAATTATATAGTGTTTTTCAAATTGTTATATTTATTTTTTAAAATTGTATGTAAGCACGTTTTTGCTGTTCGTGATTTTAATCAAACATTTAATTGTAGACATTCAGAATCAGTTATTAAATTTTCTTCGATTGTAAACTCATTTTCTACGTTTTCGATACACGTTCGATACTTCGCATTAAAAAATAAAATATGACAATTAAGCATTGAAATAAAGTGTTTTTCATGCCTGATAACAAGTTTATAGATTAAACTGCTTTACTATACTTTTTAAAATTTGATATTTATAATAAAAATATTTATAATTTATGATATTTATAAAAGTTGATATTGTACTGTTCATTAGCGATAATTGCTGGAAATGCATTTTTAATTATAATATGCGCTTTTATGATCCACTATATTTATGCATAGTATATGGTGTATATAAAAGCTATAATTCATATACAAGGCTACACAAAAGTTTACGTAAGAGTTAAGGGGTATGGGCGCAAATTGCTTAACCCCTTCGCGACGGGAGCCTTTTACGAAATGTTTATTACTTTGCTACCGGTTTTAAAAAACAGAAGTTTGTGCCTATTCAAATCGGGAAAATGCTCGGATTAAATAAGGCAAATTTTACAGTAAAATTTTACTGGTGAGGATAAACGAGGATCCTTAGGCCTATTTCCGGCACGTATACGTGTCGCTCGTCCCCAAGGGGTTAAAGGTGTTTTTTAGATGAGTTATGGATTTTTATGTTGAACTGCATTTAATTTAGTAAGAAATGTTTGTAGAATATGGATAAAATTATACATAGGGTCACGCAAGGAAATGGATATATGGCCGTCTATAAATTATAATTTCTGGAAATGTGATGTCAGCAGTTTTAGGAGTGTTTTAATTTGAATTAAATTTTAACTAAATAGTGGCGTGTAATAAAGATTCTAGGTAAACTACAGGGTTGTACAAAAGTATTCAAGTATGTTTTTATATATTAGTATAAATTTTTGAATGAGAATTTCATCCTGTTATGCATTTTCTTGCTAAACTAAATTTTCACATTATATACTAGTATATATCAACCTACAGATTAAATACAGGGCTATTCAAAAGAATTGGAAAACATATTTGGCTATGAACGGTAACTGCTGAAATCAGTTTTTCAAATGTTTTATGCGTTTTCTAAAATATTTGCTTAGTTATCTTATTTACGTTATTTCCTTAAATTACGATGTCTAGTTAAAGCATTCAGGAAGCGTTGGAAAGTGCTTTATAATCTATGCTTAACGCATGATTTTTCTTACTTGTTTTTTCTATTTCCCAGATCAGTCATTTCCTATAAATCATACCAAATCTATTTAGCTCATATTAACAAAATACAATATACACGGGAATAAAAAATTTAAATAAATATGGCTTATCTTATTCTTCTTTAAATAGGAAATGTATTAATATCCGTTAGACTCCATGTTCGTATTTAATAAAATAATAACAAATCACAACACACAAAACATTCTTAATATAAAGCTTGAACTCAAGATCAAGCTTAGAACTTAATAAAAAAGGATGCCAGTTGATAAGCATTGTTTTTTTCAGTGTAAAAATTAAAAGTATTTTAGAAGAATAGGACTCCAAAATAGCGATACATTGCTAAAAAGTACGGTAAAAAGATAATATTGTATATTTCAAACAAAACTTTATTTTAAAATTCATCACAGTGTTTATAACAAGAATCATCACAGTATTAATGCTTGGAAATTTTTTCAGAGAGAAACATTCGCCTTGCAAACAATATTTCAAATGGAAATCAAATTTCAAATTGATTGCTTAAAAGGCGCAAAAGCCAACATAGTGAAAAAAATTCCATAACGGTACTTGAATCCGGGCCATCAGTATAGCACACTGACATTCTACTGACTAAACCACATGGAACGAGACCCAGCTTGGAAAATTTCTTACTAGTACATGTTGGCAAGGCTACAAACGCAACACAAGATGGAATATTTATCATGAGCCACCGACATGGGGCAAACACGAAACTTAATTAAATCCAGCAGAGATTCAAACTATATGAATACTTGGAAATTTTTCCAGAGAGAAACATTCGCCTTGCATACAATATTTCAAATGAAAATCAAATTTCAAATTAAAATTGCATTTTAAGCAATTAATTTGAAATTTGTTTTTATTTGAAATATTGTATGCAAGGCGAATGGTTCTCTATGGAAAAATTTCCAAGTATTTATATAGTTTGAATCGATGCTGGATTTAATTAAGTTTCGTGTTTACCCGATGTTAGGCTCACGATAATAGGCTCACGATAAATATTCCATCTTGTGCTGCGTTTGTAGCCTTGCCAACATGTACTAGTAAGAAATTTTCCAGGCTGGGTCTCGTTCCATGTGGTTTAGTCGGTAGAATGTCAGTGCGCTACACTGATGGCCCGGATTCGAGTCCCGGCTTGGAATCTTTTTCTCTATGTTGGCCTTTGCCCTTTTAAGCAATTAATTTGAAATTTGATTTTCATTTGAAATCATCACATTGTTAATGACAAGTTCGTCACAAATGACACATATTTCACAAATTAGTCACAGTGTGACGTCAAAGCATTGTCGCTGTCGTCACAGGTTAGTCACAAAGTTAATGCCAAAATAGTCACAAATGACACACTTTTCACAAATTTGTCACACCGTGACTTCACAGAGTGGTCACAATGTGACGTCACAAACGACCTCTAAAACGGCCATAACGACCTCGCATTCTAGTCACTATGACGTCACATCGACGTCACGTGACGTCACATCGACGGTCACAAAATCACAGTGTGACTTCACAACGACGTCGCCGTGACGTCACCATGCCTTACGGGTAAATATCCTTGAGGCTATTCTGGCGGGATCATTGTTCCTGGTAGGGCCACCCAAGCCAGACAGGTTCAGGGTGATTGTCCTGACGAAGGGAGACACCCTGGTCCTCTATGTTAGGGGTTGTTGCAACGGGCTAGCTCCTCGTCCAACGTAAAAACTTATCAACTGCTAAAAGGCCCAAGAAGAAGAAGAACTACGGATCGTCTTTAAGGGGTCCCAGGACTCTTAAAATTGGAAAAAATGAAAAAAAAAGGACCATTTTCAACATTTAATATCTTAAAATGTATTTGATATTAAGACACAATTTTAAATGGGAATGAAAGATACAAGTATGTTCTTTCATTTCAAATATTTGAAAAATTGCAAGATGCAGAAATAGCATTTACAGGGGGCTCCAAGCTGTCAGACATTAGACGAGCAGAAGATCGGCATAGCAGCTTATGCGCACGATTAAAAAATAAATTTAGCAACTAGAATGAAAAATTTGGTGCCTACTTATACCTCAGATTATAGTAATTACACTGAACCTAAATAAATTTGCATTTAAATCATTTTTATATTTTTAATACAAAGTTGTATTTAGTTAATGCAAAATTTAGAAAATTTCAAGAATATAAACACCTAAAAGAATATTTTCTTTTTACAATAAAAAGGAAATTTTAGGTTCAGTTTATACGGAATAACATGAAACATATGTTTTGAAAATTTCATGAAAAGATATTCAGAAGCTATTGAGATATCGTGCGCGTTATGCCCAAAAACGTCATTTGGAGAAAAATGACATCAAAGATTTGGAAACACCGCTTCAGCTATTGAGCGAGTATAACTCTAAATGCCATAACTTCTGTTCTGATGGAAATTTCAAGATAACAATTATATCAAAATGTTCAAGAAACATAGAAGTTTGATATCTAAAAAAATTAATTTTTCGAAAATTTTAGAGCTTTAAGAGTCCTGAGACCCCTTAAGGGGGCTGGTCACTCAGCTTCCGATTTCTCCTCACTAATGTAAAGTCTATGGGCATTTGATGTATTAGTATATTTAAAATATTTCTTCGGGAAATTAATATTTTTAACTTCTATCTTTTGTGCACACTTCCTAAAAGATGTCTCTTTTTTTCTTAGTTCTCAAACTATTTCTAAAGTATAGACTTAACTGCATATGAAGTATTAACATCTTCCTCACAGTCCGTCCGCTTTTAAAACATAAAATATTAAATTCAGCATAGATTTTAGAAATATTTTGAAAACTAAGAAAAAAAAGAGACATCCTTTAAGAAGAGTACACGGAAAAAAGGTGTTAAAAATAAGAATTTCAGAAGAGATATTTTAAATATACAAATGCATCAAAAGTCCATAGACTTAACATTACGGAGGAGAATTCCGAAGCTGAGTGATCAGCCCCCTTAAGGAAATGGCAATCGAAAAAGGAATATGATTTTTCGATGGTGGAACGTTCAGGGGATAACAAATGAAATCGGCACACTACCAGTAGAGTTCATTGCAGCTAAAATTGACATAGCAGTGTTTTTTGAGACGAAAAGGAAAGAAAAGGGAGAAGAAGTGAGAGGTAAATATCTTCATTTTTGGAGCGGAGAAGGAAAAAACAAACATGCTAAAGCTGGAAGTAGTCTCAGTCATGATTAAGAAACAATTCCACAATAATATAACTAAATGGAATTAACATAATGAAAAGATTCTGATAGTGTATATGACCATTTTTGGAAGAGAAATCTGTATAATAGGAACATATGCATCAACAAATGATGCCAGTGAGGAAGAAAAAGGTAAATATTGTGATGAATTAAGAGATACCATCGAAAGTACACCAAAAAGAAAAGATATCTTTCTTTTGGAAGACAATTAACGCAAGAGTAGGTACACTGTAAAAAAAAATCTGTAGTTCTACAGATGTAAAGTTACGTGCTTACTAATCTTCCATCTGTAACTGTACAAAAAAAGCTGCAAATCTACAAAACTAGTTTTTGTAAAGCTACAGAAATATGTAACTTTACAAATGAATCTGCTAAAATTACAGTAATCTTACTAAAATTTTATCTCTAACCCTGGTTGCAGTTACATGAAAAGTTCTAGGCATCCCAGTTTCCTAAAAAATTCTTAGTAACCTTACAGATTTTTTTATTTTCGGCGCAAAAGTGTGTCTGTTACAGGAATTTTTGTTGTTGTCGTTACATAAAAAGTTCTAGGATTCCCAGTTTCCTAGAAAAAATTTAGTAACTTTATAGATTTTTTTTTACAGTGTAAAAGGCTGGGAAATAATGTAGTCGGGAGATTTGGAGAAGCAGTTTGCAATGACAATGGAAAACGGTTGATTGAAATGTGTGAGCAATCAGACCTTAAGATACAGAATACGTTTTTCCAACATAATGAATTCCATCGTTATACGTGGCACCGAGAACAGAAAAATCAGCAATCGATTATTGATTTGATTATTACTAGGATATAATAAAGGATGATAAAGAATATTTTTAAAGGATTGAAAACTGATACTCATCATAAAACGAAACTTGAAATGATTAAGTTCTAATGCTTGGGGGTCATGTTTTGAGAGACTTCTCAGGCAGAATAAAGACGATATAAGGAGACAGAATTGTTTGAAAATCGAAATGTTGGATTTCAAATCACAAATACAGAGCTCGAAAACGTACTCAGAGAGGGGAAAAATGGTATGTCACCTCGACCTGGTTGTATAAATCTTGAACTGTTAAATATGGTGGAAAAGGTATTGTAAGGATTTTAACCCAACTAACTCTGCAATAGGATTTTGGCAAGAGATCCAATACCGCAAGAACGAATAGATGGCTATTTAATACCTATTTTTAAGAAAGGGAACCAGAAACAATGTAGCAACAATAGAGGATATGTGTTAAAATCCCAGTATTAAAAATATTTGGAAGAATTTTAAGAAATAGACTGGAAGAAGAATATGAAGCAATTGAAGAACGAAGTGACTTTTCAGCAGGTAGATCTTGCGTTGACCACATTTTTGCTCTGAGAATGATTCTGGAAAACAGAGAAATGAGGAAAAAACTACAAAACTTATATTTGGGGATCTTGAAAAAGCTTATGACAGCATACCACGAAGTTTGCTTTGGAAAGTATTAAAAACAGCTAATATTATTGTAAAACTGATCAATATCATTAAAGCAATTTTTATGGTAACAGCTGTAGAATTAAACTTGGAAATAAATTGTCTGAACCTTCGATCACTAGTAAAGGCCTTTTGCAAGGTTGTTGTCTTTCACCAACGTTATTTAAAATATATATTGATGTCTGCCGTAGAGAATGGACGAAGAAATGTCATAAAATGGGTCTGTGACTGAATGATGATAAATATATCTATCATTTATCGTTTGCGGATGATCAAGTCATTATTGCAGAAGATGAAGAAAATACCACGTACAAGCTTCGTAAATTAAAGGAAACTTATGAATAACAGGGATTAAAGATAAATATGAGTAAAACAGGGCATTTAACTGCGGGTCAGAAAACGGTTTTTTTGTTGAATGATACTAATATTAAAACTGAAGCGGAATTTAACCCTTTCAAGGGCGGTGGCTAGACGGTCTAGCCACCTAAATTTAATTAAAAAACTGACAAATGGCACCAAGAATATTTTAATAAAATTGTGCTTTTGTAATGAAAGTGCAAATTAGCGGGTTTTAATTTCTAAGAAATTCGTTTGAATATTCTGGTCTAAGTCAATTATTTCATCAGTAAACAGAATTCCTCTGCCCCTGAAAGGGTTAAATGCCTTGGATCTATCATTCATGAAGATGGATCAAGCCTGAGAGATGTTGAAAGGAGAATTGGTAAAGGCAGAAAAGCAAGAGCAATGTTGAATTCTGTTCTATGAAGTTTTAACATTCTGACTAAAACTAAGCGATTAATTTATAATGCTATTGTGCAAAGCATTTTGCTGTAGGGGAGACTAGGGAGGGTTGACCATACGAGAGGCTTGACACACCCATAAGTTTTCATATTTAAAAGAATTTCAGACTTTTATCAATAGGTGTCAACAAAAGCTACTGGAATGCTCAAACAACAGTCTCTGTTTCATACAGATAATCGAAATAGGAGTGGAAAAATCAATTGTAAGGCGTTTTTAACCTAAAAGTTGTGTTTTTTAGAAATATTTTGTAAGCATTTTTGTGATAAAATATATCATAGAAATATAAGTAAGTAGGTTTTAAGTAATGCAGAAATACCGAGCTTTCATTCCAGGCGTAAAGATTATACAGTAAGTTAGGCTTAACATAACAATGCGCTATTCTTTAGAAAAGGGCTATGTGGGGAGGCTTGACCCAGTCAATGTGAGGGAAGGTTGACCAGATATTCAAAGTTCCCTTAACACATTCACGACGAAAAACGAGAATTCTCGTTTCATTTAAAAAAACATCATTGACTAAGGGCGTGGCTTTTCTACCTAACAGAAAATGCATTTATATTATGTTGTCCTTTATTTATTGTAAGACATTTTATATTAAATTCGTGTATTAAAAGATATTTACCGATGCATGAACTTGGAAAACCTATCTAGAACTCCAATTATGCAAAGACTTTTAGAACCGAGAGGAGCTTTACTGTTTTAAAATTCAGATTAGATAAAAATTGCTCGTCGGCAATGTGTTAATTTAGGGATTTTGGAAATCTTTTTATTACGCACTGTGCATAATGAAAAATTAATGGTTATATATAAAAGTGAATGTAAATTTATTCCGCAAAGCTACAGTAAAATGGTGTGGTAGAACAGAAAACGTTTAAAACTGATTAAAGAAATATGTGAAAAATTGCTATAGTATTGCTGTACGAAAACAAATAATGAAATATAAATAGTTAAGTTGATAGGAGCTTTTTTCCATTTAAATATTACTTACAATAGGTAAATAGAAACAATGGAAAAGACTAGAAAGGACCAGAAATTACGAAAGCAGCAATCTTAACCAGGGCAGGGGTATGCTTATGAAACGACTTAATTTTAATTCCCAAACGCAACAATGACACCAGAATTTTGCTAAAATCTTTTCTATTTAATATGTATGTGAAATATAGCCGTTTTCATATTTCGAAATAAATTTGTTCGTATATTCCGGTGCCAGTCATTTATTTCAACATTTCAGTACTGAATGAACTTTGTCCCTGAAAGCGTTAAAAGATGTTAATGATAAGTTAAGGTGTTCATGGGGGCGGCTGCAAAAGACCATAACAATGATCGAAAAACTTTAGGAAGGTGTGTATACAAATTTCAACTTGATGAATAGAGTGAGATGAAGCCAAACTGTGTGACAACTAGAGTTGTCAGGTCGAATATCACAAAAAGTAGGACAAGGAGACAAAAAAAGGGGAGCAGTGGCTACTAAATCCGGACATTATAATGCATGAAACCCTATTGAAAAGGAGCCTATCTCTAGCGGAATACTGTCTTAAATGTTAAAATTTCATTTTCCCTACTGCACAATTACACCTGCTCAGGCAAAATCCTATTTAAAACAAAAAAATTTTCCTGTGACATGACCCTACGCCTAAACAGTGTTATTTATGCTTCATATTTTCAAAAATATTTTATATAATACTTAAAGCATGCAACATAAAATTAATTTGCTTTTTTTAAGCTGATTTTATTTCTCTTCAGAAATATTTCAATATAAAACAAAGTGGGTCAAGCCTCCTATATAGTGGGTCAACCCTCCCATATGTGGGGAGCCTTGACCCATTATTTTCAGATGATTAAAATCAATAATTTTTCAAATTTCTTATATATTACACTTACGTAGCAATTTTATTTTGATAACTGATTTTATAACGAATAAAATGATATATATAACTTTATTCTACGTTCAATATTTAAAAAATAGAAAATCATTTTGTAAAAAGTGGGTCAACCCTCCCTAGTCTCCCCTGTGGCGCAGAGACATGTTCATTAAATCTCCAGCTACAAAAGAAACTTCTCTCTACCGAAATGGACTTCTGGCGAAGATCAACGAAAAAGCCAAGGCTGGAAAAAATTAAAAACACAAGAATACGTGAAAAAATACGCAAGTCAAACAAAATTTTGTTAATACAGTCGAGTATAACAAGATCAGATGGTATGTTCATGTCCGCAGAATGAAAGAACAAGTGGGTAAGCGTCATCACAGATCGCACAGAGGGTTTCGTTTAATATTTCTTTCAAAACACAGTTCCACATTTCGCAACCAGGAGCGCACTCTATTCTACACAAACCTCTATCCGAACTAAACTCCGTTTTGAAACCTATCCGAGGGTATATTAGTCGAGGAGATCGGGTCTATAGCACCCGAGATAGGTAAGCACCCTCTGGTGGTAAAAAGTGGAACAGAAATATGTTAGGCTATGTGCATAATATGAAAGAGTGGTCAAAGTGGTGTCGGCAAAAGTTAGAAATGTACCCACCGGGTGCAATGGGGGGAGGTTAGAAAAATTGCTTAAAATACACAAGTTAGAGCCCGGTGGGTAAATAATATAAGACTTTTTGAAAATTTTATGATTTTTCGTGTGATCGCAAGTGTTTTGCTATACGTGCGCAAAATTTCAATTCTTCAACTTAAATAGAGGCTCAGTTAGAAATAGAAGCTTAAAATACACAAATTTGAGCCCAGAGGGTTAAATATAAGACTTTTTCCAAATTTTATGATTTGTCGTTTGATGTGAGGTGTGCATCTATAAGTATGCAAAATTTCAAGTTTTAAACTTAATTAGGGGCTCAATTAGAACAAAAAGATTGGAATACACAAGTTGGAGCCCAGAAGGTTAAATATAAGACTTTTTACAAATTTTATGATTTGTCGTTTTATATGATGTGTTCAGCTATAAGTATGCAAAATTTAAACTCTCCAACATATATAGTTTCTGAGAACGGACTCTGTGACGGACAGACAGACAGAGGAGCGAGACGAATAGGGTTTCGTCAGATGAACGAAACCCTAAAAACAAATTTCTAAAATTCTCCTCGAATGATGTCAAGAAGGTAAACGTAGGAGGGGCAGACCGAGGATGACTTGGAAAAGTTCTGTTCGAGAGACAACGTATATTTATATGTGGAATGATGAGATTCTTCTGGAAGAGAGAGATGGAAAGGATCTCTCAAAATTATTTTCATGGGTCGAGGAAACCCACTGTTTAGTGGAAACTCCTGAAGAAGAAAAACATACATAAAAATGTTAAAATCTGCCAGGTTGTGAGCACAGCCCGACTACGATTTCGGGGGACACTGGGCACAGAGTTAATAGGAGCAGTAGCGATACTTTTGAAAAATACTGGGTGTGCTCTAAATTTTTGAGTAAAAGAACACATGCAATTTTTCCCTTTGCGTGTGTCTGTCTGGAGACAGAGATGGGGAGGAGCGAAAACTGAAGACGATAATTTGAAGTTAAATTATGTTTTTTCTAAGGAAAATATTAAACTATTAAAATATAATTATAATTTAATAAATAATTTTATTAAATAATGTTCTCAGAAGTTCTTTTTTTTAAATACAGTAATATTTGTTATCAATAATATAAAAATTTCTAACTATTGAAAGTGCAAAATACTAAATGTCAATAAAAATATACAGTTTAGTCAACTAATTGCTTTGTCAATTCAGGGCATTAAAACACATGGCAAAATATCCAGGAAATTAGTTTTTGATAGACGTTTAAATAATTCGTGAGGTTTTAAGGGATTAGACACAAATTGAAACGCGTGTAATCCAAGAAAGAATGGTACTTTAAGAGTTCCAGAAAACATGTAAAAAATATATTTATTGAGTTATAATTTTGATTGTTTTTTCTTTTTTGTGATGGCTAACCATATATATGCAAACAAAGTCACATCCTGAAATTTTTTCATAAAATTTAAAATTTTTTTTAAATTATTATAATTATTTTAAGTGGGGTAATCGGTTTAAAATCGTTATAACTTGAAATATTATTTCTCGAATATGATTTTTTTTTCATCTAATTAAAGGTTAGATTAGACGTCTGCATGGGACGGAATTCAAGTCCGGCCCCAGCCCGGCACGGCCCGATTGTATTTTCACATTTCACACCCGTACCAAAATCAGTGAAAACAGCACCGGTCGGCCCGTAAAAAAATCAATTAAATCAACCAGTCAATTAAATTAATTAAATCAGCATAGGCCTCGGGTCAAGCCCGATTCAGTTTTACGTTTGCCCTTTCCACTTTCTTTATGTTCTATTTATCTGTTCTATTTTAAATGTTTATCAGTTGATTTAAAACAAGGATTTTTCTAACATGCCGATTAAGAGTTTTTTTGATAATTTTAGACCTCACAACTTCAGATTTTAAATCGTCCCGACGAGGTTGTTAAAAAAAGTCTGTATTCTGAGGCCGAGCCAGCCCCAGACCTTACTTTTTTCCGAAGGCTCGGCCGGGGCGGGCCCAAGGTATCTTTTCCATACCGAACCTGAACTGGATTCCTTCTTCCTAGGTCGGCAAGGCAAGAAATCTTCACTCTCGAACCAACTTGTATTAAAATCATTGCCTTTGACTGACCTAGCAAAAATCATTAAAATTTGCCTCAGCTTAAAAACTTTTACAAAAAATGCATATATTTTTAAATTGCCATTATTTTACAATTAAACTTAAAGACTCATTTTTTTTAAAGGATAGTAGATCTCTAGGCAAAAAAAAAAAAAATAAATAAATAAAATAAAAATAAATAAAATAAAATACAGTAAAACCAGTGAAAAAGAACCTGCCTATGACGGAATGTTGTCTGAAGCGAATAAATGTGTTGATCCATACAAAATGAATATAATAATACCTGAAAAAAGAATAGACTACATTTACACCTGCTAAGAAGCGAACTTGTTTATAACGCATTTTTTTTTCTTTCTTATGTGATTCTGTCTCAGAAGATTTTACTATATAGCGTTTTTGAAAGTCTCTAATACATGGAATATGAATTAAGGATATTAATGATAAGTGGAACATTTACATACAAATAGAGATTCATTAAAAAAAATAAATATCACAGCCTACGGCGCTTCTTTACAAATGAACATTATAAACATGAAAAATAAAAGCTATAGTAAGTATTTTTGGTTGGAACTCCTCATGCGAAACAATTTTTAATCAGTGTTGATTTCAGGGGGTGGCCCGGGGGGGACATTCCCCCCCGGAGCAATGAGATGTCCCCCCCGGAAGATTTGAGATTTTGTGTTTTCAATGGTCAAAAAGTGCAATTTCCCCCCCGGAACTCTATAATGTCCCCCCCGGAGCCACAGAAATCCCTCCCGGAGAAAAGTGTCTGAATTCAACACTGTTTTTAATCACATCGACGTAAAAAACTGTTTTGCAGAAATTCAGTCAGGCCGGTCCAAGCTCGGGCTTCGATTTTAACTTTTTCCAGGCCAGGCCAAACATTTTTTTTCTATGGGTTGGCCGGGCGCAGGCCTGGATATTTCGACTCGTGGAGACCTCTAATACAGACTCCAGCATATTTTTGAAAGCAAGTTTAAAATAAAATCTGTACGCTGCTATTTTATGTCCAAAAGAGAGGAGCTGTTTTTAATCGACGTTGAATAAAGTACAATTTGTGGATGATCCCTAACTTGCATTCAAATAATTCAGTAACTCGTCGCTCAGAGGCATGGGTAAATGGTGTAAATCTCGAATTTTGATTTTCAATATCTGCGAATTTTGGAGATATCCAGATGAAATTTTATGTGTTTAATTCAAGATTGGATAAAGAAAAAATTCCTAATTGGGAATTTTACTCTATGGGGCCCGTATAAAAATTTAATTTTTGTATTTTCTCAAATAGACCCCCCCCCCCCCCCATGGAGTTGCAACTAATCTCATCAAAATTTGAACCTTTTTTATGCAATTTTGCAATTGGAAGTATGTACCTAGAGGCAAGATTTAAGGAGTTAGCCTATTGTTTCGATATTTATAAATCACACTGTATAGCCACGGCCAAACTCGATTCTCCCCCCCCCCCCCCACACTTCCTTATACGGCTTTCACAATTATCCCTTAATTTCGGAATCATGAAAGGACTACAGTCGCCGTCAGATAGCGTGAATACGTACTGTAAATAATACTTATTGTTACTTTCATACATAAAAATACGAAAAACGTCCCTGTATTTGCGCTATAAAACGTATAGATAATATACGCATATTTTTCCTCGGCGTTTTTTATACTGCAAACAGGAAAACTGCAGGATTTGGAGATAAAATAAATAAATACAATGCTTTAAGGATAAGCAAATAAAAATATATTAAATAACACGCTACTATAACACGCAAAACAAAGATTATAAGTAAATTTCTGCATTTAATTACATTTAAATTATTAATTGCTTGAAGGACTGAGAATTCTGACCATAAAATATACAGTAAAAAATTTTAAAAATAATATTTACTAGTTTCAAAATATTAAGAAAATTAACGAAAACTTTTTCAAAAAACCAAATTCTTCTCAAATCAGAATAACGTTTAAAACCATTTAATTATTTTTTGCACCAGACTTCTGATGTAAAATTTAGGTATATAAAGCTGGTTGCAAACAACTTTGTATAATAGTGAACATTAGAGGTATTGAAGATGCGTGTACAAGAAAATAAAAAAAAATAATAATTATAGATTTCTATCATTTTTAGAAAAAAAATTAAAAAACACGAGAAATTATAAAATCATATGTTTGAATTTTAGGCAGTCATAGTATAAAAAATATAATAAAAAAATATTTACACGATTTTAAGCGAATAAGCGAGTTCGCCAGTATCTGGGCTGCCACAGGCGACTATTTTTTAACTACATTTCGACACATTTATTTAAAACAAAAATCTTTTACATATGCTCTTACAACATTTGCAGGAGAGATGTAATACAAAATGTATTTTTTTTTTTAAATAGTGGTGCGAAAAGAATATAAACATAGTCGCTAATGGCAGCCCTGCAGTATCCGGCAATCAACTCATAACGAAATATTTTTTTCAGAACATTGATTATTTTTTCCACGATCCTTAATTAATTAAAAAATACAGATATAGGTACATTGCAAAAAATTTTCTATAAATTTGGCATTTATATGTGTTGATCTGAAATATTCAAGCATGTAGAAAAATAACAAAATTACATATAAAATTAAATATTCTAACTCTTGACACTCGTGGTATAAAACTATATCAGGGTTCGCAGTGTTCCTAAAATTTTCACACTTTGCTACCACTATTTTAAAACGATAATCTTTACTGTATATTTGTATTATAGATGTTAAAGGAATCTACCATGAAGAATTTTTATTTAAAATACTGGTAGCAAAATGTAAAAATTTTAGGAACGCTGCGAGCCCTGCTATATGACACAATTAAAAAGATATTTGCATGATTCATAATCATAGGCGTAGCGTCGGGGGGGCACGGGCCCCCCCAACCTTCTGTACCCCGGGCGCCAGAACAGAAAGCGTAGGGGGCGCCAAATGATTTTTTTTGTCTTTACATACAAAAATGTATATGTATATATATCGTATTTGCATAAAAATGTCTCGCAGCCGGAAAATCCAAAAGGAAAACTGAACCAAATGCATTAAAATTTACAAATATATAAAAAGATTCATCTATAATAGAAGACTGCAAATAGGAGAACCACTAACATTTTCCAAGGCCAATAGGTCAGTCCCTACTCCTCTCTTTTGTGTAAAACTGTCCCTCGCCGATAACCGATTTCCTGGGGGAGGAGGGTGCAAAGTCATGTGCCTCGGACATCAGAACGAAAGGCGAAAAGGGCGCCAAATGAAGATTTTGTTTGAATGTGACTTTTCTGTTGAAAAGATTCCATGAAGACTATTCTATTCTTTTTGGAGCTTTCTTTCTTCCCGCCTTGCTATGGCCGCGACGTCAAATGATTGTCCGGTGCAATAAAATCAAACGGGAGAAGGAGTCAGGGTTTGAAACTATGGGGGGGGGGGCTGAGGGGGCATGTGTTCTGGGCGCCTCGCGCAGGGAACGTCAGATGAAAATTTGGTTTGCCTTTTTATACAATATATATATATGCGTGCGAAATTTGTGTACAAAATATTTTCTACCCGAAAAGTCAAAAAGAAAAGCTTAGTGCAGTGCATTAAAAATGTCAAATAGATAAAAAGATTTGCGTACAAGACAGCAAATGAATAACCCCATTCTTTTTCTTATAATTGCTTTTTTACATGCATATCACCATATCTGTCCTTAGAGGAGGCGAGGTAAGGTGACCGACTGGGACAATAAAAACCAAGCGGTCGAAAATTCACAAAATAAGAAGTAAAAACTTAATAATTTTGTTGTTGTTGTTGTTGTTTTGAGTCAGACATAAATTTGAAAATTAGCATTAAGTTCAGGAAAGTATCTAGACATATCAGCCTATAAATAAGAAGAGTGGTATAAGTGATAATTCCGAAAAACTGATGTAGATAGTACAGGAAGATATTTTACAAAACTGGAATTCATTTTTATACCTACAGTAAATCCTGGTTTTTAGTTCCTAAAACAATGTGACTCATATTACTATGACATTAAAGTGCCCCAATTGTAATAATTTGTAATGCTACAACAACAGTAAAATCTCGAAAAATGAAATCCGTCTATAATGGAATCGTGTCTTAAATGAAAAAACTACATGGTTCCAACAGAAAGAATACCAACAGTTATACCTCCTAAGACGAAAACCTGTATAAAGCGGAATTATTTCCGCTTCCTTTCAATTTTCCCCCCAGGTTTTAATGAATAAATATTTGATAAAGCTGGTTATATATTTCAATATTATGTATTTTATTGTTACACATTTTAAATTTTAAAATAAGTCCGCTACTAGAAACTTTCGTAAATTTCTCTTTGTAAATTTACTTTGCAGGGGAAGGGGGGGGGGGCGCCAAAATCGACGTTTTCCCCGGGTGAAAATATAGCTAGTTTCGGCCCTGGAAGGAGTGCACAAAGTAAAATGTTTTAGTAAAGCCTTTTAAAAGAAAAAAAAAAGAGTATAGCATTTGCAGTGGTACAGTAAAAAAATCTCTCACAGGGTGCCATCATGGCTAATAAAGTCGCCCCTGCCTTTGTCCCCCAAAATGATTTTTTCTCTTCTTTTTGCCATTTCTAGGCGTTTTGCCACCCTAGGCGGAAATTGTAAAATGCAGCTCTGTTTCTTTTGGTGCAATTATTTTTTGCATTACTTTTTGTGCATTACTTTTTGCATTACTTTTGGGGCAATTGTTTTTTGCAACCAACCAAATCCAGTCTTAGAGAGAGGAGGCGAGCTTGGGCGGCTGCCCGTAATTAAAAAAAAAAAAAACTCACCCAGGGCGCCATCAGTCGCCCCTACTTTTACCTTCCCAAATTACATTTCTCGTCCTTTTGCCATTTCTAGGTAGGTGACAACTGAAAAATGTCGCCTATGCCTTTTACTAAAATTACTTTTTTTTGCATGCAGATCCGGTCTCAAAGGGTGCGAGGTCGAGCAACTGTCAACGAATAAAAACTAAGGGTTGAAATATATGCAAGATAGAACAGTAACACCGCTTTTTAATGTTTTTTAAAGAATATAGCCCGGACCGAAATAAGGGGGGGGGCAGAGGGGGCATATGCCCCAGGCGCCAGAACAAAGGTGAAGGGGGCGCCAAATGAATCGTTTGTCGATTCATACAAAAATGTGCATATATATATATATATGAAATGCAAAGAAACTCGCAAGCTAATGTTAAACTAAGGGAGCGTTCTTTTGAAATTTCTCGTTTGGATTTTAATATTTTAAAATTATTTTTTTCTTAGGATAGTTTAGATTGATCTTTAGCGTTGCCATACTTTTAGGTTTTGAAACCGGTACTGGAAGTGAAGGTAACTTTATAAAAATAATCTGCAACCAAAATGTAAAAAGTAAACACTAACCCGGTTAGAATTTAACCTCAGCTTTTCTAAGCAAAGAAAAAAATCATTTAAAACTATTAATATGCAAGCGAGAAAATTTAAAAAGATCGCTCCCATAGGTTTAGCGTTAGCGTTCCAGTTTCTTCGCGTGACTTGTGTAGGCTCTTATTGTTCAAGCTAATGTTAATCCTATGGGAGCATTGTTTACATATTTCTTACTCTAATTTTAATTATTTAATTATTTTTTATGAATTTTATTTATTTATTTATTTATTTTGAACAGGGTACTGGAGGTCAATAATATTTATTGTGCGTGAGGAGATGAAGGGAGGGGGTGGTCGCCAAAATCCAAGTTTTCCCCTGGCGCAGAAAAAGGCTAGTTTCAGCCCTGAACGTACGATTGATATTAAGGTTGTACTTATTGTGCAAATTATTAAAAACCTTCATTTGTCACTGTTTTAAAAGTATATGTGATTGTGTATTATACATGGGATTTTCAGATAAATTAATGTGAAATTTATATTCATATATTTTAGGATTGTAATTTATTGAGACTTTTACAAAAACGATAAATAGCAGTGATTTTCAATTGCTTTTTTTTTTTTTTTTTTTTTTTTTTTTTTTTTTTTTTTTTTTTTTTTAAGATGCAATCAAATTTAAAACTTTTTAGTATGTAGCATTTCAGCTGGTCAATCATTGATATTTGGTCAGTAGTTGTAATTTGATCGATAGAAGGAAAAATTTCCCCAACTGCAAAGCTGGTGTCCAGCCACTCAAGTAGTTTAATTTCAGTGAGTAACACAAGGTGGTCACACAAAGAACTTCTTTGACCTCTGAACTTATGTTTCCCTCTTGTGCAAAGTGAGATAATAGGAGCGTCTCTACCTAACCCCTCTCCACACTCCTACACACACTTGGCTTGGTATGATCTGGTCATTTGTGGGAATGTACTCGTAGTTAAATGTTTTTATTACTATTTTTTAAACAGATCAGGATTGAGCCACGCAAAAATAAACGCGATAAAAAACAGGAAATTTTTATGAAAACTCAATAACAAGCGATGTCATGAAGCACACCATGATTCTAAATTCATTCAAGTCTGGCTTCAAAAGGACGAAAATGGAATATAAGGTAAGAACATACAGAATTGTTTGTTTTATTAAATTAATAACGTTTTCAGAAAAAACAAAAATCTCCACTCAAAAATGTGATTATTTTTGACACATTCATAAACTCATTTCTATTCCTATTTGCCTGAAAATTACAGAACAGCATTCAGGTGCTTAAGAATCGAGTAGCGTTCTCCCTTTTCTTAACGTTTTTTCCTAATTCGAAGCAGCTTGATTTAAAGCGGATTACTAAATGGATCCGTCTTGTAATTGTCAGCCTTTGAATTTGGAAATCAAAAGTCCAACTTTGATGTTATTTTATTTAAAAAAATCGGAGTTTTTTAGAAAAAAAAAAACCTTTATTCTACTTCATAAAAGCATCTCAAATGTAGGGCTGCCACTGCCAAATGACACTGAAAATAGTAGCTTTAGTAGCCTCCAACGAAAAAAAATATTAGTATTTCTTCGATAATAGTAGCCAAAATACTCGCATACCCACTTTAAAAAAAGGAAGAAAAATTCTATCCATAACAATGAAAGGACTTTATATGTCCACATTTTATGCTTCTGCTCAAATCAGTGAATAAAGAATAGAGTGATTTCTTCAAATGAGAATGCAAGTTATCCAGAAAATAAGGCCCTAATGTTTCAGTTACGAAGTAACTTGGTTCTTCCACAATAAAAATTATGTACAGCACCTGGAAACATAGCAGTAAAAACTTCTTGCAGATCATCCAGGTAACTACTTTCCATCAGGCCTTTCATTTCAAGAGTTTCTTGGAGATAAGGAAGAAAAGTTTTATTTGAGGGGCAGGGTTAGAAATAACGTGTGGGATATCGCAAATCCCGCACAAAAAAGGAAAATCCCGCATAATAAAAATATTTGTTTGGATAGAATCTTCCAAATTTATTTCTTGAACAGACATATGATTCGTATGCGATTTTTTTTTTTAATTTCGTGAAAGCCACGATTTTTTTTCTTCGAGAAATCCACAAAATCAATTCATCAAACAGTCGCAAATTTTGCCATTCGGTAACGAAAAAAAAAAATCGCCGATATCAACAATTGGCCTTAGAAAAAAAGAAGTTTTCCATCAGTCGCGAAAAAAAAAACTTGTAAATTTCGCCTAAAGACTACGGAAAGAAAATCGAAAATTTTGTCAAACTGTCGCGAACAGAAAAAAAAAATTACACCCGCGAATTTGGTCAAATAGTCGCACAAAAAATCAAGAATTTCCTCAGTCAGTCGACAAAAGAAAAGATCGTTTAAAAGAATCGCGAATTTCGTCAAAAATCCCTGAAACAAATACCGAATATCATTTTCGTCAACTGGTCGTAGAAAAATTCACGAAATTTGGCAAGGGATCGTGTAAAGAAAATCGTGAATTCCACGAAACAATTGGCGGAAAAAAATGCGAATTTTGGTAACTCGTCGGGGGAAAAAATCGCGAATCTCCTTAAACGCCCGTGGAAAAATATCTTGAATTTTATCAAAGGTTGTGGAAACAAATGGCGATTTTCGTCCTTCGGTCACGGACACATCATCACAAATTTCGTCAAAAGAATATACAAAATATTACGAATTTCGTCAAACGATGAAGAGAAAAAAATTGCAAATTTCGTCAAATGGTCGCGAACAAAAAGACGGCAGGTGTAATTCTGGGTTTAAAAAAAAAAAAATCTGGAATTCACAGCAAATTTTCTAAAAAGTTACAGTAGAGAGAGGGAAAGGAGTGGAAATCGCCTACCGGCGCCAATTATGTGTTTTTTTCCGCAATCCTTTGACGAAATTCGTATTTCCCGCGATCCTTTGATAAAATTTGCGATCCCTTTGTGAAATTTGTATTTTTCTCGCGATTCCTAGACGAAGTTTGCGTTTTTTGCGATCCCTCGAAGAAATTCGCGTTTGTTTGCGATCCCTTGAAAAAATTCGCTTTTTTGCGATCTTTTAAAGAAATTGGCGATTTTTTTCTGTGAACGTTTGTCGAAATTGATTTTTTCGGCGATCATTTGCCGAAATTCGCGATATTTTATTTTCCCGAATTTTTAAAATTTTCGGAACCGGATGCCTTAAATTTTCGAAAAATTCAGAACAGAATCATCCCTGAAAAGACACGAATTTGATCAAATATTCGCGTAAATAATCGAGAATTTAAACAAATGATTGCACAAAAAATCAAGGATTTCGTAAGTTGGTTTTGAAAAGAAAATCACGAATTTCGATAAACTATCGTGGGAAAGAATCGCGAATTTCGTCAAATGATATCTGAAACAAACAGCGAATACCATCAATCGATCACAGAAAATATATATATCGCGAATTTCGACAAGTGGTGGCGGAAAAAAAATCAATTTCGTCAATCTGTAGTAGAAAAATCTGCAAAATTTGGCAAAGGATCGCGGAAAAAATCACAAAATCTCCTTCAACGATAGTATAAAAAGATCTTGGAAATAAATAGTTATTTTCGTCAATGGTTTAGGGGGGGGGGGGAATCCCGAATTTTGGAATTCGTCGTGGAAAAAATCGCGAATCTCCTCAAACAACCGTTGAAAAAGTGCGTTTGGGAAGATGACTTTGCAGGCGCTTTGAAGAAGAAGACCGAATATTTTCAGTAAAAATAGTCGCTGAATCCGAAAAAAGTCGCCTACTGCTTTCTTGAAATAGTCACTTTTTAAAAGTTTTCGCCCTAAAATAGTCGCCATAGCCGCCGGATGCTGAAAATAGTCGCTAGGTATAGCATTTTAGTAGCAAGTGGCAGCCCTGCAATTGCATGTTAAGAAAAATTGGAATTTTTGAGAAATTGAGTCGGGCCGGACCAGGCCTGAATTAATTGATTTTTTTTATGGGCCGAGCTTGTTTTCACTGATTTTTTTACGAACCGGGCCTGACCATAAACTGTGAAAATATAAACGGGCCGGGCTCGGGTGGAACTTTTAATTTTCACGCCGGCCTGGAAACTGTGGCCCGTGCAGACCTCTAGTGTTCCCCCCAGGGCCGTGCAAAGAGGGGGCTAAAGGAGCGGTCGCCCCAGGCGCAAAATTTATGCTGCGAACCACGGTTTTATTTGTTTATTTATTCAGTTTTTGTCCGCCGATCATTTTCAGGGGAATTTCTTTTTTCTTTCTTGATCCTTTTTTTTCCTGTCGCAAAACATCATGAACTCTCTAACAAATAATTGCAATTTTCTCTTATGTTATTTAGTTGGTCTGAATTTCTAAATTAAAATTAAACATTTTAAAGTTCCAAAAAAAACGCGAAATATTTATTCATATTATAAATATTATCGAATTTATTTATGTTTCTGCACTTTATCAATTTTATTACACCCATTACAAAGAGAAAGATTTTTTTATTGGGGGGGGGGGGGGCGCAAAATTGAAAATTCGTTAAGGGCGCACTTCTCACGGCTTTGGTGCCCCCCCAAAATTTCTGGTCACGCTACGCCTATGTTCATAATATCAACAAAATAAGCAATACTTTTTTCCAATAACCGGCAATCAACTCGAAAAGATTTTTTTTATTTCAAACATGGATATTTACATGATTCTTTATTATTAAGAAAATATATATATGTCTGTACATTGCAAACAATTTTCAATAAATTTGGCCATTATATGTATTGATCTGAAACATTCAAGCATATAGAAAAATTACATATAAAATTAAATATTCTAATTCTGGACAGTCATGGTACAAAAGTATACAATTAAAATAAAAATATATTTGCATGTTTCATAATATAAAAAATAAGCAAGTCTTTTCGCCAATATCCGACAATCAACTCATATCGATTTTTTTTTTTCAAAACATGGATAATTACATAATTCTTAATTATTTAGAAAAAATATATATCAATACATTGCGAACAATTTTCAATAAATTTAACCTTTATATGGGATAATCTTAACTATACAAGCATATAGAAAATTTCCAAAATCACATATGAAATTAAATATTCTAATTCTAAACAGACATCGTAAAAAAGTATACGATAAAAATAAAAATATATTTGCATGCTTCATAACATCAAAAATAATAAGCAGATCTTTTGGCCAACATCCGGCAATCAAATCATATCGATTTTGTTTTTTTTTTCTTAAAAAAAACCATGGATATTTACAAGATTCTTAATTCAGAAAAATATAGATGTGCGTCAGAAAATAAGAATCAACAAGTCTTTTTTTTTTCTTTCAACAGTTTGTTCTCCATATTTGAAGGAAATTCATAAAAAGAAATTTCTGGAATTTGTTTAGTGACTTGTAAGTGCAGTATGGAACACAGCAATGAGCCGGTTTTTACTATAAAAACATCAAAAATCGCAATTTCAGTTAAGTTATACCTAAGAAAACACAAGCTTACAAGGCAAATTCTTCATTACACGCAGTGAATAAAAGCGCCCCCTACAATTCTCCGGAGCAAAACTCAAAAATTTCCCGAAAACAAAGGGATTTCGACTTTTTGTTACGGCCAAGGGGAATCGAGTTTGGCCGTGATCAGTGTTGCCAGATTGGACTTTATAATTCAGATTATTTGACTGTCACCACTTTTTTTAACATAGTATAATTCGCCTTCTTTTTCAGAATTTTTAAACCATTTCTAAATAGGCCGAATATTTCTGTATCAAAAAAGCGGTGACAATCAACAATCTGGGGACAAAAAAGTCCCCAACAAAGCGGCCCCCAATCTAGCAACATTGGCCGTGGTAAAGCCCAAAATTTCTAAATTACTTTTTAAAAAAACGTTTAATTTAGAAACTTACACCATAAGTTTTAATAAATCTTTTTGTTCCAAAATACTAAATGAATTGGTATAAACCAAAGCCCTTGAATATTCAAGAACTTTGGTATCAACAGTAGACCAATAACCTCACTATCGCGCGCATTGGCGGCGGCGCTTCCTCGCGCCAACCTTAAAATTAACTACATATTCAATAACTTGTCCCCTCATAAATTACATTATTGAATTTAAAAGATCTTTCTGACTGGTGGATCGAAACTGCAATGCCTCCCTACGAAGGCTGTCTCCCCGCTTGCTCTAGTTTCGTTTTGAATTTCGAATGCCTAACTTTTGGCGAATTTTTAACACAGCAACCTTGGAGGGAGACATTGCTGTTTGCGTTTAAAACCACGTGTTTTTGCTCTAGTCTTCATATCGTTGCAAAAGCTTATCTAAAATTTTATCAGTTATTATGTATTAAATCGGATCAGAAAGTATTTCGTATATGAAAATGAATAATTCTATTTCATGTACCGCATGTAATCGGACCAAATAAATATCTCTTTTTTTAGTAATATTTTTTTTAAAAAATCATGATTTTTATCAGCCCTAGGAATTATTAGGATAAAATTTTCAGGTGCACTTATTTAGATGATTAAAAAATGAAACTTCTTTTTTAATATAAAAAGTGTTATACACTTTAAATTATAGTCTCTTGCTAATAGGAAAAAAATGTTAAACACACGAAATACGGCAATTTGGTTTAAAGGAAACAGCTTTTATATAAAGATAACTTTAGATTATTGATAAATAGGGAGTAAAAAAAGTCATGATTTAAAAAATTAAAAGAAAATAATTATTAAAATCAGATTTTTTAAATTTAAATTGGATTTTTATGATTTTTTTCCGCAGCGTTAAAATACTGAATAGATACTAAGAGTTTTAGGTTTCCAAAACAATTAAACCTTTAATTGCTAACATATCTATGTTTTTACACTTTAAATAATAAAATTTAATTATTAGTTAGTAATTACAGAAATTATAAAAACTGCAAATTATCAGTTTCATTAGTTAATAGCATACAATAATGTTAAACACATTAATAACTATAATAAATACAATGTAACAACAATGTAATACAATGTATTAAGTACAATATAACAATGTAAAACTATATTAAGTACTAGTGATATTTACATTTATTAGCATTATCAGTAACTGAATTTAATATTAAAATTGTTTACACTACTTAAAATAAATAATTATTAGACAATTAATTTCTATTTAGGAACATAATATACATTTTATGCTTTAATTACTAAAATGATAATTAAAACTTTAGTATTCATTCTAGAAGAAAAAAAGGGCAGGATGCTAGTTCAAAGAAAATGACACTATTTCATGAGGAAATATATTAATAATGTGTTTAGTAACGATAAAAAAAAAAAAGTATATAATTTTTTAATATGATAAATAAAGTGTCATTAAATTGTAATAATTTTATAAATTACAAGTTGAAAAATACATTTAAATAACAATATTTTTTAATAATATTCTGTTTTTTTTCAAGAAATAAAGATCTATCATTTTTGTAAGGACTTGGTAACACAGATTTAGAATTACTGCGGTATGGGGAAGTTTATTACAAGAAAATGTCTGGCTGCAACTACAGGTGGATTTCACTATTTTTTTTTTTTTTTTTTTTTTTTTTTTTTTTTTTTTTTTTTTAAGGCAGGGAGCATTTCAGGTGCGTCTTTAAAAAATGGTCTAGAAGAAACAGTAATTACAGAATTAAATAAACACTGCAAATAAGTAATTTCATTAGTTAGTGGCACAAGTAACAAAACAAACAAATATTATTGGCAGCTCGTTTCGCATTTGTACTACTGTTAATCGCTTAAATCTTAACTTACACCCTGTATGTGCATGCTAACCTAAAAAATTGTTACACCCATTCATACACACATACAGGGTAAGTATAAGACTAGCCACAGTTATATCTGAAATCCTCAAAATATTAAATAACAGTACTATAGTTTCTTTATTTGATGTATATCAATTCCAAATTTAGAAAAAAAAAAACTTTATTCAACTTGTACTGGAGAAACTCTTGCTGTGCTTATTATTTTTATACCAATTAGTTCTTTTTCTCTTATACATTATTTTACAATAGCTGTTGAGCAAATATCATTCTTTCATTCTTCTTTAACTCCAATATTTTCTACAAATTTATTATTGAATGTGAAAATAAGATCCTGGCTATTTATTCTTTTAATTTACAGAAATTTATTATACTTGCTATGCTTTTTTACATAAAAGAATGAATAATATGATTGCTTAAAGGAAATTATGACATTACAAATATATATTACATTTAAATATCATTTTTAAATTAAATGCTTTTTATTCCTTTACAAACTTGCTGTATTTAATTTTTTACAAGACTCAGTAATTGAGCTTAGAAACAATTATTTAAAGCTTTTTCAACTTTTTTTTTTCGTTTATTTATAAGGCAAAATACCTGTAGAAACTTTCCAAATTATATTAGGTAATCTTAGATTTTAGTACTTTTATGTCAGTTTAAACATTTAGAAAATTTGTGATTTTAATCAATGATTTAATAAAATCAGTTGATTAAAATCACGATTTAATTGCGGATTTAAATCAACTAATTAAATTCGTTGACACACTATTGAGAAATCTAAAATTTTTATGCATGGGATGAAAAAAATCGTTTTTTTTTTGTTGTTTTTTTTTGATTAATTGTAATATTTTCCCTTCTTATATACACAAAACTTTTAGATATTGATATGGCAAGAAATTTATTCCCTTGTATAATGATTACAATTTATCTTATAAGAATATCTAAAAATTTTATAGATATAGGGATAAAAAAAAATATTTCATGTGTCAAAACACTCAGCAGATTGCAGAAGACTTGAAAGAATATTACAAGAAAAAATATTATAAAAGTTTTAATAGACAAATATATATATATTTAAAGTGTTCTACATTTCTTGTTCAATTTCCGATGGATATTTTCAGCTGATTTTAATATATCATTTATCTTTTACAATATAAATAGATAAGTTACCAATTGAAAAAAAATATATATATTAAATTGTTAAAACTTTTGAATTTTTCTATCTCACTATCTCTCTCTCTCTCTCTCTCTCTCTCTCTCTATATATATATATATATATATATATATATATATATATATATATATATATTTTATTAAATGTAATTCAAATCTTCATTTTTCCACACTAATCATTTTAATTTCATTCTCTTTTCCAAAGTAAACACATGCCACTTACTCAGCATGTGGGAATAGTTGTCATTTCAAAAAGTATTTGGCGATTCTTTTTAGCACTACACGACTACACTGCCAATTCTGGTTACCATCTCAGGAAGAAGTGAGCATGCGCAGTAAATCTCCGTAGGGAGGCTTTGCATTTTCGATCCGCCAGTATCTTTCTGTTTGTTCAAATGCGTTTACGCAGTCACTACTTACAATTCAGACTCCATACTATCTTCAGACGTATATATCCCAGGTAGCACAAAGATATCGGTGATTGCTAATCAATATTTCGAATGCCACTGAAAAACGTACAACAAATTTACAACGTCTGCGATATTCTCTGATAAAACTTCAAATTAATTTTTAAAAGAAAGCATATAAAAGAGTTGTTTTCATTACTTATAATTATATAATACAGAAATAATATTCTAAAAATTAAATTCAATAAAGTTGTTGTTTTGGGAATCTTAACTTTTTATTGTTTTATTTTTAATATCTCATTTGCATTTGACAATGTCGTAAAAAATATATTTCTTTTAGATCATTCGGGGATATTTATGGACATTCGCAAAAACATTCGTATATGTTTGGATTTTCGTAGTTTGTGTCGAGAAGTATCTGTAGAATCGACTTTCGTGAAATCTGCTCAGAATCAGAATACCTAAATAATTTTGTTTTCTGTAAGAATATATGGTTATTCACAAAGAAAAAAAAAGTTTACAACCCTGTCTTATCAACCATTTTTGTTACTATCAGCATGTGATAATGATAATATATGTTTGTACATTTCTTATTATAATTTCATTTATGTTTCAGAATTTAGTAATAAAACAAATAAAAAAAGGATTATTTTTGTATTGTTCTTCTATTTTTAATTAAACATGTGTTTCACTCTTTAAAATTTAAAGAAAGGACTACTTTTCAAACGAATAGTTTATGATAAATGAAAAACAACTACTGTAAAGTTTTTATGTCGTTGAAATCGTGTTCTAATACGACATTTTCCAAACGTTTTCAAAAATTCTTCTTTAGTCTTTTGTCATTTGCAAAATATTCATATTCTTTAAATTTATATTCGTTGGATTTAAATAACTGACATATTCGTTCGTTAAATTTCAATAATCGTTAACACTTGTGATTTCGATAACTACTTTTCGCTTTTTTTTTTTTTTTTTTTTAACGTAAAAGTATATTTTCCTGCAAATAATGAAAGAAAAATCTGACATGAAAGGTTTGAAATTATTTATACGAAAAAAAATTAATAAGCAAAGCATAAAATAAAGTAAACTAAGAAAGTGCATCTGAGGGTGTGCGGTTTTCAACCTTGTTGTGTATTATGCATGATACTACGATGGTAAACATATGTACATCAATTTGAATGATTTTTTTTAAAAATAAAATCACGATATTTTCGATTGACTTTTTCTTTAATCATATTAATGTTTAATCATTATTAATGTTTAATTCATGGCGTACGTAATGTATGACCAGCTCAGTAAAAGTTTAAAAAGTTACACTACCGAAAATCGTAAAACTGAAATTTCTTTTAAAATTTGTTCATGATGGGTCCAGTGTTTAATTCATGGCCTACGTAATGTATGATCAACTCCGTGCGATTTTTTATGTCTTAAATTTTAGTCTTCGAAAAAATCATTTTCCTAATGGTCGTTGTAATTTGTTAACTTTTTTTTCTTTTTTTTTTTTTTTTTTTTTTTAAACGTAAAAGTATACTTTCCTCAAAATAATAAAAGAAAAATCTAATATGAAAGGGCTGAAATTATTTATACGAAAAAAAATTAATAAGCAAAGCATAAAATGAAGTAAACTAAGAAAGTGCATCTGAGGGTGTGGTTTTCAACCTTGTTTTGTATCGGCATGATATTACGATGGTAAACACATCTACATCATTTTGAATGATTTTTTAAAAAATAAAATCACGATATTTTCGATTGACTTTTCTTTAATCAATCATCATTCTCTTGGGGTTCCGTCATCACTAAGAGCAGTTTATCCGCAACAGAGTTCGTACGAGTACCGTTATTTTCAAGGCCAAATATCAGTATTTTTTAAAAGAAAAATAAATCTAGTTTAAACGGACGAAATTTCGCCTTATTTAAGGAGATATTTTCCATAAGAAAATATTGGTACAGAAGAATTTCTTCGACTAAAAATTCAAGGACTCGTACGACACCTGTTCAACGGATATTTTTTAAATATCAACGAAAAATGCTCAATCACCATGCATGGGAATACAAGAAATCGTTAAAAAAATTAACAAAAAAAACTATTTTATTTTAAATCTCACACCATAAATTTTAATTGCTTTGTTGTATATGACTAACCAAGCAGTTATTTAATAATAACAGGTTTAATCAATAGATTTTCGTCAAGCAATTTGACTGTGATAGACCGCAGCCAAATTGTAATGTTAAGCTTTAGAATATGTCTTGTTCCCACTAATCTGCTTTTGTTGGATAAATCTTGAAAATTTTTAGAAATATTTTATTTTCCTCTTTAACCTCTTCACACTGTTTCTCGCTACTATTCCAAAGACACACTCAATTTCGACATCAAACGTATATATTGCAGGTAGCACAGCGATATCGACAATGTTGATCAAAATTTTGTATGTCGCTGAATGCAAACAACTTTATAACATACGCCGATATTCGTTGATATAACTTATTTTTAATATATGATTTACATTGCCGATGTCAGAAAAATGCTGTTACTTTTACATATTTCTGGTATTCTTAACGACATTCATGAGAAAAAATTCCTTTTTTTTTATATTTCAAAATATTTATTGATATTCGGCATATCGGACGAAGTTTGTAAATTTTGCAGAAATGAATTGACGGTTCTGAAGGACCGCCCCCAAAAACATTTAAGATACATAGACCGGCAAACTGTCAGTTTAACTGAGGATTTTTGAAAACAGCTGTTGTACGTAAGAAAGTAAGTTTATAATGGTTCGGTATATATGTTTTACATTTTAATTCACACAAGTAAATATTTTTTTCCGCATATTTTTCATTGCAGATCATTAAGCATTAATCAGCCCTATTTCATTTAAGCCTTTTTTTGAAAAAAAAAAAAATACTGTATAATTTGTTATATCCCAACAAGAATCCCAATAATAGTAGCGATCTTTATTAACCCCTTGAGGGGCAAGCAATTACGTTTGTGAAATGCTGCATTCCCACCGGAATCTTTGAAAATATCTATTTCAAAATAAGTAAAAGCAATTTTACGACATTTTTCCACCAAAGTTAGAAAAGTAAAATTTAATAAAATTTTTCTGGTATAAAACTTCATTAATCGTAGGTGGTATATAATATATACCGGTGCCCCTCAAGGGGTTAAGAGATGGCAGCACCATACACATAGAGTCTGAGATTGTATAAAATTAATTTGATACAAAAAAAAAAAAAAAAAAAAAAAAAAAAAGTGGCATAAACTTAATGTATATTAATAAAAAACTTCCAGCCATAGAGCTTACTGGTAAACGATTCACAACTGACGTACAAACCTCGCGGTTCAGGTGTTTCAATTTACTTCAGATGGCTGCCATGATTTCGCATGCTTTTGAATGCGAATTGCCGGTCTATGTATCTTAAAAATCTTTGGACCGCCCATTCCTATAGCTGGTGTCGAGCACCATGTAAAAGAACCGACTATCGTATAATTTGCAGAGAAAGAAAATACTTAAATATTTTTTTTTTTTTTTTTTTTTTTTTTTTTCTGTGAGAAAATATTTAGTTATTTATGCAGGGAAAAAAATTTTCACAACCCTGTCTAAAGTCTAACGAATAAAAATATTTTGCGTATTATAAAAGGCTAAGGAAGAAAAAGGGGGAACTTGTCCATTTTTAGGTGCGTTCGTAATTATATAAATACGTAGCACCTATAGTCGTCGTTCAGTCCGTCCGTCCGTCCGTCTGTCCGTCCGTCTGTCCGTCCGTCCGTCCGTCTGTCCGCATGTAACAGAGCAAAAACTACCCAACCGAATGGTCTGAAATTTCAAATATATGATTGTTGCAAAATTTTGTCGAGCCATTTCAAATTTTATGAAAATCGGATGTATAGTTTAATTACAGGGACAGTCAAAAGTTTTTCTTTACATTACGGCCAATGGGAAAAATTATTGCAAGTGCATTTTAATGATATTACAGCCTTCCGAATGATCTGAAATTTTAAAGATATAACTGTTGCAAAATTTTGTCGAGCCCTTTCAAATTTTAGGAAAATCGGATGTATAGTTTAATTACAGGGACAGTCAAAAGTTTTTCCTTACATTACGGCCAATGGGAAAAATTATTGCAAGTGCATTTTAATGATATTAGAGCCTTCCGAATGATCTGAAATTTTAAAGATATAACTGTTGCAAAATTTTGTCGAGCCCTTTCAAATTTTAGGAAAATCGGATGTATAGTTTAATTACAGGGACAGCCAAAAGTTTTTCTTTACATTACGGCCAATGGGAAAATTATTGCAAGTGCATTTTAATGATATGAGAGCCTTCCGAATGATCTGAAATTTTAAAGATATAACTGTTGCAAAATTTTGTCGAGCCCTTTCAAATTTTAGGAAAATCGGATGTATAGTTTAATTACAGGGACAGTCAAAAGTTTTTCCTTACATTACGGCCAATGGGAAAATTATTGCAAGTGCATTTTAATGATATGAGAGCCTTCCGAATGATCTGAAATTTTAAAGATATAACTGTTGCAAAATTTTGTCGAGCCCTTTCAAATTTTAAATTACAGGGACAGTCAAAAGTTTTTCTTTACATTACGGCCAATGGGAAAAATTATTGCAAGCGGATTTTAATGATATTAGAGCCTTCCGAATGATCTGAAATTTTAAAGATATTACTGTTGCAAAATTTTGTTGAGCCCTTTCAAATTTTAGGAAAATCGGATGCATAGTTTAATTACAGGGACAGTCAAAAGTTTTTCTTTACATTACGGCCAATGGGAAAAATTATTGCAAGTGCATTTTAATGATATTACAGCCTTCCGAATGGTCTGAAATTTTAAAGATATAATTGTTGCAAAATTTTGTTCAGCTATTTCAAATTTTAGGAAAATGGATGTATAGTTTAATTACAGGGACAGTCAAAAGTGTTCCGTTACATTACGGGAAATGGGGAAAAAATATTGGAAGTGCATTTTAATGATGTATCAGACTATGCGCTTTATGAAGTGCAAAAAATTATACATTCAGTACAATATGGGGTGCAAAAAATAATTATAAAACTAGTTATAGTACGAACGCACCTCATTTGCCACGTTTGACGAGCAATTTCCAACTTGTTGTTATTATCTCAATGTAATAATGATAGCATATGTCTCCATATTTCTTATTATAACTTCACTTAATGTTTCAGCATTTAGTAATAAAACAAGAAAATAAGGGTTTTCGCTTAAATCACATTGTATTGTTTGTGATTTTTTTTAAAATTAAACATATGCTCTGGCCAGGTCGGCTGGTCGGCGATTGCCGAGGGCCCCCGGCACAAGGCGGTCCCTGAGGGGCCTCCAAAAATGGATATACTACTATACTACTATCCATTGTAATGGATGTACTCTATATAATGGATATACTGGTCATAACTAGTTACATCAAAATAATTTGACCGTTTCCCAGTAATCTTACGCATTTACAATCCATTTTAAGCAGTTGCCAGTTGTTTGTGATAACCTATGTAGTGGTGCCGGTGGTGGCGTCGTGTCGCTGGTCAAACGGAGGAGAGTTACTAGCTTGCAGCTGTTATGAACCGGTTGCAATTTGCGTCCGCTATGTCATTCAAGGAAAGATATATGAAAGACTATTAGACATACCTGTAATGGATTGTCTTTGTACGAACTTATAAAATCAGAATTAGCCAAATGTGGTGTTACAGCATCGATTATTATTGCATGTTCATTTGATGGAGCAACAAATATGAAAGACTGCTATAGCGGTCTACAAGTTTAGCTCCAAAAGGAAAACGAAGATTTTATTTACACTCACCGTATGGGACACGTACTGACTTGGTAGTAACTGATTCAACAGAAATGTTACTGTAAGCAGAAAACTTATTTAGATTGGTGGAAGAATCTGCCGTTTTTCTACACTCATATAAAAAATCAATGCCCGTGTGTTAGAGAGAAACAAAAATATAACATATTGCACATGAAAAACTGCACAGGTTGCAAAAAATAGGAACCGAAAGGTGTAGGAGCAAATATAAAGTTCTTTCTTCGATTATCGATGAGGGATTTCTAAGATGTGAGGAAAGTGTAAACACAGAGAAACTATTCCATTTTATTACCGTTTTAAAAGAAATATCAAGTAGAAGTTTTGAATAGAAATCTAAATTCATGGCAAGAAATTTGATTAGGAAATGATATAAATTTGAAACCCTATTTATGTACATCGTTTTACTAGATTTATTTCTTGTTACATCTCCTATTACAAATTATTTGCAAAGTAAAACCATTGACTATTCTACAACCTAGAACTTGGTAGGTGCTTCAACAAGTAAGGGATAAAAGGGGTGATAAACACTTTCAGGTTCTGTATTCAAAAACAAAATATTTTGCAAGTACAGGTAACAGCAAATTACAGTGCGTGTCAAAAGTTTAAGCACAACAAAAAATTTCAAAATAAAGTTTTATTATTGACTGAAAGTTACTTTCCTTTTCACATGACCTACAAATTGCAGTTTTAAACAGATATTTAACAGATTTATATTTTAAAATTTATCTAAAAAAATAGAATTTATCAAAAGAATAAAAATGAGTGCGTCAAAAGTTTAAGCACAGTAGTTCTTTTGCCTTTAGTAGAGCAAGAATAAAAATAATTAACTCTTTATGTCCCACAGCAAAGAAATTTCAACCTCTCTAACGCACGTATTCATGAATAACTTCGACCGAGGGTTAAACCGCGGGTTCAGTAACCCCAGGTTGGTATTTTCAACCGGGAGTTGAAAACTCGTATTCACCGTTTACTTCGGATGAAAAGTTACCCAACTCGGGGTTTTTCGACCTAGGTTGAACGAAATGTGTTTATTGGTTAAAAAAATCACATGCCTTGTTCGGTTTCGCGTCGAGACTTCGTTTGTTTATGTTTTGGAAGAAAAACGCCAATTAAAAAAAAAAAAAGAAAGAAAGAAAAGAAAGATTCAGTGTAGTGTGTGTGTGTGTGTGTTTTATCCCCACAAAATAAAAACCTGTAATCACTAAATATGGATCAACTTAATTTTTCTTGAAAGTTTTAATATTTTTAAACATTTTTTTTTAATTTATTAATGAGTTAGGTTAATGATATGAAACGTGTCAACTGCTAAAATAAATGTTAAAAGGTTCTTTTTCAAAATAAATTTTCGCATAGTTGCTAAAAAATGGAACTTGATTTGAGCCAAAACTAATGAAACTTGATTTGAATAAAAACTAAAATTTTATTTCAACAGTAATTACGATGATTTCTATTATTAATAGCTCTAGTTAGCAATTAAACAATTTCTGATAATGAAAATATTAAAATGGAGAAAAAGGGAAAAAAAATTAAGAAAGTAGTCTGTTGTACTTTATATATACTATTTCTTTTATTAGTATAGATGGTATCCCAGATGTATTAATTTTATTGTTTGGATTTTCAGCAAGCTAATTAAAATGTTTAATTCTAATTAAATTAGATAGTAATTAATATTCCAGGTTGACAGGAAAAAGTAGTGAAATAATATTAACAGAACTGCAGAAAAAGCAAGCGGAACAGGTGATCCTAGCGGTGCCCTGGCACCAGGTACCAAGCCGCAGAGGCGCTCCATAGTCGCATATAGTTATCACTTCCGAGCGATCGATAAACATTTTTCATTTAACTAGTCGCTAAATAAAACTCTATACTTCCTTTAAGTTTAAACTGTGTGCAGTGGAGATATTTTATAAGATATTATTTTAAGAAACACAAATATTTTAAACTTTTTAAGAGTACTAGTGTATAGTGTGTGAATTTCCATTCAACACATATAATCAAATAAGGCCTTTTTTAAATCATGATAAATGTATTCTGTATACTATCTGGACAAATAAATGTGAAATATTACAGAAAGTTGAATTTTTATCGACCAGCTTTTAGGACCTATCCCCACCCCTTCTTCTCCAGCCATTTGTATGAGAATTTTTCTATTATCACATTTACAAGATCAAAGCTATTCACTTGATTCTCTTTGACTATTTTTTGATAAATTAACCTAATAATTACGAAATATTATTACATGCATGAAGACACTTGTTTTTGGTTGCAGTGTTGCATGTGAAAAAATGTATTTATTTAGAAAATGATACTTTATTTTCTATATTTTTTACAGCTTCTTAATTTCATATTTTTAACTCATTTAGATATCACTTCATTAGATGTAATAAGAATCTCATTTAGAATAGAAATTAAAAGTGAGATTCATTTTTTTTTATGACTCATTAATGATAGATTTCTAGACTAAATAGGCAGAGTAATGATAGTTTGTAATCTAACAAAACAGCTCAAATTAATTATTATTAATTTCATATAATTTTACATTATCAAATAAATAAAATAGCTGTCTGTTGTTTGTGAATCAGTGGAGAAAAACAAGTTCCCATTTGTACCACTCAACCCATTCCCTGTATTTTTTTCTCTTTTTTGGTGTCATTCTTTATTTTAAGTAAATTAAACGTTTCTCAAGATGCTGTGTAAGATATAGAAATAAAAAGAAAGTTTAAAGTACATATTACCAAAAATAGAAGAATATATATGTAATCTCATACATACATATATATATATATTATCTATACATTTTTTGACTGGTTTGTTTATATTTATACATTATATCTCTTTCATTACATGTTGAATTGTTTGCTTTCATAAATACTCATGATCACGAAGAATTTATTTACCTTAAAAATAGTCATCATTACTGCAAGGGCTGATAAAAATATTTTTGGTGTGGGGTTATTTTACAAAAGGTTTTTTTTTTTTTTTTTTTTTTTTTTTTTTTACCAGCGTATTTCAACCCTTTAGTAATTTATTTTAATTTAGCTGTCAATTAAGAACCAAAAAATATAAGTGATCTCTAAAAAAAAGTCACAATTTCAGGAGGTAACATTGAAAAGTTATTCATTTTAGGATTTATTATTACTATTATTATTTTCGTATAAAATAGTACTAGTGCAATATTTTATATTATGTATAATTTTGAAATTAAAATACAGTTGAAAAATAAATGCAATAAAAATAAATATTTCAAATTTCACAAAAATTGGGAAACATACGTAGAAGCTTACAAACAATCGTAAAAAAAATCCATAAAGTAATAAAACTCAAATTGTTTAAATTTTAAGTTAAAATATCTAATTTATAGATCTGATTTATATTTATCTCAGTTTGAACATAAACAATAATATATCTTTTACACAATAGACCCAAAATTTAATTTTAAAACATTCTATAAGTACTGATCAAAAATCTACAGAGAATCTATGGATATTCTAAGATAATCTGTGTATTTCTTTACTTAAACAAAAATGCAAATTAGCCTGAGTCTCACATTTTAATTAGAACTTATGCAAGTACGGCGTTTATTTCGGTCCTGTTAAAATATATTTGTGAATTTTTTAACATCAAAATTGCAAAAAATAAATGACCTTAAACGCGACAGTTGTTATTTTAGAAGCAATTATTCAGCTGTTTAAGTAATATTGGCTATTTTTAAGGCAAATAAATTTTTCGCGACCACGCGTATTTATGTAAACAAACAATTCAACATGCATTCAATATATACATAAATATAAACAAATCAGATAAAAATATTGAAGTTAATTACATATATATGAGATTACATACCTTTGGATAATGTTATTCCGTTTTATTTAATAGTAGAACTTCTATATTTTACACAGCACCTTCTATCAGCACGTCTGCCGCCATTGTAAAATGTCGGAGGTCCTCTCCCTCTCCTCACTCTCACCGCTTGTTTTTCGTTAAATACGCATGCTCGGTTGAAAAATCCTGGGTTGAACCTGCTGTAGACCAAGGTTGGGTTACTGAACCCGGCGTTAGTTTTCAACCTCGAACCGGATCAGTGGGGTTGACGGTGAATGCCATTTGAGTTTTCAATCCGGGTTTTCTGCATAACTCCGGGTCGAAGTTATTCGTGAATACGAGCGTTAGAATCCCAGCCAACCGCCCGAGATTTCATTCCCCCAAGAAAGAGAGCGGCTGGCTTTACCTATTCAAATGAATCTGCTATCGTTCAACCCCTTTGCTGTAGTATCTGTCCAAAGAAGGAGCTATTGTATTACCTTTTGTTATTCAATCCCCCCTTATCCGCAAAACCCATAGCTTTGCTTTCCCGTAATCTTTTGCTAAGCGAAGTGATACATTATTTTTAGACTTAAGAGTATGTTTATGACATTTCTGCAGAATAATCATTTAATAAGGGATTTTTTTTTGTTCTTTTTTTTTTTTTATAAACACAACTTTTACTTATAAATTAATCATATATATTAGCAATAATATTTAAAAGCTTTTTGTTTGTAGAAAAAACAGAACTTATATTTTAAAGTTTAAAATTTATGCTTGTTACATTTTTCGAAAAAAAAAATCTAAATTTATAATGCAGTTTTAAACCATTTATACAACATATTCTTACAGAATATCTATTTATTTTTCCAAATAAAGTTATATGCTAAAAAATGTTTAATAACAAAACATTTGTACGTTAATTTAAGGCTGTTCTTAATTGCTCTGCTCAACAAGCGCAAAACGTTCTGACACATTTACAAATTCATTTTTTAACGAAAAGATGTAAAATTGGAAAGCCTGGCCATGGAAGCGCTTTGGAATTGAACTGTTTTTTCCATTTTTTGATCCATCAATTACCTGTTGAGTTATAAGCTTTTTTGAACACGTGACAAACACGTTTTTCGCCCGATCTTGAGTGCTTTTTCTCTTCACGCGGAAACTCGGTTCAAACCGTCCATTTTGACACTCTTTTCTGAAAGATCTAGAGCGTTTGCAAAAAAACGAAAAAAACAGCTCGATGACATAGTTTCTGAACAACAACACCAGCTAGTTTCATGCATTTTCGAACAAAAATAAATTAAAACTTATGTCAGAAAGTTGCCCTTTTGGATTTGAGAACACCCTTAAATTATGTGATAAATTATGACATAAATGTTCATATGTTTGAAGGTTTTTTTTTAACTTTATTTGACACAAATTCTTCTAGGTAACTTTTCTTTACTATAAAAATGTATACAATAAATTTAATAAATAATTCTGTCAATTAAATAACTATATTTTAAAAAGACAGTGTAAAAAATTAATTATTATTTTAAAATATTCGTCCACTTATAGTTTTTATTTATGAAGGTAATTGAAAAAGTCATTTTCCTGTTAGGAGCCGTTCAAGTATTATGTAAGCAGTATGAAAGATAGGGGGGGGGAGGGTCCAGGATCTGCTTTTTTACGACAAAGGGGAGGGAGAGTTTCAACAATTAATAATGTAATTTATCGGTAATTGTTTTCTTCTTGGAAAAACTGTTGATCTACAAAATATTATAAAATCTTACATAAGCAAAAGGAGGGGGGGGGGTCATAAATTTGTTTATTTTTCTTTACGAGAGGGGGGAGGGGATACAAAATGACTAAAAATGACAATGATTAAAAGTGCTTATGTAAATGCTTTTTTGTATGCCAATAGTTTCACCTTTGGAATCGGTTAGAACCCGCTTTGAAAATTAAACTATCCTCTTACAAAGAAAATAAAAAATATAATCAAAATCGAAAAAGTGCAAACGCACAATAATAAATATAGACCTAAAGTATTCCGTGAAAAAAAAATGCGAGCGAGAAATCTGCAACTAATCTGCTTAGATTTTTCCCATACGTTTAACTTTAGCGTTCAAGTTTTTGATATATGATATATTAAAACCATTATTATTATTATTATTATTTTGATACCGCAATCCAATGTATGACTATTTATATTAAATTTATAGAATTAATAATACAATTTATTGGTAATTGTTTTCTTCTTGGAAAAAGTGTTGATGTACAAAATATTATAAAATCTTACATAACTAAAAAGGAGGGGGGGGGGGGGTCAAGCATTTGTTTATTTTTCTTTACAAGAGGTGTAGGGGATACAAAATGACTAAAAATGATAATGATTAAAAATGATTATGTAATACTTGAATTGCCCCTTGACTAATTCACAAATTTAAGAATTTAGATAATTTTTAATTCAAAATATAATAAGATTTAATCATCAAAATATAAAACACTTAAGAAAGGTTCTCTAATGATTACATATGTTGGTATTAAAACAAATTTTAAAAATTCCATGTGTCCATAACAACACTTATGATTTAATCGCTGCATGGAATGGATTACTCAAATGCAAAAATTTAAATAATTAACTGTAAGAATTAAACTGTGAAATATTTTTTCATTTCCACGACATGATAAAAAGATTTCTTTAATAAATTTATATCTTATTACTTGAAGATTTTTTTAAAAAAAAAGTGAAAAATTATAAAAGAAGAGAGAATATTTATTAAAACTTTTTATTATTTAATTTGATTTTTCTACTGTAGACAAGCTATTATCGGTAGTAAAAATTTCTCTCTATTTAGCGGACCAATATCTATATGTTTGTACATTTTTATCTGTCAATAGCGAACACCTCTGAATACCTATTGTTAAACAGCCCATATTTCAATTGTGTCCCTGTCTACTGTTTGTTAAGCGGATTAAGCAGTCATGCCCAATCCATGTTCCAGGACTTGCAGTTCACAAAAGAGGGGGGAAGAAATAAACAAGGCCGTTTGCCGGGCGTTATGGGATTCAAGTATCTCGGGCGGTTTTGGGCGGATTGGGATCTAAAGGGTTAATACTTGATTATTGCTCCATTCTGCTGAATTAGTTTAAATATACGGTCTTCCATCGATAAAATGAGGTTCTGTATTATTTATGGTTCAGTTTTAAATCACGCGTTCTCAATGGCATCTTTCAAATCTTTAACTGAAGAATACTGCTTTCCATTTGGATAAACTGCATGAGTGGGAATACCCAACATATTTCCAATAGGGTTTTACTCGGGGCAAATTGCCGGCTATTTCAAAACAGATACTTTTTTCGACTTAAGCCACGTTGAAGTTGAATTTGAGCTATGGATCGAAGCATTATCATGTTGAAATAACCATTTTCCTCCCGCAAAAAACTCGGCAACAGAAAGTAAATGATTGGCAAGTGTCTCTTGATAGTTTTCAGAGTTTTAACGACCACTTATGAATGCTAGAGATATCTGACCATTGAAAGAAATAGCCCCCCATACCATTACACAACCACCACCATGTTGTCGGCTAAATATACTTCTAGGTTCTTTGCGGAGATCATGCCAATAGTACTTAAACCCATCAGGGCCATCGAGGTTCCATTTTTTTCATCACTGAACATGACATTCAGCCCCTTATCACCAAATGACATATGCTCTTTGGCTTACTGTAATCTAGTTTCTTTATGGTGTCGTTTCAGACATGGTAACCGAGCCATTTTACGGTTTTTGATGTATTGCGATTCCAATACTCTTCTATGAACAGATTTTCGATATTTGTCCTCCAACTGCATGTTTTATTTACAAAAGAGAGTAATTACCAGTTGAAGCCAAGTTTCTGATGCGGTAGTCTTCGCGCAAAGTAGTCACTCGTGGCCTTCCTGAACAGAATTTTCGTTTGAAATCATTACCACGAGCGAAAACTTGATGAATACATCGTTTTGATCTTTTTAATGCACTTGCAATTTCAGAAACAGACTTATGTTTTGCTCGCATACTCCAGATATTTATCACCACCTCCTCTGAAAATTCTTTCGACTTAGACATTTTGTACTAACTCAAAAACAATAACTGACTGCTTCTTTTACACCCAGAAATCATTTGCGTGCGCAACCGCTTACATCAGTTTGTAAAATTTGCATAAAAACGATTTCGTGCTTAAACTTTTGACACGGTAATTTTTGTTCTGTTCTTAAACTCCATGGTTTGAAAAAATATTTAAAAGATAATTTTATTGAATATGGTGTTAAAACTGCTATTATTAACATATACAAGACAGATATTGAAATAAAGTGAATATTTAAAGTTTTATTTAAAATTGTTATTGTGCTTAAACTATTGACACGCACTGTAGAAGATAACAATATTTATGTAGAAGTAAGGTAATGCCTGGTGAAAAATAAATAAAAGAAGCTCCTTGAATCTTAACTGCTCAAAACTATAAATTGACTTTTTCAATTTTTTAGATTGTGACAGGACAAGTATCGAAGAAAGATTTAGTCGATTGATTCTTAGATAGAACCATAGAATTTAATGAAATTGTAAAGCCTTATAGTTTTCCAACAGAAGTACCTTGTAGTATTTCTAAACTTTGTAAAGTTAAAAGAAGTCAGTTACTGATAGAGCTGAAATAGTTTGGAGATCAGTATGAAAGTTTTACAATTGCTGAAAAAAATAACACTGAAAGAAAACAAGACAATTTGAATGTAGATGAAGATATCTGTGAATATGACAAAGTAGAATCTGAATTTGAAGAGCACAAAAATTTTTATGGTTACTTTTCTGGCAAGTAACAATGTTTTCTGTGTTTATCATGCGTCTGTTCTGTTGTTTTTCTCTGAGTCTTTTCTGTTGTTCGTTAAATTTGAAAGAAAACAAGACAACAGGTTTACAACCTGTATGTATCTCACAAGTTTGTACTAGCCATACCTTGTAGAAAAGTCACTTGTGAAAGAGTCTTTACTAAACTTATATTAACTTTAAATAGTTAAGAATCGCCTTAGGTTTACTTTAAGCCAAGACCTTATGTCTAATCTTCTTTTCATGAATGTAGAAGAGCGAACCAAGTTATTTTATAACTTGGATAAAGATGTTATTATAGATGATTTAGCCAGGATCAGTCAAGGACTGGCCAAAAAGTTGTTAGGTTAGTAAACAGATGTTCAAAACCTTTCTTAGTTCGCTGTATCTGTACCAAGGTATAGTAGAGTCACTTTTCTCTTTGTTATAAAATCTGTTTTACTATTTGTAATAATTAAATCAAAATTAAAGAACACATTTTTTCAATATGCTTGGTTTTTTATAACCGCTGTGTTTCTTTTAATACTTTTCAACATAGTTGAAAAGTATTGATTGTCTGTTCGTCTGTCTGTTCATGCTCTAACTCGTATAAATATAGTCAGATTACCATGAAATTGATATAAGTGTTACTGGTGTTTACCGTGGCATGTTCGGTATTGAAAATGAAGTGTATAACATTTACGGTACGGTTCATTTACAGGGACATTGAAAAGTATTCCGTTACATGACGGCCTATGGGGAAATATCGTTTGCGGTGTATTTTAATGATATTACTTTTTTTAAAACATATTGAAATTTATGTATGTCACTGAGATGTGCTACAAAGCTCTTGTTGTAAAATCGGTGTGCCTATAATGTATCGTTCATTTACAGGGACACACAAAAGTATTTGGTTACAGTACTGAATATGAAGACTAATTGCTGTAAGTGTGTTTTCAGTTGTGGGACGCGATTTAAAATTTAACATTTTTTTGCATATTACTTGGCGAATATAAATTCTATAGATACTATACAGGGCTACACAAAAGATCTCAAGTACATTTACATTTATTGACGAAAATTGCTGATTAAAAATTTTCGACTGCACTATGCATTTAATTGAGTAGACTTTTAGCATACAACGTAATATACATACAAATCTATATATGAAAAACAGAACTGCACAAAAAATTCGGATATTTTTGCGATTATTGAGGGCAATTTCAGTAATTGGATAACAACTGCGTTGTGCGTTTTCTAAATTGTTCATTTAGACATATTTCACCGTAATAAACTGTAAAGTTTTATTATAGTTTCTGAATGTGTTGGAAAGTGTTACATAATCTATGCTGGACGCATGATTTTTCTTTCTTGTTAATATTTATTTAGACATTTATTGTAAAATTTGGATTATTATGGCTTCAGCTCTGTTGGTTGCCTAAAACTAAAGATATTTCCCCCTCTCATTTTTAAGTTATAAACAACTCGTAATTAATTAGTATACTTACTTTTTCTAACATTAACATGGAACTAGTTTAGGTACGTACATAAAAATAATATAAATATTTATTGAGAAGTAAGTAAACAACATCAGAAAAAGCTTACTTTTTTACTCAAGTATTGGGATGTATCAAAAGTATTTTCTTTTTTCGAATACCTATATATGAAAGGCTATAGATGGCACTATCACATAATTAACAACCAATGCAAAATGTTATATTAAAGAGTATATGTTCCTCCATATTGTATTACACTTATACCTATTCTTTTATCTATTTATGGATTATATAATGGCTGGTACAAATATTGAAATATTATCCATCTTAAGCCATTATTTTGAAATTGGTCTTAAAGTTGCTGACGCATCAATCGAGAAGTTGAAGGGGTTGATACGACCAGCGATCATACAGCCCAAAACTGGTTCAAACATTGTAAGGGAGATGACTTGTCACTTGAAATGAAACCCAGAAGTGAGATGCAATCACTTGTTAATCTGGAAGATTTAAAGCAAAGAGTAGAGATTAAACCAACTACCAGCACACGGAAACTTTCAACTAGGAACTAGGACCGTTCAAGGACACGATATGCCAAGTTTTACATAAACTACAGAAAACGTACAAGAACTCTAGAGAAGTTCTTTATGAACTGACTTAGGCAGCAAGCAAATCACAGAGTAAAGATGTGCAAAACTCTTCTGGACAACTTACAAGATTTGCGGTTTTAAAAACACAAAGTAACATATGATGAGAAATGGGTATATCTACGGAGACCAGATAATCAGAAATAATGGTTGGATGTGGGGCAATCAGTCCAACCTGTTACAAAAGAAGGGCGATTTGAAAAGGAGTTCCTGATCAACGTCTGGTGGAACTTTGAGCATGTCATTCATTTTTAAATCATTCCACATGGTCAATAGGTCAACTCTGAAATTTACTGTGAACAGATGGACAGGATGTATGCTTCTTTGAAAAGAAAATCGCCTGCATTAGTCAACAGAGGGAGACCTCTTCTCCAACAAGACAATGCAAGATTACACACGTCTCGCAATAAAGTAGCAGAGCTTGAGGGAACTGAACTTTTACCTCATCTACCACATACTCCGGGCGTTTGCTCCTTCGGATTGTCACATGTTCCGTTCTATGGCATCATTTTTTCGGGAAAGGCGTTTGTGTAATGTTGACGATCTGGAACAGGGTTTTTAGGCTTTTTTGCTTTCAAATACAAAGATTGGTAGCAAAATGGTATTGTTTAACTTTCAGGAAGATGGAAAGAAACCATAGAATTTCATAGTTTATATACTGATTTGTGATAATTTTTTTTATGTTGAAATATTGCAGGAAAGATTTTATTGTGAAAACGAAATTACATTTGGTACAACCTAATATTTTCTAAGCGATAAAATAGCTAAATCTAGTTTTTAGGCATGTAAGCCTAATTTTCAAAAAATAAATATTCTAATATTCTATTCCTTCTAAATTTTCCGATAAGGGCCTCCTTTTCAATCTCTAGCCGAGGGCCCCCAAAGGCTCCAGTCCGGGCCTGTACTATACATACAAAATGCAAATGGGAATTTCGTTTGGCGTGCTTTTAAATAAACATTGATTTAACTTGCACTGTAAGTTAGGTAATTTCCCAGAAAAGGTTACAATATGTAGCACATACTTCTACTTCACTTAGTTATAGCAGTATGGGGAAAGTTCTATAATCGAAAGAACCCGATTACGAAATATGAGCCTTTTTTAAAAGTTGTATTGGACTGATTTTGATGAAACTTGCATTATTAGTTGCATGATTTATCAGGGATGTTTTTAGTATATTGTATATTCTTCTGCATTGCGTAATTATGGAAGTATAGGTGAAAGTTATAAAATCAGGTGAATCCGATTATCTTTCTAAAAAAGTACTATTTTAAGGAATTTGTTGAGACTTGCATTATTAGTTAGATAACTTTTCAGGAATAGTTTATATTGCACATTGATCTATCGTTTTTTACCAAATCCCACTGTAAATGACCAGCTAAAACAGTTAGTCCTGAACAAATTAATTTTGTCTGACACATAAGAAAATATAATAATGTTTACGTATCATTTTCAGCAATAGGGAAAGACATCCCAGATGAACGAACATATTGCTTTAAAACACAACGTCGGATTCACAGATATATTTTGTTTGATTCAAGGTCCGCTTGACAAAACTCACCAGCGTAGCAGGCGAAGCCTTCTAGATTTTATATAAATCCATGTGTAATACAAAAAGGAATACATAAATCTTTTTCTGTTAGACAATACAACATCTCAAGAGTAAAACTCTGGGCGAGTTTACTTATAAAAAGGCGAAAACAGGCAGTAGCGAAAGTTTTAAAAACAAGCATCGTGTATTTCACTTACCCTGAAATATGTAAGTATTGAAAAATTAAATGGTGTCATAAAGTCTGTTTATTCTTTTTAAAATAAAAATAAACTGGATCATTAATTAGGTTTATGAATATGTTAATAAAACATATTTTTTTATCGCGATGTTTTGTAAAGAATATTTTTTCCAAAAAATCTGAGAGCATTTTATAGCATTTTACATATCCTTGTTGTTTTGCGTCAAAAAGAGGCGTGTTTAAAATATTAGCTTTCATTCTCGTATGAAAAACGTTCGGATGAGTATACTAATTTTAACCTTCCGTCTACCAGACGGGTCCATTGGACCCGACATGTACATTCAAAATATTTATTCAAACCAGAAATTTCTTCAAAACAAACTAAATGTATAAATCAGACAATAATAAGTTAAATAAACAAATTAAATAGTTTTAAGTAAAAATTCTGGTGTAGAATGTTTTTATAAAACTTGAGTAAAATTTCCGGTAGTTCTAGGGTTAATGTCATCACTCAATTATCAACATAGGTTTATGACAATGTTAATAAAACATATTTTTTTATCGCGATGTTTTGTAAAGAATATTTTTTCCAAAAAATCTGAGAGCATTTTATAGCATTTTACATATCCTTGTTGTTTTGCGTCAAAAAGAGGCGTGTTTAAAATATTAGCTTTCATTCTCGTCTGAAAAACGTTCGGATGAGTATACTAATTTTAATGTCATCACTCAATTACCAGCATTCACATGTAACAGATATTATTTTTATCATATTTTGTAGGTTGTACATAGTTCCGATAGGATCTTACTTGATGTTCTTAAATAAATAGCACTTTAATATCTTAATTTTTCCCCAATTAAAAAGTTATTTAAATTTCCTCAAATAAAAGTTAGTCAAAAACTGTTTTAAAATTATATTTTTATAATAAGGTTCTTTGATAATCTAGTATTTTCATAAAAAAACAAAATTAATAAGATTTTTTTTTAAAATAAATTAAATCAATTAAAAATTCATTTAGCAAAAGTCCATTATTATAATTTTTTAACTAATTAAAAGTTTATATCAAAAGTTTATCTTATAGAACAAAATTCTGAAGCTAAGTTCTAAAAATCTGTACAATATAAAATTCTAAAAGCTATATTCAGTTGTGTGGCCGGATGGAATGAACTTCACGGACGCGGAATGATATTGAATACCCTTAGCATTTAAAAAATGCCTCCTGGAAAATAAGTTTCTTTTATTAAACAAGTCACACCACAAATATTTAGAAAGAAAAGGTCATATAAAACGTTCCTTGCTTACTTTTGAACAGCCAAATAGTACCAATATTGTAATAGCAAGACAGCCCTTTGGTTATGCTCCTCGCAAATTTTGAAGTACCTACCTACAATATCAAGCATGTGTCATTTTGGACAATGGTATCGTGTGAGCGTTTTATAGTGATTTCTTTAGATACCGCAATCAGAGCGAAAGCTTGTTTTTGGAGAGTAATTTATTTTAACTGAAGATGTGATAGAGATAAAGGAAAAGAAAAATTCTATTTCTTTGCAAATCTCTTCAATAATAATGCTTAGATATTTCATGCTTTTAGATATAAGGAAAATTCCGTGAATGTGTCAGAAAGATTCGCATTGTGATTGGGAAAAAAAGCTCATTTTTAGAACAACGGTAACACATTACTGTCGGGAAACGAGAAATCTGGTTACTATTGAAGAAACATCATTAACTAAAGGCGTGGCTTCTACAATGCAGAAATGCATTTTCATCATGTAAACCAGGGGCGGACTGGCCCACCCCGCTACCCCGCGATCGCGGGGTGGGCCAAACGGGTGCAGTGGGCCAAAATAATAATAATAATAATTTTTTTAATAAATCTGAAAAAAAAAAATATGAAACTAAATTTTACTTTTCCTATTTATTTCATAAAGTGTTTTTATTTATTTTATTCTTTTTTTTTTTTTTTTTGATCGGGTAAGTCCTAATTTTTCCTTTCCCTCTCCCATCAGCAATCTTTGGTAGATCTGTGCAAATTACTCATTTTGTATAGAAGCCGAGAGATTGGTTATAAAGTAAAAAGCACATATGGTCAGTGAAGGATGGGAAGTTATTCGGTGGGATGGGTCTGCCTGCGGACATTTACCTAGTAACAAAAGATAGGCAAGTATTAGCTTATTAGGGATGATCTACAGATCTACAGATCAAGGGTCTTGGGAGGCAAAGATTAGCTTGCTTATAGAGAAAGAAGAGAGGAAGCAGCGGCAGACTTGAATATTAGAGACATTAAACACGGCAATATTTTACAATTGGTAATGCTGCTATGTAAATAAGATCAAAGTTTGCACGGTTATTTAGTACAGGCTTTCAAGAGAAGCCAAGAAAGTAGATCTTCAGAAAGTATGAAAAAGGCTAAAATAGAGCAGAAAGAATAACAAAATGAAAATTCTAAACGGCATGGAAGAGGTTCGTTGGTTACATTCCTGTCCAAGTCATTTATAAATCAATTAATTGCTCATCTCGCCATTCAGATCCAAATAAACATTGCCAAAGAAGAAAAACAATCAGGTTCATGCAATTTTTAAATAGATTTCACACAAGATATATCGGCAATGTAGCAATTGGCACTTTGTGTTCGCTATGTGTAGCAGCACAGTAAAGTGAAGATAAGTTTTTAATATTGGTTGATGCCCCCAAAACAACAGGGGAAGCTCACTATTTCCAAGTTAAAGAAGAACTTAAAAAGCTTAAAATCACTTCTTCAGAAATAGTTGGCACTTTTTTTTATAGTGCAGCAAATATGAGTGATGGATATAAAAGGTCTGCTGAAAAAGGTCCATCCAAATATACAGCATGCGCATTGACATGCACATGTGGTAAATTTGGTCTTGAGAGATGCAACAGACTTCTGAAAATTGACAACGGACTTTTTGGATTTAATGCAAGCTACAACCTTGTTTAGCTCAGAGTCACATAAGCGAATGAAAGTATGAACTTCAGTGAATAAGGAGTTTGTAGGTGGAAATATACTTTTTCGCCGAGTATAATAGTGATCTCTACTAGGTGGTGGAGTAAAGATCAAGACAGGGTCGTACTGGCATAACTGTTAGGGCGGTGGCAAAATGGATATAAAGGGCGCCGTTTGCCTTACAAAAAGGCCCAAATGCATATATATATAAGGTGTGTCCCAACGAAATAAAGCCACCCTAATTCTGTGCCGTAACTGGACACGAAACAAACAAATAAGAACAAGACAAATATATTAAGAAAGTCCATATACAAATACATAATACATAGTAACTCATTCCCTGCCCCACCTGGGCAGGAGAAAAAGATGAATGTGTAAAAAAAGAGGGGAAAAAGTGTCCCGCCGAAATAAAACCACAGTCAATATTAGTATGTATTGGTAACTACCGACATTCGAGCTGCTGCAGGTCAACATTTTTATGATGTCAGGAAGTTGTCAAATACTTATTCTGAGCCAGTCGGAATTTCTGCAGACTTTAGAAGGCTGAATTTTCTATTTCTCCTTCAGTATTGGAATGGGAATGAAAACCCACCTATCAAAGTTCGAAAAAGGACAAATAACAACTTTTAAGGAAAAAGGTCTTTCACATAGACTAATATCTAAGCAAATCAAACGATCTAAAACCGTAACAAACAATTTTGTAAATCAGGGAAATACGTACGGGTATTAAAAAAAAGTGGTGTACATGCAGAAAAATGACTTCCAGGCAGAAAAGAGAAGTTTTGCGTCGTCTTCACGAGGTGGTATTTCCCTAAAACAGTTGACAAACGAAGATAACATCCCTGTGACAGAATCAACCTTGAAACGAATTGAAAAACGTATAGGCATCTTGCAACACAAGAAAAGGAAACAGCTGCCCATGTTGAAAGTTATCCACATGCAATGGAAAGTCGATTAGGCCAAATATCATCGAACCTGGAAGGACCAGTGGCATCGTGTTATAGTCTCAGATGAGAAAAACATTAATTTGGATGGGCCAGACGACCTTGCTTTCTATTGGTATGACATGAGGAAAGAAGAGAAATTTTTTCCAAAAGACAGCAAAGTGGAGGCTCATTAACGGTGTGGGGAGGCATCGGTTATGGAGATAAACATAACCTGGCTTTTCTCTCAGGCCGCATGAAGCCTACCGATTACCAAAAAATGCTAGAAAACCATTTACTGTCATTTGCAAAGAGACTTTGTAGACTAAGTTGGATCTTCCAGGCGGACAAGACCTCCATTCACGTTCAAAAATCCTCCTGGGAATGGTTTTTGGATAATCGGGTACATGTCATGGAATCACCTGTACATTTTTCCTGATCTCAATCCCCAAGAAAATGTATGAGGTATCCTCAGTAGGGCTGTATATGCCAATAACAGACAGTTTCAGTCTGTGACAAAATTGAAGGTCGTCATCATTGAAGCGTGGGAGAATATTGATGCTATTTTCTTCCAAGGATTGGTAAATGGTATGCCACATCGTATATTCCACGTCATATATAACCATGGCGGATATATTGTCTATTAACAGTAGTGGCTTTATTTCGGCGGGACACCCCCCCCCCCTCCTTTTTTTACAAATACATTTTTTCCTGCCCAAGTAAGGCAGGGAGTGAGTTACTCCTTGTAAATATGTATTTGTATATATATTTTCTTAATATATTTGTTTCGTTCTTATTGGTTTTTTTCGTGTCCAATTACAGCACACAATCACGGTGGCTTTATTTCGGTGGGACACACCTTATATACACTTACAGTGAAACCTCCCTGTGCGACCACCTCCCCGAACGATCATTTTTGCATAGAACAAAATTTATTCCCATAGGCTCAATACTAATTTTACCTCCCTGTCAGAGACCATCCCAGTTGAACTCCCTCCATGAGCGACCCATTTCTTTGAAGAAAACGAAACAAATTCCGTTTTTTCCTGGTCGCCTGAAGAAGTTTTATTAGAAAAATAATTCCGGAGAGCGCATTAGTCGTCAAACTTCTAAACTAAGTTTAGATTTTTTTTATTCCGGTAACTTTTAAGTGTTTAAACTCCTGTGTGCCTTTTTAGACAATGAATTTAACTCTGGTGACAAATTAAGGATGACGGTCAATACACTTCCCTGCCAAATTCTGTCAGGAAACTCTCAAGGAAACAGATAAATGAATGAAATCGTCATTATTTGTTGGCATCAAAAAAAAAAAAAAAAAAAAAAGCATTTATTTACTGAACTTCGAAAGGATTTCGAAATAAAAGTTATAAAAGATAAAAACGTAAAATCAAAGCAAACGTCAACGTATTCATTTTTTACACTCTGCAGTAATTAACTTATAAAAGTTTAAGTATCAAAACATAAGTTAATTGCATATTTTTTTCCTAATGTGAAAAATGAATTTTAGTAACATTGTTACCTTTTTTCAACAATTAAAATCTAGATTTAAACATGACCTCCCTTAAGAGACCATCTCTTGGAGCGACCAATTTTTAATGGAACACACACACACATATACATACTATACAAATTATGTATAAAAAAATACTTTAAAAATATATACGACTATTTTGTTATAGCGAAAACTTTATTCCTAAAATAATTATGACAACCAAATTAGTATTTTATACTATAGAAATTAATTTACACAAAAATAGTTTCCCGCAAAACATTGCACTTCTGATGTTAGACCAGTGTTGCCAACTTAGAGGTATTTTTTTTCCACCACACTTTTCTAAAAAAGCTATCTCTATTTTCGAAATCTGCTCACCTTATCTAATGAGTTAATTCAAACTTTACCCCGAATATCCGAATAACAATCTCCATACAATTATCTCCAAATGGAAAATAAAATATTAAAATAAAACAAACAAAAACAATTTTGTTGGGTCAAAACTCAAAAGTGCAAAACATTATTTTATACAATTGAATAACATTTTATATAATACAATCTCTAGGATACAAATACTATTTATGGTGTAAAAAATTTCAGAAAATTAATTTTGGTTTAGGGCAAGAAGGACGTCTATTTTACGTGAATTATTTTAAAAAATTGTTTTATTTCTTTATTTTTTCAACATTAAAAAATTATCATAGAGAAGCATTTGGTTTGAATCCCGCTATTTAAACAGTTTATATATATATATATATATATATATATATAGTCTGAAATTGCATGAAAGAAAATATTCTTTAACATTATTACTACAGGTTTCGTTATTATTCACTTTAGTTCGTAGGTAGCAATAGTGATGGGCGATTCTCAAAAATTCGACAATCGAGAAAAATCGTCATCGTAAAAAATCACAATCGATACAGCCATCGATTAATTCCTAGAATATACAATCGAGATGTTTTACAATCGATTATAACGAGAGAAGTTAAAAACAATTGTTGGAAAACTTAGCTATTATTCTGGCCGAAAATTTCATAGTAGTGATAGGGCTTGATCGATAATTCTGCTATCGCAATTATTTGCTCCCGATTTAGGCTTAAGGGGTTACTTCAGTCAAGCGAAAAGACCTGCTCGCTAATGCTAATCTTATGGAAGAAATTTATAAAGATATCTCATTTAAATTTCAGTATTTTAAAATGATTTTCTTTGCATTGGAATAAATTCCCCTTTCTTCTTTATGAAACTGCAATGTCCAAATCGCGTAACTATGGCGCATTTGATGAATCAAATAACCTTTCTATACTTTTTAGATAACTCCAAAAGGTTTGATACAGTTTAAAGTTCCCCTAAATGTCAAATAATGTGGAATTTCCCCATTGATCGAAAAAAAAAGTTTCTTTCGAAAAACGTAAGGATAGTAAAGATACCTGCCAAGAGGGAACCTGTATAACACGGAAACTGTTTTTCAGTACCTAGCGATTCCAACATGACTCTGTAAGTCTGTATCGAAATCCAAAGTAGCTATTTTATGACTCATTTAAAAACTCATTTTTTATTTTAGACGCATTAGCTAGAATCGATTAGCATTTCCCTCTTTTCGATAAAGGCAAAAGGTTTGATACAAATTAAAGTTCCCTAAACGTCTAAAGTGTATCAAATGCTGTGGAATTTCTCCGTTTATCAAAAACAAGACAGATTTATCGAAAAACGGAAGGATAACCAAACATTACATAACTGCTGAGAGGGAACCTGCCTAACACGGAAATTGTTTTCCAGTGCCTAGCGATTCCAACATGATTCTTCAAGTCTATATCGAAGTCCAAAGTAGCTAGTTTCTGACACATTAACTAGCTCATTTTTTATTTTAGGCGCATTAGCTAGAATCGATTAGCATTTTCTTCTTTTCGATAAAGGCAAAAGGTTTGATACAAGTTAAAGTTCCCTAAATGTCTAAAGTGTATCAAATGCTGTGGAATTTCTCCGTTTATCAAAAACAAGACAGCTTTATCGAAAAACGGAAGGATAACCAGACATATATAACTGCTAAGAGGGAGCCTGTCTCATACGGAAATTGTTTTCCAGTGCCTAGCGATTCCAACATGACTCTTCAAGTCTGTATCGAAATCCGAAGTAGCTAGTTTTTGACACATTTACTAGCTCATTTTTTATTTTAGGCGCATTAGCTAGAATCGATTAGCATTTTCTTCTTTTCGATAAAGGCAGAAGGTTTGATACAAGTTAAAGTTCCCTAAATGTCTAAAGTGTGTCTAATGATGTTGAATTTCTCCGTTTATCGAAGACAAAGAAGCGTTATCGAAAAATAGAAAGGTAAACAGACAAATATATCCGCTAATAGGGAATTCTATAACTAAAATAAAACTTCAATGGACTTCATTTTTGGTATTTTGGATAATTTTAATCTTCCAATCCTTACCAACGTGGTATTAGATGATGGGTCTGGAAAAGGTAGAAAAAACGCCCCCCCCCTCCCCCGAAGCGGCATTAGGCCCCAAATTGACAGTAGGGCAGACCAAGGATGAAAGTTAACTTCATGTAAGAGAGGACTAGGGAAATTGAGAATGGTAAAAAAAACCAAACCATTGAATAAGAAAAAATTTGAAGAAAAAGAACAAGTGAAGCGTGTGATTAGAGCCAGACAAATGGAGAGGGGCCCGATGGGCCACAGCTGGTCCAGAATGAGTGCCCGAGTTGTCAGAATGTGTCAAGAACTTGGAGAATAGTATCTACAATGAAGAAAAATAATGAGACAAAATATTATGAAAAACAGATGAAAAATACCAATAGCCTGAGGCTAAAAGTAAAATGTTTCACTGGGCGGCGTCCCCTGGTGGTAGTAAAAATAAAATTGATACGAAAAGATAGGGAAGAGTGAAAAGACTTTATTTTGGGAATTTTATAATTTTTGCACAAACAGTATACTAAAGGTTTGAAGAAACAAAACTTTAAAGCGCCCTCTTGAGGCGAAGAAGGGAGTTAAAATTAAGAAACATATGTCCATATTCTTTATTCGATTTTAGACACAATTTTATGTTAGTCTTATAATTTTCCTATGAGTGGAAGATACCGTACCAGAGTACGAAAAAAAAACCGCCGCTAAGTATATTCCTTTAGAACATTTTAAGCCCAGAGGTCTCAAATTAACGGTGGATTGACAAAAGAAAGGCAGATTTAGAAAGGTTATGAGATTACCCTTATTTTAATACGTTACATGAGTGGGGTAAAATAATTTTGAAAAATCCTCTTCCCTGAGGCGCGACACTTAAAATCTTGAAAACACATAATTTGCAGTGCAATTTTGTTTTAACAATAGCATTCTAATATTAAGAGATATGGGACAGATTAGGAGGGCTAAAATAAGAGAAACATTGAAAATCAAAGACAAACTGGCGCCAAATTCACTAGAAAACTTCTATATCAACAACTGAAACCCGAACTGATGACTTGAGGGTCCTGTCCCTGCCGGCGAAGACACTCACGAGCTAATGCTAATCCTATGGGGAGGGATTTTTCTAATATCTTGTTTGCATTTCGACATTTTTAAATAATTTTTTTTGTATTGGATAGCCGAGGTCCATTTCTACAGCACACCTTTTTCACTTTTTCGATTTTGGTCACAGATATTTTTAACAAAGTTACTTTCACTTTCAAAACCAGTTCTGAAAATGAAAGTGTCATTCTAATAATGTCTTGCAAATAGCGGTTGAAGAAAAAATCATCTTAGTAAGGGTGTACTCAAATCCAAACTGCTTATTTTCTGACTCATTTTACAATTCATTTTTGCTCTCAAAGGCTTCCAATTGGTACGTTTTCTTACTCAGAAACTATATAATGTACCGTAATGGTTGATTTTTTGATAGAGGCAGAATATATTTAAAAAAATGCTGTTAAAGTGGGCATTTTGAACCGAATTTCCCGAAGCGGATTGTGTTGGAAAAATCATTGTATTAAGGATGCACTCAAATCCAAACTGCTTATTTTCTGACTCATTTTTAAATTAATTTTTGCTCTCAAACGAATTTAATTGGTAGATTCGCTTATTCAGAAACTATATAATCTATCGTAATGATCGATTTTTTGATAGAGGCGGAATATATTTCAAAAAATGATGACAAAGTGGGCATTTTGAACGGAATTTCCCGAAGCGATTGTGTTAGAAACGAAAAATATTGTCCTTCTAAGAAAATAATTTTTTATATATCAAATTTTAATTAATTGAACGAAAAATAAAAATACAGGTCGCTTATAAATCTCTTCAAAAATCGCGTCAGCAAGTTTCATATTTTTTTTATTAAAAATGAATCTGGAGTTATGCCAGAAAATTTCGAGTTGTTGAGCATGGAAAAGTATTTTTTTGAATACCACCCTAATATGATTCTGCTAAAACTAGCCATTATATAAAAATGAAATAAAAACTTGTCAAAAGCGGCCAGACAAAATTGTTAAAGTGGGTTTATCTCTAATCATGATTTAGTTTTTGTTTGTGAAATTAGTATACCTGACTTCGAAATCTACCTCCGTCTGTAGGCCGGGCCGGCAGGGATTTTTTATTTTTTCGCAACAGTTATAAAGAGAAAATAAAGAAATACATTAGACAAATTTTGAAGATTTCACAAAAATCCAAACTAATAAACACCTAATAAACTAATAAAACTCGGGCCGAGATTTTAACTTTTATACCGGGCTGGGTCGGGCCAATAATTTTTTGCTACGGGCCGGGCCGGGCTCGGGCCGAACTTTTAACTTTTTTACCGGGCCGGTCCGGGCTGGGCCAATATTTTTTTTTGTACGGGCCGGGCCGAATTTTTTTTTCTCTGAGTCAGGCCGGGCCCCGGCCTGGAAATGTCGGCCCGTGCAGACCTCTACTACAAGTCTTTTCTTTTATGTACAGTTTGGCCGAATATTCGGTTTCATTTTTGTTTTCAGCCCAAAATCTTAGTTTCGGCGAAAGTACTGGCGAATATTCGATATTACTATAACTGCCCTTCCCTAGCCTCCCCCAAACGGCACTCCCATCTGTTGAGCCGCACATAGTATGTATTCACATACAAGGGGATAAATTTAGAAGGTATTACTAATCGTTATTTTTAAATTAAATTATTTTTTAATAATTTTTTATGTTTATAGCACCTTATATTGAATTATTTTTGTTTCAATCAAATTATTTTTTAATTAATAATTATGTACTGCTGTTTCTACTCAAAACACTATTCAGATAACATGCATATATGTATGTTTATGTTAATTACTTTGAATTTATTTTTAAAACAGTTTCGCTTTCGTTTTCGGTCGAAACTAGGAAGGTAAACGAAATTCGGTTTCTGTCGAACACTATTTTTATGTTTGTAAATGAGCAGAATTTTTCACATTATTTAACGTTAAAAAATATTTCTTTGAGAACCGCTTTAAGGATTTACCACGTAATCATAACTTATAAATTTCAGAAAATCGAGTTTTATTTTAGCGGCTTTATCCACGGAAAACTTCTTTATGTGGCCAAAATCTGGAATAGACGATTCTATGTAGGTAAAAAAAAAAACAAAAAAAAAAAAACAATAAGCATTATATTATAATTATAACATAAAATTTAAACTAATAAAAATTTTCTCAAAATTGCATTTTTAAATTGTTGACTACGACACGATTACTTTAATAATAATGAATTGTTTTACTTTTGTCAACTTTTTTTCTTATATAATTATGCAGTGCATTAAGGACTTTTTTTTTATCATCATAAATCAGTATTTTTCTACGGTAAAAGTTGAATACCCTCTTCAAATAATCAGCATTAAAAAAAATAATAATAAATAAAATAATTTAAAAAAAAGCTTTTCGTAATTTCCACTCTTTGTCCCGTCTAGTCACTAAAATAAGTCATATTTAATTAAAAATTACTGTATATTTTAATTTCAGATAAGCTAAATTTAAACTCCAATGTTCGCCGCAACTCACACGCACAAAAAACGCACCAGAAAAGAGGCAATAATTTCAAATATATTTACATTTTTCAAAAGTAATATGTATCAAAATTATATTTAAGCATTGTATTACAAAATAAAAAACAAAGTCAAAGAAAATAGAAACACTTGAGGGGGCTCGTCACTCAACTTCCAAATTCTCCTCCGTCTATAAACTTTTGATGCATTCGTATATTTAAAATATCTTCTCGGAAAATTCACATTTTTAACATCTTTTTTTCTGTGAATTCTTCTTAAAATTTTAACACTTGACACACTCGTAAGATTTTAACACTTCATATAAAATTAAGTCTATACCTTAGAAATATCTTGAGAACTAAGAAAAAAAAAGAAACTTTTAGGAAGTGTACACAAAAAATAGAAGTTAAAAATATTAATTTCCCGAGGAGATATTTCAAATATATGAATCTATCCAATGTCCATAGACTTTACATTAGTGAGGAGAAATCGGAAGCTGGGTGACCAACCCCATTAATTGCTTAATGTGGAAAAAAAAATTAAAAGAAGAAGAAGAATCTTGTGTCGTGCGTTAATTAGTATTTCATGGGAAAATACCTCCAGCAGAAAGATATGGAGCACCAGAAATCTCAGAATACAGTATAATCAATAAAAAGTGTCACATCTGGTATTACTACAGAAACCATTGGGTGTCTATAGAACCCATTATCTAGTTAACTCGAAACCCCGCAGAAATGGTAATTTGTCTTCTTAGGAACAAGATCCCATCCCACGTTATTGACTAACAGCATTGAAAACTGAACACAAACTGCACTTCTCTTTACTTATATTCACCCATTCTTTTGTAAAACATCTTTTACAGTTTTATTGGTTTGTCTATTTATTTTCATTACATGTGTATTTTTCAATTTATAAATCGAGGTAGTGTTTGAAGTTTAAAGCGGTTAAGCAGATCCGGTTTTAAAAAAAACGTTTTAGGTAGCTTTCATTACAAAAAGCTACCTATTGCAGCCGTTCGGAGGAAAGAGATTAAAAACAATTTTGGTATATTTTCATCGATCATGACCCCCAGACACCGAAACCACCCTCCGTTCAAAATTGACACACACACATATATATATATATATATATATATATATATATATATCCATATATATATATATATATATATCTGACATTTGTCACATTGTAACTCTCGTATTTATGAACCGATTTGGATGTAATTCGGTTTGTACATAGTACATACTAATGTCTCGACCGAGGTCGTTGGCCAGCCTCATCCGCCATTTTGTTTCAAAATGGCGGCCATTTAAAAATTTTCACAAAATTTAAAATTTGAAATGTGGTACCAAAAAATTGAAAATGGAAAAATATTTTTTTCTTATGTATTTGACCTTTATACAAAGATTCCGGAGCAGTTTTTGTTTCGTCTATATTTTAAAAAATGGCTGAGTTATAGCATTTTGAATTTCTAGCGTGGCTGACATTTTGAAACGTCCTGAATTTTGTCGCGCGATAAAAGGCGTATTAGGTAGCTTTCTTTACAAAAAAGCTACCTATTGCAGCCGTTCGGAGGAAAGCGATTTCAAAAAATTTTGGTATATTTTCATCGATCATGACCCCCAGACCCCGAAACCACCCTCCGTTCAAAATTGATATATATATATATATATATATATATATATCTGAACTATGTCACACTGTAACTCCCGTAATTATGAACCGATTTCGATGTAATTCGGTGTGTACATAGTACATACCAATGTCTCGACCAAGTTCGTTGGCCAGCTTCATCCGCTGTTTTGTTTCAAAATGGCGGCCATTTAAAATTTTTAAAAAAATTTAAAACTTGAAATGTGGTACCAAAAAATTGAAAATGGAAAAATATTTTTTTCTTATGTATTTGACCTTTATACAAAGATTCCGGAGCAGTTTTTGTTTCGTCTATATCTTAAAAAATGGCTGAGTTATAGCATTTTGAATTTCTAGCGTGGCTGACATTTTGAAACGTCCTGAATTTTGTCACGCGATAAAAGGCGTATTTATGAACCGATTTGGATGTAATTCGGTGTGTACATAGTACATATCAATCTCTTGACAGAGTTCGTTGGCCAGCTTCATCCGCCATTTTGTTTCAAAATGGCGGCCATTTAAAATTTTTTTAAAAATTTAAAATTTGAAATGTGGTACCAAAAAAAATGAAAATGGAAAAATATTTTTTTCTTATGTATTTTACCTTTATACAAAGATTTCGGAGCAGTTTTTGTTTCGTCTATATCTTAAAAAATCACTGAGTTATAGCATTTTGAATTTCTAGCGTGGCTGACATTTTGAAACGTCCTGAATTTTGTCACGCGATAAAAGGCGTATTTATGAACCGATTTGGATGTAACTTCGTTTATACATAGTACATACCAATGTCTCGACCGGGTTCGTTGGCCAGCTTCATCCGCCATCTTGTTTAAAAATGGCGGCCATTTAAATTTTTAAGAAAAATTTAAATTTGAAATGTGGTACCAAAAATTGAAAATTGAAAAAATATTTTCTTCTTATGTGGTTGACCTTGATAAAAAGATTCGGGAGCAGTTTTTGTTTCGTCTATATCTTAAGAAATGGCTGAGTTATAGCATTTTGAATTTCTAGCGTGGCTGACATTTTGAAACGTCCTGATTTTTCTCACGTAATAACAGGCGTATTTATGAACCGACTTGGATGTACCTTGGTGTGTACATAGTACATACAAATATCTCGACCGAGTTCGTTGGCCAGCTTCATCCGCCATCTTGTTTCAAAATGGTGGCCATTTAAAAAATTAAAAAATAAAAAAATTTAAATGAGATACCAAAAAATTGGAAAATGAAAAAGATTTTTTTTGTATGTGTTTGACCTTAATACAAAGATTCCGGAACAGTTTTTCTTTCGTCTATATCTAAAAAAAAATGGCTGAGTAATAGCATTTTGAATTTCTCTTGTGGCTGACATTTTAAAACGACCTGATTTTTGTCACGCGATAACAGACGTATTTATGAACCTATTTGGATGTAACTTGGTCTGTACATAGTACATACCAATGTCTCGACCGAGTTCGTTCGCCAGCTTCATTCGCCATCTTGTTTCAAAAGGGTTGCCATTTAAAAAAAATTAAATTTAAAAATCAAAATGAGGTATTAAAAAATTGGAAAATGAAAAAGATTTTTTTTATGTGTTTGGCCTTGATACAAAGATTCCGGAGCAGTTTTTGTTTCTGAAAATTTGTTCTTTTGTTGATATCTGAAAAAAATGGTTGATTTATAGCACTTTGAATTTCTAGCATGGCTAACATTTTGAAACGATCTTGTATTTGTCATGCGATGACACACGTATTCGCCTATTTCGATGTAAGAAGGCATGTGGATATTATACATCAACACCTCGACCAAGTTCGCTGGCCAGATTCATCAGCCATCTTGTTTCAAAATGGCGGCCATTAAATTAAAAAATATATATATATTTAAAGTGAGGTGCAAAAAAATTAGAAATTGAAAAAGGTTTCTTTCTTAAGTATTTGATCTTGATATAAGGATTCAGGAGCATTTTTTGTTTGTCTTTACCTTAAAAAATGGCTCAGATATAGTAGTTTCAATTTCTATTGTGGGTGACATTTTGAAAAATCTGATTTTTTGCATGCGACAGCACTCCTATATATTAATCGATTCCGATGTGAGTGAGCATGTGCACAGCAATTACTAAGGTCTCGACCAAGTTCACTGCTTAGCCTCATCCACCATGTTGTCTTAAAATGACAGGCACTTTAAGAAATTGTCGAATTTGGCAGCCAAATATAAGTTACTTTAAAGAAAAGCAGCTTGGATAAAGCTGACTAATTTCGCGAAATTCTCATTCATTATATTGATAAAAAGTAGTATTGAATCTCCTATATTCGGTTTCCACTAAATTGAGCTTCGTGTGTTTGCATGATATAAGTTGGCTTTTTTTAAATAAGGATCATGAAAGCTACCTCTTCCTCCCGGCACTGGCCGGAAGGACTTTTTAGATATTGGCATTTTCGGATGCTAAAAGTATAATCGAATTTTTAAGTATATATGAAAAATTAACGTTTTCTTCTTTCGAAAGCAAAATTTACATAAGTTTCCATTGCAAAATCTTGTGAAGAATTAGTCTTGACCTTGGCGGTCTAACACTTATATTATTAGGAAACTATGGAATGCTCCACTTTAGTAGAACAAGAGTATCAATTTATGTGTCTGTTTGTGAAGAGTGAACGTGTATGTAAGTATGTGTGTGCGTGTCTGTGGGGGGAGGGGGGAGGTTGCTATTACAAAAACACGATAATAGTTTTTTGAAAGTTATTTTTACAGAGGCACTTGAAAAGTCTGACCAAGTGACCAAGGGCACCATGATTACAAAAACACGATATTAGTTTTTTAGAAGTTATTTTTACAGAGGCGCTTAAAAAATCTGACCAAGAATGGCGTGATGACAAAAGCACGATAGTAATTTTTTGAAAGTTATTTATACAGAGGCGTTGAAAAAAAATTTGACGAAGGGCGCCATGACTACTAAAACAAGATATTAGTTTTTAGAAATTGATTTTTGCACAGGTGCTGAAAAAAAAAATTGACCAAGGGCGTCATGATTACAAAAACACGATGTTAGTTTTTTGAAAGTTATTTTTACAGAGGCGCTGAAGAAATCTGACCAAGGGCACCACCATAATTTCAAAAACACGATTTAGTTTTTTGAAATTTATTTTTACAGAAGTGCTGAAAAAAAATCTGACCAAGGGCGCCATGATTACAAAAACACGATAATAGCTTTTTGAAACGCATCTTTAAGGAGGCGCTGAAAAATATCTGACCAAGGGCGCATGATTAGAAAAACACGATAATAGCTTTTTGAAAGGCATTTTTACAGAGGCGCTGAAAAAATCTGACCAAGGACGCCTTGATTACAAAAACACGATATAGTTTTCTGAAAAGCAGTTTTACAGAGGCGCTGAAAAAAATCTGACCAAGGGCGCATGATTAGAAAAACACGATAATAGCTTTTTGAAAGGCATTTTTACAGAGGCGCTGAAAAATATCTGACCAAGTGCGCCATGATTACAAAAACACGATATAGTTTTCTGAAAAGCAGTTTTACAGAGGCGCTGAAAAAAATCTGACCAAGGGCGCATTATTAGAAAAACACGATAATAGCTTTTTGAAAGGCATTTTTACAGAGGCGCTGAAAAATATCTGACCAAGGGCGCCATGATTAGAAAAACACGATGTTAGTTTTTTGAAAGTTATTTTTACAGAGGCGCTGAAGAAATCTGACCAAGGGCACCATAATTTCAAAAACACGATTTAGTTTTTTGAAATTTATTTTTACAGAGTTGCCGAAAAATAATCTGACCAAGGGCGTCATGATTACAAAAACACGATAATAGCTTTTTGAAACGCATCTTTACAGAGGCGCTGAAAAATATCTGACCAAGGGCGCCATGATTACAAAAACACGATATTAGTTATTTTTTTACCTTATTTTAACAGAGGCGCTGAAAAAATCTGACCAAGGACGCCATGATTACAAAAACACGATATAGTTTTCTGAAAAGCAGGTTTACAGAGGCGCTGAAAAAAATCTGATCAAGGGCGCATGATTAGAAAAACACGATAATAGCTTTTTGAAAGGCATTTTTACAGAGGCGCTGAAAAACATTTGACCAAGGGCGCATGATTAGAAAAACACGATAATAACTTTTTGAAAGGCATTTTTACAGAGGCGCTGAAAAATATCTGACCAAGGGCGCATGATTAGAAAAACACGATAATAACTTTTTGAAAGGCATTTTTAAAGAGGCACTGAAAAATATCTGACCAAGGGCGCCATGGTTACAAAAACACGATATTAGTTTTTTGAAAGTTATTTTTACAGAAACGCTTTAAGAAATCAGAACAAGGGCGTCATGATTACCAAAGCCGCCTCTGACAATGGGACCAAATGAAATAAAAATAAAAATATGCTGTCTTAAATTGTCATTCCCTTTTTATTCTTGTCTTTTGTACTTTTACAAAAAGCAGAAATATCAAACTACCGGGCAGCAACCGCGGGCGCTTAATATTTGACAGAAAATATGCTAAATACGTTATTAATACTAATATTAATTTATGTGGAAGTTACTATTCTTCGGGGTACTGAATAAAATCTGGACCAGGGCGCCATGACTATCAAATTCTCTGCCAATGAATCCATTTAAAATGAGAATATGTTTCTTATACAGTGTTTCGTCGCTTATACTTGCACAAAGGACAGAAATACAAAAATACCTGACAACACCAGGGTCGCTAAATACTTAGACGCAGAAAATATGCAAACATATTAGACGCAGACTTATTAGAAGCATTCTTAGAGCAGAACTTATTTAGGCGTATATCTAAATAAGTTAATACTTAATATTATTTTTCTTAGAATTTATCTTTAGTACAAGCTTTGAAACAAAGTCTGGTCCAGGATACCATGTGTAATAATGGCATATCTGATTGTCGATAACTTCTGTTATCTCGAAATTGGGTTATCTAATTGTCTTTGATCACACATAGTTTGCTTGTGCTATACTTTAAAAAATAAAAAGCATTACTTTTTAATTTTCCAAATGAAAATTTTTGAAAATTTTATGCCTTTCAGAATACACAACTTTAAGCGTGCTTAAAAAAAAAAAAAAAGACGATGGGCGCACCGGACATTTGCCTCGTCGCCCGGTGGGCCAGTACGACCCTGGATCAAGAACTTAATAGCATGTTTTACGAGTCTTCTAAACCTTTTAAAGATCGACATAATTTTTTAACATTGCTTAAGTGCTTACAAGGTATCACTTAAATGGACGATTTCCCGTCACAAATATCTTTTTCGGCAAAATCACTGATTGATAACTGGTGCAAGTTTCAGTATATATTAATAGAAACCATTTTCAGCGACCTATTCAATATATCTACGACCACATCGAAGTATCTTCAGATAAAGCGGCCTGGACTACTTAAGTGCTGCTAACAAAATCCAAACCCTGAAATCTAATCGGCTACACAAAATAAACAATTTTGATATGTATATATAAATATTTTACAGACATACATACAATAAATACAATAAACTCAACGTAACTATGACTAATAATAAGCTAGAAGTAGCTCGGAGTCGTTCGGTAGCTTTATCGCCCCGAGCCCAACCCTTCCCGCTTTTCGGTGTCTTTAATTTGTGTAATTTCCCTTTTAAATTTGTCCGGTTTCAATTTTTGATTTTTGATTTTTTTTTTCCAATCTGGCTTTTGCTAGAGAGTCTTTCATTCGGGACGTGGCTGGGCTCCTGGGAATCTTGCTTCCGCAAAAGAGTCGGAGTAGAATAGAAGAATAAAGGGTTGCGGACGAAAATGGGCCGCTCGCCGCCGCGGCATCGGCCGGAGTAGCTCAGTGGTTAGAGCGACTGCCTGGAATGCAGTGGTCCCGGGTTCGATTCCTGGCTCTGGCTAATTTTTCACTCCAGTTGGGTTTATTGTATTTATTGTATGTATGTCTGTAAAATATTTATATATACCTTTAACTGTTGAATGCAGGCGTTATTTATGTGTGAATGTGTGTTTTAATGTATATTGTAGTATGCGTGTTTATTATTACATTTTGATATGGTTTTGAAAAATGCTTCTGAATTTGCGGAACATCTTCAGAAGCAACTAATAGAAAAGGAGTACACCATTGAAATTGAGAGTTTCCTACCGGAAAAGAGAATATAGCGAAATGTAAATGTGGTGAATATTCTCACGATGAGACAAGAAGTATTATCGGATCACCACCAGAAGTATTTAAGGTAAACGTTTATAATGACATCTTAGATACAGCTATTCAGCAGTTGAATGCACGATTTATTGGAAATGACTTGTTCATGAATGATATCGCCTGTTTCGATTTTCGCCGCTTCACATTCGTCGCATTGTTAAATGAACTTGCTGAAGAAGCTCTTAGTCTGGCTTGACCGCTGCGGAATTCGCTGAAAGCGGCGTTTCCGAGTGTCCGTCTTACGTCCTTTATGCTGAGACACTAGTAGCCACAAGGGAAAAAAAAAAGATCAAATATATGTCATGAAGCTATCGGACGACCGTTGCGGCTTCGAGCTTAATGTTTGTCAGGCTCTTAGTCTGTCTGGCTTGGCAAAACTTAAGAAAGACTATGTCAAAAAAGAGTTTTTGCAATTCTCCTGGCACTATGCTGCTTACAATTAGTCGCTATTGCAGCAACAATCTCGACGTAGTGAGCTCTCAGCCTCTTATATCAAATAAACGAGCGATTCAGAAGAACTCAAAAAAGGTGATGAGAATCGCTGTAAAATTAATAAGAAACGTAAAAAATTTCTTAGATTGTGCATTAGAATTATTGTGCAAGTTTAATGCCTATGGTCGTATTTATCCGACCTTGTACACAGCTTATAAGTACATATTGCACTCAAGTGTCTTGTGAACAAGTGTTCTCAACACAAAATTATAAAGAATTGCTTGTGTACATCTCTAGGGCAAGAACTGTTAGGTGATTTTATCCTATTCAACGTTGAATGATCTTTTGATTACGATTACGATTATGATAAGATAATAGATGGAGTTGCCTCAATTTCAAAAGAATTGTCCAGATATCTGACATTCTAATTAGTTAGTAGTGAGTGTATAACACAAACTATTCAATTTTCGGGTACTATGATATAAACAAAAGGACTACGCCTGAATTCATTCATATTTATAAAAACTTTTCAAAATAACAGACATTACATTACATTACAAGATAAAACACTAAAAACAATATAAAAGGATGTTTCGGATTCATTCTGAATCCCTCATCAGCTAATTCCTAACGTAAAAGTCATACTAGATTTTAAAATTCAACAAGTAGAAAAACATTACATCGAGTTGCCAAAAAATTATAGCTAAAACAAAACTGAATATTCTATTGGTAGAGATGCAGCCTCGTTAATTGCTAAATCAGCGGTTCTCGTGTACCAAGCTTTCAAACTTGAAACACTCCAAACACTTGAAACAAGACTTCATTTATGCAAGTCGTATGTTTCTTGTCTTTTTAGTGTTTTATCTTGTAATGTAATGTAATGTCTGTTATTTTGAAAAGTTTTTATAAATTTCGGGTACTATATTGATATTTTAAACAAACATTAATCAATGTACAAAGTATACGTATGTTGATAATTTCAAATAACAAAATAAAATGTACAAATGTATATAATGATATTTCAAATAACAAATTCATCAATTTGTGTGTGTCAATTGCAATAATACTAACACTTTCCAGTCAATACTAACGATTGCCAGTATAAAATTTACAGTGTAGTGTAACGTGTGGTGTAGTGTAAGGTTTTATTGACGGCATAGAGATTAGCATGTTAGCCTTCCACGCAAAGGGACCTGGATCCAAATTCCGCCTGAGGGATGGATGTTCCTAGGTGTTGTCAATGTGCATAGGTTAGGCTCAGCGATGTCCAATCCCAAATGGGAGCCCCTTCACAAGTAGCCGTCATCTATTCTAACTATATTGTAAGCCGATGCTGACTGCGCAATTGGTCCGCCATTGGACCAAACATTTTTTTCTTTTTTTAATACAAATAAAAATATTTGAACAGAATTCCCATAAGATATTTAAAACTTTTTTTTGTTTATTACGTGTATATCTTTTAATTGTTTAAAGTTTACTTATTCAAAAAATAAATAAAAATTAAGCAACCCCCTCCCACACACACACACACACCACACAAGATTTTTTTTCACCGTGAAATTACTACCAATTCAAAATAAACGATTACAAAGATGCTAATATGTCTTGAATTGGAGAAAGTCATTTTCATAGAGTTAGATAAAAACGTCATGCTGATAGTCAGTGTTCAAACATTTTAACAATGGGGTTGTCGATTGGTGGGCCAATGCATGAGTATAGCGGGGTGGGCCAAATTATGCCAGTCCGCCCCTGATGTAAACATACATTTCTTTTTACTTTCTAAGATATTTTACATTACATCCGCATATTAAAAGATATCTATTGATGCATAAACCCATTTAGTAAACCAATTTACGGAAGTCAGTTTATTATTTCGAAGAAAAAAAAATCACTAACTTACTTTTTGAATAGGTTAAAGGAAGTCATTTTTTATCATGATTTTTTGCAACGAATAATTTTTCCAATAATGAGAGTGCATTTTTTTAGCATTTTAAATATTTTTTTGTTTTGGGTAAAAAAAGAAAGGCGTGTCTAAAATAACCACTTTCATCCTTGTATGAAAAGCGTTTAGATGCGTAGAGTAATTGTAAAATTCTTTATATAATTCCCACCATCACATGTAACAAGCATTAATCACACTTTGTACACTTTTGGGGGTGTAATAGGTTGGACAGAAAAATATTAGAATATACGAGAATAATTAAGAATAAATTGAATTGGTAATTTGGAATGAACCAAGACTAGATAATTTACACCGATGTACATGTACACAAAGATGAATATTTTGTCATTCGTGACTAAGACTTTTGTATTACCGACATTACGTAGTCTTAGTTAATATGGCGAATCCAAGAGAAAAAAAACTATTTCTGAAGTCACTGGTTTCGCATACCTCTCATAAATTTTAATAAATTATTTCCCGTAATGAACTCTTCATTTCGAAAAAATTACGATGAGTAAATGGATAGGCTATCTTTACTTGACATATCCCACATAGTATTTTTAGCTTGCAGAAAATTTGCAGCAGTTTTTCTTTGAAAATCTACAAAGTTGCAACAAGCTCAGCATGACAAGACTGAAAGTTCATAACAAGACTGCAGCCAGATAACGCAAACGCCGAGGTCACCACACTTTGAACTTGCAGCTAACTTGTCGTGCAAATTAAATTTATGCTGTATGAAATTTATTGCAAATAAACGGCAAACAAATAATCAAAAATACTGCAAAGTACTAATCTTTCCATGAAACTCAATCCGCTTACAAAGGTACACTGTAAGTTTAACCCCTTCGATGGGTGCATTGATATTTGTACTTCTTCAGTCCAAGCCTTTTTTGGTATTTGATAAGAATAGCGTTTAGAAAAAGTGGTGCCAACCGAATAAATTTTCGACAATTTCTGCGTATGTGCTGATTGTCTATTCTCTCAACAAATGGATTTTTTTGATTTCGTCACTTTCGTGAATTAAATACAGTCTTGCCATCAGTTTCCCAACAAACTACACATGCAAGTGGGTGATGGTATACCTTGCGGGAGATTTGCCGCGAATTTCTCAATTCAAATTTGTCACGGCAAGATAATATCCGAAAAAAATCAAACTTGCTGCTAACGTTCATGCTATCTGGGATTTAGCTTTCAAATGCGACGACTGAGGATAAATAAAGGAATAGACTATATCGGGTCAGTTTCTTTGACACCAAATAGAAAATAAAGCTTCGAATCAGAAGAATATGAATACACTAGACGAACTTCATTAACAAGATTTCGAATCATAATAAAAAATTTACGTTCAGAATTGTTGCATAAGTCCTGACATCACACATTTAACGTCATTTAACATGAGAATGAGGCTACGATCGCTCTGAGATTGTTGAGTCAGTTAACTTTTTTGAAACGGGATACCCGGAATTAGGCTTCGCCTGTTCCCATTGCAAAAAGTTTTAAGAGACTTACGTTAAATTTGTAACTAGAACTTTTAACTATGCATTGTTTATTATTGTTTTTATTCTTTGCGGCGTATTAATTAAATAAACGATTCAAAAGATCATTCGAAAAAGAGGGATAATTATTTGTAGAACTCAACTCTAATTTTAATAACAGTTTTAAATAAGAAACAGAGTTCAGCAGGTAGCTTTCCACTCAACTCATAGTAAAGAGTGTATCAAAAGTTAAGGGATTTTCGGAAACTTGCTCAAGTCATAATCTTTGATTCCGGGTACGTCCGCTTCAAAAAACTTCAAGTTAAGTGACTCAACTATCTCAGTGCGAACACAGCTTAACATGCTACCGTAGTGCATTCCACGTAACTTTTTTTACAGACCGCTAGAGTCACGTGATGCTCGAATGCACCAATGCAGGTGTACGAAAAGAGCACCACGTCACTCTAGCGGTCTGTAAAAAAAGACACTTGGAAACACCGCGGTAGCTTGTACATGAGAAGAAAACAACTCTCGGGCTGAACTTGTTCTTCCATAAATATTTTCGGTATTATCTTACTTGATGCTCATAAGTAAAATAGTATTGCATTAATATTTTAAGATTTTTCTGTTCAGAAAAAAATTGTCAAAAATATTTTAAAGCATATTTTATAATCAAATACTATTATTTTTAGAAATCTAGTATTTTTAGATAAAAGCAAAATCAATAAGATGCTTCTTAAAATACGTTAAATCGATTAGAAGTTTATTTATTAAAACATTCATTATTAATAAACCTTAATCAATTAAAAGTTTATTATAAATAAATCCTTACGAGTAAAAAAGAGTTGCAGCTTCTACTGAACATTAAAATAAATTAAAAAGATTAAAAGTAATTAAAAAACTTTTCATCGCACAAACGGCGACATTTTCAAAATCATTCATGATAGAAATATTTTCACAAAATTAAAAAATAATAACTTGGTAAATAATGTCACAAGACATCATGCATAATGAAAATTATTGCTAACATAGAATAAAACAAAATAAAATTAATGGGATATTTGTGAGCGTGGATTAATTTTTATTATTATTAATAAAATTTTAGTAACAATAATAAAACTAAAAAAAAAAAACTGTTTTATTTCAAAGCTGACACTTTAAATTGTGAACGAGTTTTGTATATAAGTATTTACATAGTGTTGGTATATGGTACACTGTAACTGTACACAGTAAATTACAATGATTTAGATTAATATTCTCTAACATTAATACAGATATTCGCAAATAAGTATAATTAAGATATACTGATTAAAGGTCATGTAAAAAAATCAAATCCTCTTTTCTAGAAACAATTAAAACCATAAAAATAATAGAGTATCACAAAGGCGATCTAATGTATACTAAGTTCATTCTTCCAAAACAGCTAGCTTTTCAATATTAAAACAATTAAATTGAACGGCATTATACCGGGTGTCCCAAAAAGGACTGACTGATTTTAAAATTCAATAACTTGCAAACGGTGACAGATATTAAAGAAATTCTTGCAGGAGGGTTATGCATAAGGTCAAAAGTTTTTTTACAGTGATTTTCAATTTTAGTTCAATTTAGAAACAATAGATGGCGCTGTAAGCAATAGTCGCTAAATTCAGGCTCGATTTTTGGTACTTCGTGGCCCGGATAATACATTTCCATCTCCTTTTTCTGCATGGAACAAGATAAAGGACCAAAAATCGAGCCTGTATTTAGCGACTATTGCTTACAGCGCCATCTATTGTTTGTAAATCGAACTAAAATTGAAAATCACTGTAAAAAAACTTTTGACCTTATGCATTATCCTCCTGCAAGAATTTTTTTAATATCTGTCACCGTTTGCAAATTATTGAATTTTAAAATCAGTCAGTCCTTTTTGGGACACCCGGTATATATATATATTGTTATTATTTAAGCTACACACGAGATTAAAAAAATACCAGCATTGAAAAAATCTCTTTATTGTTAGGGGGAAAAATATTTTTTAAATACCTATGCCACGATGATGATGCTCATACAAAGTCAATGAATGAAATGAAATAAGTACAAACCATACAAACAATCAGTGAGCATATGCAGAAATAGCGGTCCTACAACAATATCTCGATAGTAGAGACGGTGTAAACATTTCTCTTTTCGTTTGTTTACAAAAAGTGACAGATTTTTTAGCCTGTGAAAAACAAAAAGTTCTTTCAAACAGTCCTCAATAACAAGTTTTTAGAGAAAATTGGAGTTTGTCAGTACATTCCTCGTATTAATAAATTGTATTAGGTGTTTATTTTGATAGATTCAGTTATTACAGTAAAATTGCAGTTCCTATCTATACGATTGAAAGATTTTCAATATCTTTTCCGTATGTATTAAATGGTTTTCTGTATATTATTGTACATAGAAATCTTTGAATATTTTTGCCGGTCCCTTCGAATTCGACTTGTTGAGAATTCACTGTACATGCACCGCCTCGCCTACTCGCTTACAGAATTATGGTGGGCGTAGTAGGAGGATCTTTTAATCGTTTTTACGGTCACCTGAATTTAGACACCCACGTTTTAAAAAAATTTTCTTTCACTCATATAATCTCACAATGATAAGGCGAAGAAAACTGTTACATGTTTTTCGTATTTAAATTACGAGACTGTATGCACGCTAAAAAAATAATAATAATAATAATAAAAAATAAATAAATAAATAAATCGGCTTACCACATCTGGCATTTTTGTGTCAGCGCCTAGGCTAGTATTCAGAAAACACTGGTACATGCTATTCTTACAGAAATGTTGCACAATATCCACATAGTCATGTACTGCAGCGACAGATCAATTCGAGCTTTTTATTTTACAGGGTGATTCTAAATATGTTTCCCTTCAATTTTTTGTATGTCCCCTAAATATTCTCGTGATCAAGCCTTAGTGGGAAAAGAGGAGGTCAAACATGTTTATATTCATAAAGTTCTAAAACAATTCATAACATCTAAAATTGAAAGTGTTCAGATATTTTTGGCTATCTAGTGTACATTCGATAGGAAAAACTACATTAGATTCACAGCCGACTTTCTTGAAAATGCAATATACATAAATAAACGATCTAAAAATTAACTAGCCTCAAGTTTTTCATGTATTATTGTTAGAAAGTACATATTGCAGATTGATTTGAAACTCTTAAATAAAAATGAATTTAATTTAGATAAATTTTCATTACTTTTAGCACCTGAGCTTCATCTAATAAGTACAATGACGAAACATTAAAAAGTCGATTTTAAGTTTAATTCTGCATTACAAAGAGCTTTTTCCTTAAGACGAACCGTTAGTCACATTTTGTATCTGAATTATTTATTTATTTTCATAAATTTGATGCCATTCCACTGGCAAAAACGACATAACCACTCCGTGCACTGCTAGAGAAACCTGTGCTGAAACAAGTATGAAAGACTCTATCTACCTAAGAGATATAATATTTAAAGTTTCACACCAGAATTAATATGGAAAATAGTTTTATATAATTTATGTGTAGTTCAATTGAGAGGAAACAGAAAAAGCTATATTACTTTCAAAAACAGGTTTTACCAGAAATGGAAAAAACCTTCTAAAGCGAATATAAAATACGAATACGCACACACCGGCGATACTGTCTCACTTTCTTTTTCTATCAGACGAGCGTCTGGGGAGAGAAACGACTTCTAATAGTCGAACTTTGAAAAAATTCGCCTTCCATTTCAACAGAGGAAAAAGGGAGAAAATAGTACTGCATTCTTCCCTCCGCTTTGTGTAGCTTTCCCGTTTCGCTTGTATTTATTATTCGGTTATGGGAACATTAAAATAAATAACGTAGAATGTTGAATTTTATAATTTGCTTCTTAGAAAACATTGAATTAAAAAATAATAATAATATAATTTCAAAAAGGAAAAAATTAAAAAAAGAAGGAGGATTATAATACTGATTATTATTTATGTAAAAATCTTTTGTTATATAAATCTGTAAAAAAATAATTTTGTCGCTTCATATTTTACTATATGTTTAACATATCTTTTGAAAACATTTCATTTTTTTCAAATTCTATGTTTTCTTTCCTCAAATTCTAAAATTCAATATTCTTCGCTGTTTATTTCCCGTAATCGAATAACAAATGCAAGCGAAAAGGGAAAGCTACATAAGGTTGAGGGAAGAACACAGTTATTTTCCCCTTTCCTTCACAGCTGAAAGAGAAGGAGATTTTTTTCTAAGTTCTACTGTTAGAAGTCGTTCTCTCCCCAGACGCTCGTCAATAACTTGTCCCCACATGAATTACGTTATTCAATTTAGCACGTTGAGTGCTACGATGACTTACACTGACGCGCTGAAAAGTTACAATGTTTAAAGTAATTTTTAAGAAAGTATAATCCTGTAATAAATAGAAGGTAGGTAAATTTTAAATATCTGTTCAGTAATTATTTAAAACAGTGTATATTTTTTCAGTTTTATATCATATTTTAGACGTCAGCCATCGGTCAATAACGCGTTTTAAACGGAAAGTTCGCTGTCAGCCACCGGTGGCTGACGTGGCGCTTAACGTGTTAAAAATATCTTTCTGTTTGCTCAAATGTGTTTGCGCTGTCACTACTTACAATTCAGACTCCATACTATCTTCACACGTATATATCCGAGGTAGGAGAAAGATATCGGTCATTGCTAATCAATATTTCGAATGCCCCTGAAAAACGTACAACAAATTTACAACGTCTGCGATATTCTCTGATAAAACTTCAAATTAATTTTCAAATGAAAGCATATAAAAGAGTTGTTTTCATTACTTATAATTATATAATACAGAAATACTATTCTAAAAATTAAATTCAATAAAGTTGTTGTTTTGGGAATCTTTACTTTTTATTGTTTTATTTTTAATATCGAATTTGCATTTGACAATGTCGCAAAAAATATATTTCTTTTAGATCATTCGGGGATGGGATTATGGACATTCGCAAAGTCATTCGTACATGTTTGGATTTTCGTAGTTTGTGTCGAGAAGCATCTAATACAATCGACGTTCGTGAAATCTGCACAGAAAGAGCTGAACCCAAATAATTTTGTTTTCTTTAAGAATATATAGTTATTCACAAAGAAAAAAACGTTTACAACCATGTCTTAACAACCATTTTTGTTATTCAGCATGTAATAATGATAATATATGTTTGTACATTTCTTATTATAATTTCATTTATGTTTCAGAATTTAGTAATAAAACAAATAAAAAAAGGATTATTTTTGTATTGTTCTTCTTTTTTTAATTAAACATGTGTTTCACTCTTTAAAATTTAAAGAAAGGACTACTTTTCAAACGAATAGTTCATGATAAATAAAAAACAACTACTGTAAAGTTTTTATGTCTATGAAATCGCGTTCTAATATGACATTTTCCAAATGTTTTCAAAAATTCTTCCTTAGTCTTTTGTCATTTGCAAAATATTCATATTCTTTAAATTTATATTCGTTGGATTTAAATAACTGACATATTCGTTAAATTTCAATAATCTTTTAGCCTTGTGATTTCGATGGCTACTTTTCGCTTTTTTTTAACCGTTTGGAAAAATGGTTATTGTTCTCTGTCAGGGTAGGAAATCAAAAGCATATCTAAAGCTTTTTACTGGTTTAATCTGCATCTTATTCGTTTTCTGATTGGTCTAAACAGTAACCTGTATTTTCCTTTACTTTCAACAGAGATGGATACTTCTGTTGCCACTATGACAAAAAAGTAATAAAAACTACAAAAGAAAAATTAATAACTCAGAAACAAATTGAGATACAGCTTTCAAACAAATTGCATTTAAAAGTACATTTTTTTTCTCTATACGACGGTGTAAAAAGTAATATTGTGGGACGTTTAGAAGTTTAAGAATGAAATTTCATTTAAAATTGGTCGTCAGATTTCTTGAAAATCTGACGATGGAAAAGCCTTTTCCCGAACAGCCAATGAAATGCTTGGATAATACGTCAGTTTAAGGAAATCTAGTCGCAGGCGATTTTTGTCGCTTGCAATAATAACACTATTAATGTTTAATTCATGGCAGTGGTGGAAAATTGGCGCAGAGGAGGAGCCTATTGAAATCACTAATATTTTATAGTATGCGTCACCTTAATAAAAACCCAGAAATTCTGTCATTAAATACGCCGAAAAATACTACTCAAATTTAGTGGTGTCAATTGGCTCCTCCTCTGCGCCAATTTTCCACCACTGTCATGGCGTACGTAATGTATGACCAGATCAGTAAAAGTTTAAAAATTTACAATACCGAAAATCGTAAAACTGAAATTTCTTTTAAAATTTGTTCATGATGAGTCCAGTGTTTAATTCATGGCGTACGTAATGTATGATCAACTCCGTGCGATTTTTTATGTCTTAAATTTTAGTCTTCGAAAAAATCATTTTCCAAATGGTCGTTGTAATTTGTTACATTTTTTTTTCTTTTTCTTTTTTTTTTTTTTACGTAAAAGTATACTTTTCTCAAAATAATAAAAGAAAAATCTAACATGAAAGGGCTGAAATTATTTATACGAAAAAAATTAATAAGTAAAGCATAAAATGAAGTAAACTAAGAAAGTGCATCTGAGGGTGTGGTTTTCAACCTTGTTTTGTATCGTGCTTGATATTACGATGGTAAACACATCTACATCATTTTGAATGATTTTTTTAAAAATAAAATCACGATATTTTCGATTGACTTTTTTTTTAATCAATCATCATTCTCTTGGGGTTCCGTCATCACTAAGAACAGTTTATCTGCAACAGAGTTCGTACGAGTATCGTTATTTTCAAGGCCAAATATCAGTATTTTTTTAAAGAAAAATAAATCTAGTTTAAACGGACGAAATTTCGCCTTATTTAAGGAGATATTTCCCATAAGAAAATATTGGTACAGAAGAATTTCTTCGACTAGAAATTCAAGGACTCGTACGAACCCTGTTCAACGGATATTTTTAAAATGTCGACGTAAAATGCTCAATCACCATGCATGGGAATACAAGAAATCATTAAAAAAATTAACAAAGAAAACTGTTTTATTTGAAAACTCACACCATAAATTTTAAATGGTTTGTTGTATATGACTAACCGAACAGTTGATTAACACTTACACACTTAATGGATAAATTTCTGTCAAGTCAGCGGGTACCATTCGTGCGATGCGCCAACTGTAAAGATTCCTAATTTCTTAACTGCTCGCGCATTACGTGACGTGGCGGACAGATTCGTATCGCTTCGCTCGTTTCAATAGTATTCTGTATGCTGTTCTGCGTTGGATTTTTATTCTGTGAATGATTTTAATTTTTATATTATTTTAACAGCCTTTGAAAAAAAAAAACCTAGTGAATGCACTATATCAACGTGTTCTAATAACTCTAGGAGAACACGTATACAGATTTAACAATACAGCACAGAGTCTCAAATCCGGAAGTCGAAATTCCGAATTCTTCAAAATCCGGGCATTTTGTTAACTGGCGATTATTATTCTGGAAAATCGCAAAGAAAAAAACTAAAATAGCAAAGGACAAAACTTACTATACTAAGCTAAAATTTCAAAACCGAATTCCTTTTACGAGCGTCAAAAAATTCCTGCAGAAGGCGAAAATCTCTAAGAACTGCATAAAAGAATCGCGAGAAATTCAGAATAAACTTTAATGAAAGAAAAAAAAAAGGGGACAGCATTTACTATATCTATATTATAAAGGACAAACATATCTGTGCGTAACGCATACGTCATTTTGCGAATGGCAACACTTTGAAATTTGAAGTAAAATTTTGGTTTTACAATTTTCTCTACTGCAAATTTTTAAACTTCTAAACATCGCACATTTTAAATTTTTGCACCATCGTATAAGGAGCAAAATGCTCTTTTAAATGCAATTTGTTTGAAAGCTGAATCTCAATTTATTTTTCAGATATTAATTTTTTTGTAGTTTTTAATACCATTTTTCCAATCGTGGCAACAAAAGTACCCAATTTGTATTGAAAGTCATTGAAAGTAAACGGAAAATAGTCGAAAATGGGAGATTATTATATCTTTTTGTTGCCATTCTCTCATAAAACCTGAAAAAAAAGTTGAAATTAAAATACGGGCTATGTCAAGATTATTGTCTGTTATTCCGCGATAATGATGTCATACGCGTACTTTTTTATAGACGAAGTTTAAGATTGTAAAAGTGGATTGTTTTTGCGGATGCAAATGACGTCATTTTATAAAACAGCGTGTATTTTAATTCTTAAAACTGAATTATGTTTTGTAGAAGTGCTGTCATTTTCACAGCCCAGCTGCTTTCAAATTATTCACAGGTGAAAATGCTTCGCTCTTCAAAATAGTTTAATCGAAATCACACATTGATAAAACGCAATGTTTTACAAACATTTAGAGTGTCTTAATAAAAGAGAGGTGACATGCAAATAATAACGATTTATATTACAGAAATTGATGATTTTCGCCTGGATAGATTTGCTTCGCCGAGTTAGACAAGCAAACAAATAACCCAAGGCTTAAAATATCATCATCTTCCTGAAGTTATTGTCCAAAATTCTCTGAATAATAAAACTTTAATGCTATTCTTTAGGACATTTTACTATAATTTTATCAAAATAACATAATTTGCTTAATTTAATTTTTCACAATTTGATAAAATCTATATATTTAAAACACAAGTGTGTTTTTTAATAATCTACCCTGATCTTTCTGCTGAACCAATTTTACTAATATATTTTTTCAACTGAAAGCTGTTTATTTGTAGATGTGATCGCACTATCTTTTTTTTTTTTTTTTTTTTTTTTTTTTTAAATATCCCTACTTTTATATTTTAATTTTAAATCATTTTATGAAATTTCCCCAAAATGATGAAAAATAGATAGCATTAATTGTTGCAGACAAGCGAGAAATAATAAGGTATTTTTATCTTTATTCATGCCATTTTCTGATAAAAATTCAAAATTGTTTATAAAAATTGTTTTTTAGGGTAGAGTGGCGCAAAATCCCATTAGGAGCATAATATTATATTAAGGGAATAATAACGGAAAATGACATACTGCTTTTGAAAACATGCATTTTTCCTGATAAATTTTCTATATTGTTTTTCCTTCAGCATGTATACTGATACTAAGTTTCAGACACTAGACGAAATGCTTATTTAAAATAAAATGAAGTCATATTTAAAAGAAAACGATTATTTTCTGAGAGAAAACTGAACATTTTAACACAAATCCGTCTAAAAAATATAAATTACGGAAATTTTTACTCTCCGGAATTGAGATTAGAATCTCAAATAAAGAGTGCGTCTATTCCACATAAAAGCTGACAATGGTGACTTCAAGTTTTGAGTTAAAATGATTTTAAAAAGATCAAACAAAATACAATTTTTTTAAAAAAATGATGAATATGGATATGAGAATTGCGTATGAAAATTTCGAGAAGGCAAAAATTGCTGTTTTTCATTCCGGAATACCAAGCATAAGAGCTTCAATTGATAACCACATCATAATAACTGATCTTTATTATATTTTATTGACTAGCTGAGTACCCGCGCTTCGCTACGGTAAATTCTCCCTCTTTCATAACTTCCTATTTTGGTCCATTGCCTGTCTTTTTTACTATTTCCCAATCAGTAATTCTAATTTTGCACTTTTTTTTTTTTTAAATTTAAGTTAACCTAGTTTTTATATGTAAAGATGGAATTTTGCAATCACTAATTGATTTTTAATTCACTTTTTGGTATGTTAGAATTATAAACATTATGTTCACACGTGTGTTTATAGGTCAATAATGATAATGCAACTCTTTAATATTAGAAAAAATTAATTATAAATTAATACATTAATTTTAAGGCATTTTACTGTTAGCCTATCTCAAGTGATAACTCACCAAATATTATCTGTACCTCGTACAATTTTATGCGAGTTGAAACAACAATAGATTTAATTATGCGCCAATGAACACTCGCCAATGCCAAATGATTAAAACTGCAACAATGAAACATTTTAAGATAAAAAATACTGAAAATAAATTAAAAATGAAGAATGTAATATTTTAAAAAATATATATTTTTATCAATTATAAATTAATTAATTTTGGATTATATGCTAAGTAATACATTTAGAAATCCTAAAAAAAGATCGCATAATGTTTCATTTTTTCTTTCCTGCTGTCCTAACTTTAAAAAGAAACAGAGTAAAAATTATATATCATTTAATAAATTCATCTGCTTGCGTTTTTTACCAAGCATCAGAAAAAGCAGTGAAGTAGTCATAATCGTGTTCTAAGCCCACGCTAGATTAATGTACCGTAACGGAAAAAAAAAACATGAATTTCGGTCAAAAAATTGGGTGTGTTTTTTAATATAAACATTGAATAGTTATAAAACAGTTTTAAAACAACCATTGTTTTCTTATTATTTTGACTCCTATGTTTATCTCTTTTTGTATCTTCATTTTCTAGTCATTGAACAGCATTTAATGCATCTCCATACCTATAAGGGAGGGTTACCATAGGGGCCCCCTGTTCTGTCGCAAAATGCCGCCAAGTTTGTTGCTAACTTGGAGATATATCGCCTAAAGTGACGCCAACTTATCGATATCTCTAATATTTCGCCAAATTTCCAGAGACTTCCATTGTAAACCAATAGGGTTTACTTGTTTACAGAAAATCAACAGATTGAGATATTTTAATGCAACAAAAACTAATATTAGCTTAAAGGATTATATTAATTATATTTAAGGGATTATATTAATTATATTTAAGGGAGTTCAACATTCAAGTAAATTAAATTATGAATAAAAGTAACACGATACAATGCTTAGCATGCTTTCCCAAACATAAATTTTAAGGCAGACCAAACTGGTCGCCAAGGGCGGCTAGTTTCTCAGATTACAATTGTTAATTTCTTAAAAAATATACGTCACTATAGCAATGGACAGCCCGTGCGGAAAAAACTGCTGCGGGTGTACATTTCGTCACACTATATTATAACCATGAAAAAAAAAAAAAAAACTCTTGTTTTATCGACATCATTATTTCATACATGTCTTTTGCTCATTTCATTTAAAATACACACATTTAAAATATATGTCTAACTAATTTCATTTAAAAGGATGAAAAGAAAAAAGAGAAAAAAAATACCTTAAACCAAACATTTTTATTTCAACATCAAAGAGTATTTTGTAATTTACTCAGGCGAAATATAAATAATGTCATTGTCTATAAAATGAAATGAAACATTTGAAAAAAAAAATAATTTTGTTGATAAAAAAATGAGCATTTAAAAAATATAACTTTTGAAAATTACATACTTTAACCCACCAGTTTTTTAAATCAATAAAAATAAGTACTTAAAATAAAAGCATAAATAAAAATTTTGCAAGTAATAGAATATAGTCAATTTAAACTGCAGTCTTCAAATTGTAAATGTCTTTTACTACTGCAGCGTGGCGTACGTAATACGTATTTCTCACACTACAGTAAACATTTCATTCTTTGAATGAAGCCAGTCATGGTTTTATGAACAAACATTTTTATATGTATAATTCCTAACTTCTAAAATAATTTTATTGTAGGTTCCTCCACATCAGATAACTGCAAAATAGTAAAATCTATGTCAGTATCAGTAATAAATAAGTTATAATTAATAATAAATATTTTCTATTCAAAAAATAACAAATTAAAAAGTTTTACGGGATTACGATGGAATAATACTCATAAAAAATATTCACGTTCAATAAATAGCAAGTGTTAATATTTGGCACGGTTTGCAGTAAAAATCGTTTGCGCAGTTAGGGTTGAAATAAATGGCGCGATATCATACATCTTGGCATGTTGGTAGAACGAAAAAGTGCAACAGTTTTTTTTCTTTATTTTAGTTTTAGTTTTGAGGCGTTTGTAATTTTTCCCCTAACTGACATAGTTGTTTTAATTATTAAACCAAAAGAATTGATTAAAAAAATATTTAATTGAATTTATTCCCTTGCTATAGTAACAGAATAAAGAAAATGAGTTTTTAGAAATTATAACTTGAAAATTTGAGGTTTTGGCGCCAAAGACATCGCCAAATTTGAAAAATATGAAATATCTCGCGAACTATTGGGCTTAAAAGAATTTAGTTGGTACCATTCGATTCAGCATACAAAAATACACTAAAATATGTTATCAGTTGAAAAATAACTATAAAATCAGATTTTTAAGGAATTTTTTAAAAGTTCGTTCTATTTTTTACCCCCCTTAGGGGTGGAATTTTAGAAAATCCTTTCTTAGCGGCACTCAATGTCATAAGAAGTATTTATACCCTAAATTTCAAGATTTTAGGTTCAGTAGTTTGGGCTGCGCGGTGATTAATACAAAATCCAGACTTTCTTTTATATATATAGAAGATTACGTATCTATATTAGAAAGGGCAAACGTATCTGTGCCTAACGCTGTGCCTAACGTCATTCTGCAAATGACAACACTTCACGATCAAATTTCTGTCTTGAAATTTTTGCTACTGCATTTTTTTAATCTTCTGACCATCGTATATTTTCAATTTTCGTCGCAAAGGGAAAAAATTGACTTTCGAATGCAATTTGTTTAAAAACTGTATCTTAATTGTCTGATGTAATGTTTTTTAAAATAATTTTTAAGCATGATTTTTAAAAAGTTTATCTTATCACGTGCCGGTTTCAATACATAATAATAATAAACATTTTGCACATAAAGCAAAAACATTTTTCAGCATTTGTTTCTGACTATTTTTGCATAAGAAATTAATACTTCTTTTATAAACAAATAAAAGAATAATATAAAAAAAAAAAAAAACAATCTAACATATTTGTTAAAGACAAATTAACGAAATTAATACTTCTTTTATAAAGAAATAAAAGAATAATATAAAAAAACACAAATCTAACATATTTGTAATCATACAATTTAAATTTTTAGATCAACAAATAGGATTTTTTTTTTTTTCAAATGGATTTTGTTTGCAAAGTTCATCTCAGTTTGCTGATGACCTAACTAACTGATTGTCTAACTACTAATTGTAAAAAAACTTCTTTATGAATAAATAAATAAAATAATGTAAATAAAACACAAATTTAACAAACATATATAAGCTCTGAAATTATCAGAATATAAAAGGATGCCGTAAGTAGCAAAATCTTGGTCAAATATTTCTTAGCATGAGGCTAATAAGAAGATATCGCTTTTGATAAATTTCAAAAAATTATTTGATTGTATAATTCGTATTTTTCACATGAAAATGCTTTTTTAATGTAAGTGGGCAATCTAAAAAAATTATTGCATATAAAAAAATATTAGTTTTCAATTAAAAAAAATGTTTACACCTATATTCTGTAACCCGGGAAGCCCGGGTACGATCCCCTAGTTAGAATAAAAGATTAAAACCAGATTTCTTTCACAAATGCAGACAAATCGCCATGAAGTGGGGGAAAAAAGTTCGAAACTCGCAGAGGAGAAAATTTATTATATTTCGCTAAAAGTTGGTAACCGAGTTCCTTTTACAAATCTCAAAATTCTAAAAATCGCATAAAAAATTCGAGAAAATGCGAAAATCTCTGTACGAACTCCGAATAAACTTTATTGAAAAAAATGACAAGATTTAATACAATAGTGGGCTAAAAAAATAAAGCCGGATTCCTTTTACTCATATGGAAAAATCGCCGCAAAAATTTAAAAAAGAAAACGTCAAAAATTGCATAAAAAATTTAAAATTTTCTTTTGTTATAGGGATTTTTTTTTACCTTCAAAAAAAAAAAAAAAAAAAAAAAAAAAAAAAAATCCGCTATTAAAATATTTGCTTTAGCATTATCTTTTTTTACTTTCTTTTATCTAAAACAGAAGAACGTATTGTAGTCGAATTTTTGTTCGACTTCCAGTTTTCGACGGATTTACACGTTTTAAATGTCAGAGATCCCGAAAAACATGTTTTTACAAAATATCTGTCTGTCCGTATATATGTATGTCTCATTATATCATCGGAAAGTATACGAAGTTATGTATTTTTGACTATGGCCAGCATGTCAAGGTTAAATTTCGGGATATTCTGCCGGGAGGGGCGCTATAATAGCGATTTTTGTTCCATTTTCATTATTGATTCACCGGAAAGCATACAAAGTTAGGCATAAATTTGAACCAAACTTCATACGCATATTTTTGACTATTGACACCAGATCCCAGTTGAAAATGGATATGTAACCCTGGAAGGGAGTGCTGTGATAAAGATTTTTGTGCGATTTTCTCGATTTTTCGTAGTTTTGTTGTACACCGGCTGCTGATGCAGCGACATGCACTTCGTATCTAGCTAACGCGGCGATTCGCAAACAGAATAACGATGATATTTATTTTATTAAATATTATATTCGTGTTACTCTGATTAATAAAATGAAGCAGAAATTTAAGATGTAAATTAATGTAGGGTTGAAGTATTAGCCTATAAGCAGTGCTTAATTTGCGTTGGATATTATCGTTAATATATTTTGTTTGATTCTCAGATCGGCTACTTCTTTGTTTTTAGTGGAAATTTAAATATTGGTCTGAATTCACCGCCGCTCACTCCGGAATTTAGCGGAAATAGTGTTTCTAAAAAATAAAAGCCTAAATTTTAATTTCTTTCTTTCCCATCTCTAATCTTTTGCGTTCTTTCCTACCAAAGCGCTTACGTATGTGACATAGTATGTCCTGTGTAGGTTTTTTTTTTTTTTTTCTTCTTTAATGGTTTCAGAATGGCGATGAGCCATGTCAGAATTACTCGCAACTGTTTCTGCCGTTTTTACTCGCTGCTTTTTGTTCGTGTTTTTAAAATATTCTCTCTGATTAACTTTCTAGCTGTGCTCGGTGCTTAATTTGCTCAGAATATCACAGGAGCGCAGCTCCAGTACTTCTTTATTTTTAGTGAATATTTAAATATTAGTCAGAACAGACCAGAGTTTATAAATACTGCGCACCAATACAAAGAAGTCCCTGACGAGTAGGATTTTCTGAAAATTTCCCACTCCTGATTTTAATGTTTTTGCTCTGTTCATTTATTAGAATTTATTATATGGGTCATTCCATACAAAATGAGCAAATGACCTGTGGCAGACATGTCACAGATTTTAACGAAAATCACTTTGTAAGTAGATCATATCTATTTATGAGTAAATGTAAAATAATAGATTTTAGGATTGTTTATTTAAGTATTAAAATTTATATTAAAAGTGGATGCAAAATCGTGGTTTTGGCTACATGCTTGAAGTTTCAATTTTGGTTATTAGCCTTAAGAATGCAAAGACTATATTAAAAATTATTTACAATTAGGAATGAATGATAAGTAACAAATTGACGTAAGTTAGTAATTGTATTTTTATTCCTTAATGAGAAAAAAATTATTTTTGAAAAAAATTGAGGGGAAAATGCAACGTTTCTATTGAGATGAAGGACACCTCTGTCAATATCAAAATTGCTTGACGTTATAGCTAAAAGTATATATATTACATATTTAAACTTTCATTCTTGCCTTTTTCATTCCTTAATGAGAAAAAAAATAAATAGTAAAAAATGTTGAGGATAAAATGCATTATTTCTATCACTTGTTTCGACGTGAAAGAAAGCTTTTTTAAACTTTTAATTATTTATACATTATAGATAACAGTGTATATTTTAAATATAAAAACTTTTATGCTTGCTTTCAGTTTATTTTTTCCCTCAAGAAGATTTTTAATTAAAGTAAAAAAAAAAAAAGCTCAATTGAACAGAAAATTATATATTAATTTCTAAACCCACATACAGAAAATAGATGGCAGCACTAAATTTTTTCACCTTGAAATCGTGCAATATTTTAAGAAACGCGCGCGAATTAAAAAAAAAAATAGCTCATGGGATGTAGTTAATATTGCCTTTTTTAACCCAATTTTGTGACGTTAGGAATCAAAAAGGCATGCTTGAAATTTTTTTAGCAGATTATGGACTTATTGATCTTTATGTCTGTGCAATAATTGTAATGTGGGACATTTCCTTCATTATTTTTTTTACCTGTCAGTAAGAGGAAAAATTAAGATTTTGTCATTTTTTTAAAAGTTTCTAAAAATTTTTAAAGGTGAAGGAAATACATGGCAACTTAAAAACTTTTGTAATTCGATCTTAATATATAAAACTACATCAGGCATTAATTTCTCAGATGTTTTTGAATTCCTTTAATTTTTATTACGTTTTTAATTTTCTCAAAATTTGCAAATTTTCAATTTTTACAACCAATTAAAGAATAATCATGGTGTTACGGTTACCAGATTATTATTGCTCAATAAATAAGAAGATAATTTTTCAGAGGTTACATTATTAAAAAAAAAAATTCATTTCAGTTAAATAGTTTTCAAGATACAGAACTTCAAACCTGCAACTTTGGACGATTGCACACATGCCATTCTTTATCACAAGTTTTTTAAATGTCCAAAACTGCTAAAATAATTTATTTTTTGTGAAGATAATTTGCAGAACTCTATTTGAATATGAATTGAACCTGTATATCAAATTTTATTAAAATCTGTTACTATGTGGCCACGACTTTTTTTAAATTTTTGCTCATTTTACGTGGAATGACCCATACATTAATGCCTATAAAGATATATCAAAAATATAAATTTCTTTTTGAGGAAGACGAAATTGCTTTAAAATTTGAAATTTTGTATGAAATATAAATATGCGTATGTGTGTGAGGGGTGGGGGGAGGGGGATTATAAACTTTGTTGTTATTACTGCAGAATATTAGAGCTCCGGTAGTTTTTTTTTTGCTAGAAACTAAGCCCTGTGTATATATATTGTTACAGATATTTGAATCATATTGATTTTGATCCTGAATAAGCATAGTGACATTCGAAATTTTTGAAAACTTATATCTAGTAATCGGACAATGGATTATTGTTAAAAGTTTTGATATGAGTTTTGTTTGATTTATTCTGTTTGATAATGCTAGTCTTTTTATTATTACTGCTGTGTCATCATATTCATGTAATTCATCCATTCATTTTATTTTACAATAGTTTAAAAGTTTTTATTTGTAATTTTACGCATTAAAAATGTAATTTTTTTCGCGAATTTACTGAAGTATTTGAATGAAACAAATGTATCGCGATATTATTTAACCATTATGTATGTTATATTTAACTAACTCCAATCAGTGTTTGAACAAATTATTTTAAGGAAAGTGATTTCGTTCAATTTACTTTCGAGGATCTGTTTTTAAAAAAATTATTTACTTCATATTCCATTCTTTTACCCATCTATTTACATAGTCACGGCCGGTCTCTCTCCGATCTTGTCCGCCACGTGACGTTCCAGTCCTGCTCTACTCTGATTGGCTATCCTTCAAATGAAACAACCTTATGTAGAAGAACCTTGAGTCAAGTAATTTGGCTGTGATAATTACCCCAGCCACATTGTAATGCTAAGCTGTAGAATATTTCTTGTTCCCACCAAAGCAGCTAATGTGCTTTTGTTGGAAAAGTCCTGAAAATTTTTAGAAATATTTTATTTTCCTCTCTAGCCTATTCACACTGGCACTCGCTACTATTCCAAAGACACACTCCATTTTGACATCAAACGTATATATTGGAGGTAGCAGCGATATCGACAATGTTGATCAAAATTTTGTATGTCGCTGAATGCAAACAACTTTAAAACATACGCCGATATTCGTTGATATAACTTATTTTTAATATCTGATTTACATTGCCGATGTCGAAAAAATGCTGTTACTTTTACATCTTTCTGGGATTCTTAACGACATTCATGAGAAATTTTTTTTTTTTTTTTCATATTTCAAAATATATATTGATATTCGGCATATCTGACGAAGTTTGTAATTTTTGCAGAAATCAACTGACGGTTCTGAAGGACTGCCCCAAAGACATTTAGGCAGGCATTCAGTTGTCCGCTAGCGCGCACTAAATGGGCGAGAAATCCTTGTTCCCGGGTGAAATCTCAAAATCGCTATTCAGATGTCCATTTAGTGTGCGCTAAATAAAGATTCGAGCTCGAATTTAAGGAAAGCTAAAACGCTGTCCTTAAGGTAAGGATTGGTAGTTTTCGACGCCATTATTTTCTTCGCGCATTTTTAAAAATTGATATTTTTGATTATTTATTGCACAGAAATATAAAAGAGGTTTAGCAATAAATTTTTGTTGCATCAAAAATATCTTTAAAGTTTTTTGGCATCATCAAGTATTTTTTTTTAATACGCGATGTTTTCATTGTCGTAAACAAACTGTATGTTTTAATTAATGTATATGTTGTAGGCTAATTGAGAAATCCGGCTCTTTGCAAACAGCCTAGGCTTTTTGCAAAGAGCCGGGCTAATTGGAGAATCCATCTTCCTTTTTCCAATTAGCTTGATATTTTTCAGGCTTATTGCAAAGAGCCTAGAAAGCGTTAGGCTAATTGAAAAATGACCACTTATTATCCGACCAGGGTGATATTTTTAGCTCGCAGGCTATCAAAGCCTGAGAGCTTATGTGCCTGCCGATTCTGTATGTACGTGTGTACGTACGTACGTATGTACGTAACACGATAACTCTTGATAGAAATATCCGATTTGCTTCAATTTTTTTTTCTAGGTTCATTCTGATAAGGTACATCCCTGATTAGTTTTTGGGGTTCATTAGTTAAGGATAAAGGGGGGCTAGTCTCCCCCCTCCTTAATTTATGTGAATGGTTTTTTCATGCAGAAATATTCGATTTGCACCAAATTTGGTATACCTGTATATTGTGTTAAAGAGCTCCTCTGAGTAGATTTGGAAGCTCATTATTTAAGTATAAAGGGGGAAAGGGGGGCTAACCCCCTTAATTTAGATAAATCGGTTTTTCATGATGAATTATTCGATTTGCTCCACATTTGGTATACCGGTTTATTTAGTTAAGGAGCTGCCTTGATTAGATTTGGATGTTCATTAGTTACATATAAAGGGAGAAAAAGGGGGGCTATCCCCCCCGTAATTTAGATAAATGGGTTTTTCATGCAGAAATATGCGATTTGCTCCAAATTTGGTATACCGGTTAATTATGTTAAGCAGCTTCCCTGATTACATTTGGAAGATCATTATTATGTATAAAGGGCGGAAAGGGGGGCAATTGCCTCTCCCCTTAATTTAGATAAATGCGTTTTTCATGTAGAATTATTCGATTAGCTCAGATTTGGTATACTGGTTTATTATGTTAAGGAGATGGCTTGATTAGATTTGGAGGTTCATTAGTTAAATATAAAGGGAGGAAAGGGGGGCTAGCCCCCCGCCCTTAATTTAGGTAGGGTTTTTAATGCAAAATTATTCGATTTGCTCCAAATTTGGTATACCGGTTTATTATGTTAAGGAGCTTCCCTTATTAGATTTGGAAGTTCATTAGTAAGTATAAAGGGAGGAAAGGGGGGCTAGACGCCCCCTTAATTTAGATAAATGGGTTTTTCATGCAGGGTTATTCGATTTGCTCTAAATTTCGTATACCGATTTATTATTTTAAGGATCTTCCCTGATTAGATTTGGAGGTTCATTAGTTAAGTATAAAGGGAGGAAAGGGGGGCTAGACCCCCCCTCCTTAATTTAGATAAATGGGTTTTTCATGCAGAGTTATTCGATCTGCTCCAAATTTCGTATACCGATTTATTATGTTAAAGACCTTCCCTAATTAGATTTGGAGGTTCATTAGTTAAGTATAAAAGGAGGAAAATGGGGCTAGACCCCCCTTAATTTAGATAAATGGGTTTTTTATGCAGGGTTATTCGATTTGCTCTAAATTTCGTATACCGATTTATTATTTTAAGGATCTTCCCTGATTAGATTTGGAGGTTCATTAGTTAAGTATAAAGGGAGGAAAGGGGGGCTAGACTCTCCCTCCTTAATTTAGGTAAATGGGTTTTTCATGCAGAGTTATTCGATTTGCTCCAAATTTCGTATACCGGTTTATTATGTTAAGGAGCTGCCTTGATGAGATTTGGAGATTTATTGGTCAAGTATAAAGGAGGGACAGGGGCTAGTGTCCCCTTAATTTAGATAAATGGGTTTTTCATACAGACTTATTCGATTTGCTTCAAATTTGACATACCAGTTTATTACGATATGGCTTCCTTCATTTGATTTGGAGGTTCATTGGTTAAGTATAAAAGGGGGGAAAGGGGGCAATTGCCCCTCCCCTTAATTTAGATAAATGGGTTTTCATGCAGAATTATCTGATTTAGTTTAATTTTTTTCAACCGGATCCGAACTTGAAGGTTCCATTGGAAGTCAACCCGAAAACCGACCACAACCAGGTTTCGGATTGAGTTCAATTAGAACTTTCATGTTCGGATCGGGTTGCCAGTGGACGGAGATTATTTTGTCTGGCTTGCATCGGGTTATAGTTCTTTGGAATATTTTTGTCGATTAAGATTTGTTTCGGGACGGGTTTCAGGTTGACTGCGAATGGAATTTTTAGGTTCTGGTAGCGCTGCGTGTCCACGGAAACTAATTTGTTTTGTTCGGATCCGGTTATGGATCTTTGAAATATTTTTGTCGGTTATCAGATTTGGTTCGGGATTTCGGGTTTTCTCAAATGGAACTCCCATGTTCGGGTCGGGTTGCATGTAGACTGAAATTATTTTGTCTTGCTCGGATCGGGGTACGGTCTGTTGTAATTTATGTTTTGGGTTTGTGTAAGGTTATGCGTTAATAAACCTAATAAAAAGAAAATTGCCCAGTTAAACTGATGACGTTTAGCTCACAGGCTATTCACACTAATTGTATATTATACTCTTATATCAAAGAATAATGCCCCTCGAAAAATAAATGAAGGTATTAGACCCCGTTGCTCCCCTTTCTACTTAACCAAAGAACCTCCAAATCTAATCAGGGAAGCTACTTAACATAATAAACTGGTATACCAAATTTGAAGCAAATCAGATAATTCTGCATGAAAAAAACATTTCACTAAATTAAGGAGAGGGAGGTATTAGCTCCCCCATTTCTCCCTTTATGAATAATATCTCCCTTTACCAATGAACTTTCGAATCTAATCATAAAAGCTCCTTATTAGAATGAACCTAGGAAAAAAATTAAACTAAATTAGATAATTCTGCATGAAAACACATTTATCTAAATAAAGGGGAGGGACAATTCCCCCCTTTCCCCCTTTTTATACTTAACCAATGAACATCCAAATCAAATGAAGGAAGCCATATCGTAATAAACTGTTATATCAAATTTGAAGCATATCGAATAATTCTGTATGAAAAACCCATTTATCTAAATTAAGGGGACACTAGCCCCTGTCCCTCCTTTATACTTAACCAATAAATCTCCAAATCTAATCAAGGCAGCTCCTTAACATAATAAACCGGTATACGAAATTTGGAGCAAATCAAATAACTCTGTATGAAAAACCCATTTATCTAAATTAAGGGGGTTCTAGCCCCCATTTCCTCCCTTTATACTTAACTAATGAACCTCCAAATCTAATCAGGGAAGCTCCTTAACATAATAAACCGGTATACGAAATTTGGAGCGAATGGAATAACTCTGCATGAAAAACCCATTTATCTAAATTAAGGGATGTCTAGCCCCCATTTCCTCCCTTTATACTTAACTAACGAACCTCCAAATCTAATCAGGTAAGCTCCTTAACATAATAAACCGGTATACCAAATTTGGAGCAAATCGAATAATTTTGCATTAAAAACCCATTTACCTAAATTAAGGGGGGTGGCTAGACCCCCCCCTTTCCTCCCTTTATACTTAACTAATGAACCTCCAAACCTAATCAAGGCATCTGCTTAACATAATAAACCAGTATACCAAATTTGAGCTAATCGAATAATTCTACATGAAAAACGCATTTATCTAAATTAAGGGGAGAGGCAATTGCCCCCCTTTCCCCCCTTTATACATAATAATGATCTTCCAAATGTAATCAGGGAAGCTGCTTAACATAATTAACCGGTATACCAAATTTATAGCAAATCGCATATTTCTGCATGAAAAACCCATTTATCTAAATTACGGGAGGGGGATAGATCCCCCTTTCTTCCCTATATATGTAACTAATGAACCTCCAAATCTAATCAAGGCAGCTCCTTAATAATAAACCGGTATACCAAATTTGGGGCAAATCGAATAATTCATCATGAAAAACCGATTTATCTAAATTAAGGGGGGTAGCCCCCCTTTCCCCCCTTTATACTTAAATAATGAGCTTCCAAATCTAATCAGGGAAGCTCCTTAGCCCAATAAACCGGTATACCAAATTATAAGCAAATCGAATATTTCTGCATGAAAAACCCACTTATATAAATTAAGGGGGGGGACTAGCCCCCCTTTTCCCCCTTTATCCTTAACCAATGAACCCCAAAAAATAATCAGGGAAGCACCTTATCAGAATGAACCTAGAAAAAAAAAATTGAAACAAAACTGATATTTCTATCAAGAGTTATCGCGTTACGTACATACGTACACACGTATATACAGAATCGGCGGGCACATAAGCTCCCAGGCTTTGATAGCCTGTGAGCTAAAAATATCACCCTGATCGGATAATAAATCGTCATTTTTCAATTAGCCTAACGCTTTCTAGGCACTTTGCAATAAGCCTGAAAAATATCAGGCTAATTGGAAAAAGGGAGATGGATTCTCCAATTAGCCCAGCTCTTTGCAAAGAGCCTAGGCTGTTTGCAAAGAGCCGGATTTCTCAATTAGCCTACGACATATGTAACTGTACTATAGATCTGTAATCAGTATGTATTGCTTTTATTTATAACTAGATGGTACTCGTCAAGATTTAACGGTAAATAACTTTCTTTAGAAAAGTTATTCTTTCATTCTTTGTTTCATTAGAAAAATTCTTCAATTTTTAATGAATTGCTTTTAAATTAATTATTGAAATTGTGACAAATTTCTATATTGCATAAGTGATTCCTATCTATATTATAAAGGACAAACATATCTGTGCGTAACGCATACGTCATTTTGCGAATGGCAACATTTTGAAATTTAAAATAAAATTTTGGTTTTGCAATTTTCTTTACTGCAAATTTTTAAACTTCTAACCGTCGCACATTTTAAATTTTTACACCGTTGTATGAGGAAAAAAATGCTCTTTTAAATGTAATTTGTTTGAAAGCTGTATCTCAGTTTATTTTTGAGATATTAATTTTTTTGTAGTTTTTAATATCATTTTTCTAATCGTGGCAACAAAAGAACCCCATTTCTATTGAAAGTCATTGAAAGTACACGGAAAATAGTCGAAAATAGGAGATACTGTATATTTTGTTGTCATTTTCCCATAAAACCTGAAAAAAAAATTAAATAAAAATGCTTGCTATGTCAGCGATTTTTTAAATTTCTAAATATCGCGCATTTTTAATTTTTACGCCGTCAAATAGAGAAAAAAACCTACTTTCAAATGCAATTTGTTTGAAAATTGTATCTTAATTGACTGAGTTATTATGGTTTTTAAAATAACTATTCGTCCGTGGCGACCAGTTTGGTCTTCCTTAAATGTATCCTAGGCATTGTATCATGTTACTTTTATTCATAATTTAATTTACTTGCTCGATCCTTCGCCAAAGAGGAATATTCTGATAGAGAAATCAAGAACTCGGTATTTTTATGTTAGTCGGGCACATGTGATAAATCGCCAAACATTGTACCCGTTTTTAATATTTCATGATTAAAATATAATCCTTTCACTCATTTTATTTAAAATGGATAGCTTTAATTTAAAACTGAAATGTTTAAAATGCATGACTTTCACTTAAAAAGAAAATCTTTAAAACAGAAAAAGAATAAATAATACCATAAACTATTTAATTTCAACATCAAAGCATTGCTTTAATTTACCCCTCAAAAAATAAAAAAATGTGCTGGCGAGTTAAAAAATGACATTGGCGAGAATTGCGCCCAGCTAACATTAAAGTACAAACTCTTTCTGATCATGGCAACTTTTATGTAGTTTTATTCGAAAAAAATATTTTGATTAAATAGGTTGCCAGAAAGTACGTTGCCAAATTTCTTTCCTCGCCATGGACCTTTTCTCTATTTCGCCAAGTACCTATACTGGAAAGTACCTTTATTTATTTATTTATTTATTGTATTTTAAATGAGATGAAGTCGTATGTTTGTTGTTCGATAAATAAATAAATAAATAAGTAAAGACTTCACAGATGTCATATACGCACCACGTTGGCGCGATTTTTTTCTGACGCCAATGTCATATACGCACGAGGGTACTTAACTGGCGCCAAAGTGTCGTTATTTTGCTTGATATGGTAACCCGGATGTTGTTGTTTATTTATTAATAAATTGTTTATTTACTTTTATTTTTTTAGCTTATATAAATTGTTTTTTCTATAATTATTAATTAAACTTTTTTTTATTTATTGTTATTCCCTTTTGAAAACTATTACACAATAACCAATGAGATGCGTTTCATTCGGCGGTTGCCATTAAACAATTAACAAATAATTGAGATTTCTGTGCCACGTGCGATAGCGTAATATATATATATATAGAGAGAGAGAGAGATTTTCAAGCATGAATTATTTTTAAATGTATTTCTATCACGTGTAGCTCGATTATGAAATATTAACCCGCTTGCCTCTAAAACAATGCAAAAATGTCAGCATTTGTTTCCGTCTGATGTCCCATAACAAAATTAAAACTTCCTCTATAGAAAAATAAATAAAATAATGTAAATAAGAAACAAATTTAACAAACATGAGATTGAACCACGCACTTAAAGCACTGAAATGATCGGAAAGACTGCCTTAAGTCGCAAAATCTTGGGATAAGAACTCCTGGCATGTGAAAGTAACGCTTTTAATAAATTTTAAAACTTTATTTGATTGGATAATTGATATTTTTCATATAAAAATTCTTTTCTTTATGTTAGTGGACAATCTAAAATATATATTACATGTAAAAAAATAATAATTAGAGTTAAAAAAAAAGAAAAAAAAGAATTGTTTTTACCTATACTCTGTAACCCGAGGAGCTCGGGTTCGATCCCCTAGTTTCTTTAAAGCGATAGAGGGTATAGTCAGTCAAACCTATTCAATGAAGTCACAGAATTTTAACTTTATAATTTACAACCAATTATGCTTCTTTTTATCAGAAATTTAACTAAAAATAGTGGGTAGAGCATTTATTTTTATTTACTATGGTCTCATTTTTTCGAAAAAATAACAGTATTTATTTTTATTTATTTATTATGGTTTTTTAACTACATGACCATTAAAAGCTGCCATGAATTTTAGTTTTATCAGTCTCATTCTCTAAAAGACCAAATTTGAAACTTGGTGCAGCATATAATTCTTATTACTTGAATTTTATTTTACATTTTTATACATTATGTAAATATTAAACAATGGATATCAAAGTAATTTTTTTAATAGTTCTTATGTGAATATCTTTCTTTCTTTCCGTTTTCTTTTTTTAAGGAAAAGAAAGGCAAACTTTTCTTTCAGACACATATATTCTTGATAATGATCAGAAGATATAAAAAAAATTCTAGATTAGCTCAATATATTTAATTGATAATTACATTTAAAATATTTTAGCTTAAATATTTTAAATATAAAATTAATATTATTATTATTTTAAATTTTGTTCAGTGTTAAATTTTATTTAATAAAATTAAAATCATATAACTTCTCCTCTTAATAAAATATGTCATTATTGAAATAACTTATTGCGAAAAATATTACAGAAATCATTTTGCCGGGCATTAGGTTCGAACCTGCTTTCCACTACAGGATATCGGCGCTTTAACCTGCTGCTTTAGACCACTCAGCCACCGAGAACTCGTCCTCAATCCCTCTAAATTGAACAGGGTTGATGCATGTGCAGATGTCCCGAAATGGGTCTACTTAAAATTTTACCTTTGCATTTTAATATATATGATGATTTTATAGTTTTTGAAGGTTTTAAAAAACTGAAGAAGGATAGATGTTATACAACGTGGATTAAATAAGGCAGTTGTTCGACTTATAATACGGCATCGGAATGCTGAAGCCTAACTTGGCCGAAATAAAATGGCTGATTTTAACGAAAGATTATCCAGATCCGGATGAGTTCACTCCGGAAGCGCTATACACTTTGTGCCATTATATATATAATCTTTAGAGTTTTGTGATCATATTAACATGTAATTTTATATTATTTGATCACGTTTTTGTGATTTAAATTTATTTATTTATTTTTAATCTGTACCCTTGTGCAAATTTGAGATATCTTAACGATAAACTACTGTATAGTTTCATGTTTACATAACTAAATTTATTTCATTGCTTGTCTCGATGCTATAAACTATTTATTTTATCGACAGATCGAATACGCTATTTACTAAGTTTTATATTTTCTATATTAAATATTTTATACATTCATTTAGCATGAAGTTTGTTTGCATTTAATTATCGCTCTAAAAAAGTTATGCAGGTTAGTCCTATGAAGTAAAATGTATTTCTAAAAATATTTCTTATTTTGATGAGATTCAATGATTTTGTTTAATTCACAATGTTTCTGCATCTTGTCTTTCTTTCTTTCTTTCTTTTTTTTTTAAATAAATTGTAAAACTTAAGATAACTACAATAGTATTCTTCAGATGATTATTTTATTAATAAACCGTACACATTCTATATTTTAAGAAATATTTCTGAAATACATGCATATTTTAATTTATCAATATGCAACTACCTTATTTTCTTTGTGTTCCTATAAAATGTGTTTTCATAATCCTTTACAAACACACACACACAAAAATTAAATGTGTTTATTGGAGTTTTTTACTTTTTTAAGCAGCCAATATTGCACTTTATTAAAACATTTAATTTAATATGCAGACACGAATCTTCCCATTTCTTTCAAGCTAAATAAACATATCGTGAGTCAAAAATTTTACTTAAATGAAATTAAAACAAAACACATTTTATAAATATTGTGTTGATTTAAATTTATAAGCTATGTGCAAAATAAAATCTAGTTTGTATGCATATTTATAAATAATTCCTTACAATGTACTAAACCTTTTATCTTAAACATCGATCTAAAGACTGTTTATTAAGTTAAAAAATATTTTGTTGTTTTTGTTTTTCAGAATCTTAACTTTATGGTCTTCACAAGTTAGTCTGAATGGTCTTCAATCTACTCCGTGAACCTGTTGTGGCCAAAAAATTGTCACAGAGTGCATGGTTTGTATTTTTAAAATCACCATTCCTCAGTGACACTTCTCAGGACAAATTATCTGTATATTGATGAAAGCCCAATCTCGATGCTTTGCAGTTCTGACTTAATTCTTCATGGTTGTAACTAGTACTTTAGGTAGTATGGCTTCAGATGTTAATATTATATTCTTATTATAAAAAGTTACAGATGAAAAAAATCTTAAATTTTCTTAAGATTATTTTATATAGATTATAAAATAAACAACTGTCTCAGGAACAGTAAAGTGACATTGATTACCAGTTACTTTAGAAAAAAAATACTGTTTGAAGTCTTTGCTGGAATATGTATGCCTTATCTATTTATTAAAAAAATTGGGTACTTTTCGGTTAGCCGGGCGCCAGTGTTATATATGCAAATAAGTGTATATATACATATAAATGATTTTGTATATATATATGTATGCATATGTACAATATGTATATAGCACTGGCACCCGGCTAACCGAAAAGTACCAGAAATTGTTTAAAATTTAACTTTTTTTCACTAAATACAGAGTAAAATTACCCACCTTTTTAAGAATGGCTCATATATATATTCCATGTTTAATACTATTGTTATATTCCATGATTGTAATACTGTCCAATTTACAAAAGCTATTAAAATTCAATGCAAAAACACCCCGGAAAACCGCTATTAGCAATGTTACTTCAAGTACTATGTCAGTGATCTTATAAAGTCAGGTTAATTATTAAAAATTGCTATGTTAACCTGGTATTTTTATATTAACACATAAGCATTATTTGAGTCTAGTTGTAAAATAAACAAAAAAGCTTAGTGAAATTATGTGTGTTAGTATTATTTTGATTAATTGTTTTAGCAGATGATTCATTCAAAAATATTTATTTATATAATAACTGCAATTTTTTATAATAAAAAAAATAATTTAAATCCCCCCCCCCCATTTTCTTTAAGAAATGGTAAATCTTTCAGAGTTCAATTTTAATTTTATATATATTAAAAATTTTGCATCTTTATAAAAGATGCAAGAAATAGATGCATAAAAGACGTTAAGATACTTGTCTATAAAAACAGACATTGCATTTTTCCATATGCTGAATTATAGAAAATTAAATTACCTAAATTAAATAAAACCCTCAAGTATTGCATTGGTAAAACTGATTTTATTTTATTGATTGCATTTACAAGTTAATATTTATATGTATTCTATTATGTAAGATGCAAAGTCTGGGTTAAAAAAAAAAAAAAAAAAAAAAAAAAAAAGAAAAGAAAAGAAAAGAAAAATGTTTTCCTCTACTTCTCAGAAAATAAATATAAATTTAGGAGTTGATGCAAGTGCAAAGTTTTCTCTTGGAGCCCATTTTCTGAAAATAATAAAAATTATTTTAATGAAATATAACATTTTGTAATGAAAGATGAAATTCAGTGACTCAAAAGTTATTTTTAAAGGGAAAAAAATACCATGCACATTTTAAATAGGATTTTGATCAAAAACTCCCCCCCCCCCCCCTAAAAAATGACTTAAGAATAACAAGTTAATCTAACATATAATAATGAAAATTTGTCTGTCGTTCTGTAATGCTGTATAAATCCACAGTTTGGAAGCGAAAATTCTGAAATTTTATATACATGTGTATTAAAACACGGCTGAGGCAACTAAAGTAATCCGGAATCGAAGTAACATATAGTTAATTTTTAATTAATAAAAAACCACCAGTTTAACAGCAACTTCCAATCAAATTTAAACATTTTTCGTAATAGCTGTTGCCAACAATTAAAAATCCACAATAAAATTCTTACCACAACAATTAATTTTCTATTGCTAGATTTCCACATGAAAAAATGAAATAAATGGTTTGACAAATTAAAAAAACTTTTCTACTACAAGATTTCCACGTAAAAAAATTTAAATAAAATAAATAGTTTGACGAATTAAAAACAAAAGTGAATGTTATGTCATAATTTTTCTGTTTTGTGATTTCCATGTGAAAAATTATAATTATTTAATTTGATGGATAAAAAAAATGGAATATTATGCCATGTTGGAAATATAAAGGACGTGGTGAATATATAAAGCCATATAAGTGTGAAAAAATGCATTGAAGCATGATAAAAACTCGATTATGGGAATATTGGCGTATTTTTCCATTATTGCTCCAATGATGAATGGAAATGTTCATTTATATCTGTATTCTTTTGCGTCTGTTATATAAATTTATACATTTTTATTTTGGGTTTTCGTTTAGTTCATCTGTACAACACTTCGACTGCTTTTTTTTATTGTTTGTTTCATGTTGCATGTTTTTGAAATTGATTTTTCAGAACAAACATTCTTCAAATTTTGGACAACGCCAGGCGCTTTAGCCAGTTATATATACAAGCATATATAGGAGAAAGTGTTCTTCCTCTTGCACGCAAGATTTTGGGAAAAATGGCCTGTGGTCCACAGCTGAGTCTGTTTTTTAAAATGGAGAACATAAACATGAAATAAGCTAAATTAAGATTTTTTAATAGAATTCTTTTCGAAAGACAATTTCAAAACATATCACCATTATGAGCAATACAGGAATTTAACAAATAAGCAATAACAAACATTCAAAATTGTCTTCCACCAAGTTTTCCGGAAGCAATTTCACACCAACCCCTGACGAAAATTCTTAGATCCCTTTTATTTTTTAATTATTCTAGTTAGTCTTAATTTTTCTAAATTTTATCATAGTTTTAAGTAATTAGGGATAAAACAAAATTAGGCAATTAAAATCCAAAAGCCAGTGAGGTGAAAAGGGTCTCTCTACTGCCCCCCTTGCAGGTGTTTATATCAGGGCCGAAACTAGCCTTTTTTGCACCCGGGGCAAACATGGATTTTTGCGCCCCCCCCCCCTCTTCCACATATGTATATTTACAAAGAGAATTTTACAAATTTTCTAATAGCCGACTTATTTTAAAATTTAAAATATGTAATATTGAACTGAGTAATCTACAATGGCGGATCCAAGGGGGGGGGGGGGGGGGGGAGGGTGGTCGTGACTTCCCTCTGAACACCGACAAAAATATTCTAAAAATCATTTTAAAAATGAAATATACAGTAGAGTCCTGCTTAACCGAGTTTCCGCTTTAAGCGAGTTATTTTCTTCTGATGGACTGATGGCTTCCATTATTATGAAACAGTCATTATAAATGAAGTGTTAGGTGAAGATGAAAGAGCAGTCGTAAAAAGTTAGAACTCTGATTTTTGGGTCAGAATGGGGGAAAAAAATGGCCATAATTTTTTTTAAAAAAAAAATTTAAATAATTATGGCCATTTTTTCCCCCATTCTGACCCGAAAATCAGAGTTCTAACTTTTTACGGCAGCTCTTTCATCATCACCTAACACTTCATTTATAATGACTGTTTCATAATAATGGAAGCCATCAGTCCATCAGAAGAAAAGATCCATTCCAAAGGTATAATCCTTCATTTGGCGCCCCTTCGTTCTGGCGCCCGGGGCACGTGCCCCCTCTGCCCCCCTTAGTTTCGGCCCTGGTTTATATCAAGAAGAATGTATGAAAAATACCCCTCCCCCCGGCCATTCCCCTACTGAAAATCCTGTGTATGCCCATGTTTGTATAAAAATTTTATTCCTAAATATCTTTTAGCCATGGCCAAAATCTTTTGCTTGAAAAATTTAAACATGTACTCAAATAATTAAAAATGAACATCTTAAAATATATATTTCAGGAAATAAAACTTAAAAAGAGCCTGTAAATAATAACAGTTATTATTTCCATTATTTAATTATGTTTAAAAAATAAACAAAATGTTTTACTTTTAAACTATTTGTAATTCAGAAATTACTGGAATTAGTAAAATCTGCACAATTTTCCCTCTGTTTTCTTTTTTTACATGCTTTTTTCCCCCTTTTCAATGATAATAATGAACAGTATAGTAGCAAAATTCAGTTTTAAAAAACGTGCAAAACTAAGAACGGCAAAAAATGCGCTTGATTGATTGATCGGCAGCGAAGCGATTCTGTATGCTGATTGGTTTATCGTTTGTGTAATCGGTATCATGTTCCGAAGATTGACGAAGCCAGATCGGAGATAAGAAAAGCCGAAGCTTCTTTAGGCAGACCGGTCTGAATAGCGTTTTAGGAATCCTTAAATAGTGATCGCTAAATTTAAGTTAAGAATCGCTATTTAGTAATCCTTATTCGCGGACACCTGAATGCCTGCCTTAAGATACATAGACCGGCAAACTGTCATTTTAACTGAGGATTTTTGAAAACAGATGCTGTACGTAAGAAAGTAAGTTTATAATGGTTCGATATATATGTTTTACATTTTAATTCACACAAGTAAATATTTTTTTCCGCATATTTTTCATTGCGATCATTAAGCATTAATCATCCCTATTTCATTTAAGCCATTTTTTGAATAAAATACTGTATAATTTGTTATAGTCCAACAAGAATCCCAATAATAGTAGTGATCTTTATTAAGAGATGGCAGCACCATACACAGAGAGCATGAGATTGTAAGGTTTTGCATGCAGCCAGTGACATCAACACAGTTGTAAGAAATGGCTTGTGTTGAATAGCTGCGTTGGCGGCTCTTGTATATATTCTAAATAAACTATAAGAAATCTTATAGTTATGCCTCCTTGCTCAGTAATATAGTAATAATAAGAGTGTGGCGTTGTAATATTAGCGACGTTATGGGATTGAACACAAATTAAAATGTAGTGAGGAATATTTGAAAGAAAAAAAAAGAGAAGGAAAAATGGGCGATAAAGAAATAATTTCTCTGGGACGCTTAGAAGAATATAATTCGAATATTCCTTGGACAATTTATCTCGAAAAAATTTACTTTTATTTCTCAACGAATAGCATAAAAAATGATGAGATGAAGAAAAATATTTTGCTAGGTTTGGTTGGAATATCGACTTCGCCATTTTACGAGATAATACTGTTCCGAATACTCTGAAAGAGATCAGTTACGAAGATCTCTTAAAGAAAGCAGAGGAGGATTTTTCACCATGCGCTAGTAAAATAGTAGAACGATTTAAGTTCCAGAAGCGACTAAGAAAGCAAGGAGAGAATGTAGCAGATTTCATAAGAGACCTACGTAAGTTATCCGAATATTGCAATGTCGGAAATACTCTTAATGACCGCCTGAGAGATCAATTGGTGTTTGGGATCCAGGATGAGAAGATACAACAGAAATTACTGGATTTTAAAGACTTAACGTTCCAAATAGCGGTGGAAATAGCAGAGTCGTTTGAATCAGCTGAGGCTGGAGTAAAATCCCTACATATCGGAGAAAGTACGACTGTCAATCAAGTGCGTGTTTCGAAAGTGGAGAAAACAAAACTAGAGAAGTTCGCTAATGCAACTAAGCTTAAAGAAGTTAAATTTGTGCTGAAAAACCGTGTTACAGATGTTCTAAAAATCATAATCCAAAATTCTGCCCTTTTAAATCTGCAGAATACCATTTCTGCCACCGACTAGGTCACCTAAAAGTTTGTTGTCGAAATAGGAAATTTGGGATGAAAAATGAGAAACAGTATAAGAACAGAAAAATTAAAACTGTTCAGGAAGAATATTGTTTAAACTTCATGGACGACAACTCCAATAATGTGTCGTGGGTAAAATCGGTTAAAATAAATGGAGTAAATATAATGTTTGAGATAGATACAGGTGCGGCTCATACTATTGTAAGTAAAAGTGTTGCTCACAAATTGTTCTCAGGTAAGCTGCCTTTAATTAAATCTAAAATAAAGTTACAAACTTATACTAAAGATTCTTTAACTGTTTTGGGTGAATTAAAAGTAAATGCTGTTATTGATGAATATTGTATTCCTGATTTGAAAATATTAGTTATTAAAAGAGGAAGGTTCAGCCTAATTGGAAAAACTTGGCTAAAAGCATCAAAATTATTTTGGCCTAATGTAAATATAATTAAAAGCATTTCGAAAGATGATTTAATTAGAAATTTTCCTAATGTTTTTGCTGATGGGATCGGGATAATCAAGGGTCCTCCCGTGTCAATAAATTTGAAAAAAGATGCAAAACCAGTTTTTTTAAGTCTCGGCCTGTTCCTTTTGCTTTAAGAAAAGCTACTGATTTAGAATTGGAACGATTAACAAATGAGGGCATTTTGAAACATGTTGATCATTCAGAATGGGCTAGTCCTATAGTAATTGTTCCTAAACCTAATGGTTCTGTTAGAATATGTGGTGATTACAGAGCACCAGTTAATGCAATTACTGAAAATGATTATTATCCTCTTCCTAGAATGGAAGAATTATTTTATAAATTAGCAGGTGGAAAATTTTTTACTGTTTTTGATTTAAAAGATGCGTATTTGCAACAACATGTAGATAACGAAAGTAGTAAAATTTTGACTATAAATACATATAAAGGATTATTTAATGTGTTATGATTAGCATTTGGGGTAAAATGTGCTCCTGGAATGTTCCAAAGAAAAATTGAAATTATTTTTTAAAAAATATGAATATGTTGCTGTATTTTTAGCTGATGTAATCATAAGTGTTAGTAATGAATCAGAACATTCTAAAACAGTTGAAAGTGTTTTGAAATGCCTTTCTGAGCAAGGTATAATATTAAATAAGGAAAAATTAAAATGTATGGTTTCGAAAGTTTCTTATTTAGGGCATAAAATATCTCAGGAAGGAGTTAGACCTATTCCAGAAAAAGTTATTGCTATTTTGAATGCTCCTATTCCAAATAATGTGTCACAATTGCGTTCAATTTTAGGCTTAATTTCTTATTATAGAAACTTCCTGCCTAATATTTCAGATGTTATAGAACCTTTACATAGATTATTAGATAATAATGTAAAGTGGACATGGTCAGAAAAGCATGAAAAGGCGTTTCAAAAAGTTAAACAATTATTATGTATATCTCGTGTTTTAGAAATATATAATGTTAACAAATATGTAGTTTGAAACTGTGATGCTTCTGAATATGGTATAGGGTCTGTTTTAAGCAGGGTTCGCAAGGCTGGGCCCAGTTCGAAAAAACCCGGTGGGTTTTTTCAGAATGGGCCCACTTGAAAAAACCCACTAAAAAACCCATAATGTGGGTTTTTTCAATTTTCAGAAATATTTAAAATTTTAAACATATACATTTAATGAATTTAAGTCATTTCAGTTAATTTTGAAAAAAATTAATATATAAAAGCTATTACATAAACACCCGAAGTAAAATAAAAATGTGTTTTAGCACACTGAAATACTTTACTAACAAACATAGAACATAGTAGGCAACATACATACATACATAGTACATAATTATAGGTAAAGGCAATATCATAAGAATGTCATTATATAAAAAATTCAAATGAACTATATTCATGAAAATAAAAGATATGTATTTTTACTTTCTTCTATCTTTACAAGAAGTATTTAATTTGTGAAAAATTTCAACTTCCAGTTTACGACGGATTTATACGTTTTAAAAAGGTCCTGAAGACGATTTGATGGTTTTTAGAAAATATCTGACAAAAATTTTGTGGGTGCTGCTCTATCTCAAGAACTAATGCACAGAATTTCACAAAACTTTAGATTCAGTTAGACCTTGATGTACACTGATGCTGACTAGCTTTTGGTGTATAATGCCCATTAGGTGGTTCTGCTACGCTGCATTTATCTCAAGAACTAATGCATGGATTTTCATCAAACTTCAGATTCAGTTACAAGTTAAGTTGTTGCTTATCAAGTTTTGGTGTATATCGCCCAACAGGTAGCGCTGTTATGCTATTTTTTTTTCATGATTTCAGCAATAACTCTTACCTCAAGAACTAATGTATGGAATTGAATAAAAATTTAGATTCAGTTAGACCTTGATATAAACTGGTGTTGATTAGTTTTTGATGAATATCACCCAACAATGGCTCTGTTGTACTGAATTTTGTATGATTTCCGCAATATCTCAAGAATTAATGCATGGATTTTCTTCAAACTTCAGATTCAGTTAGACGTTGATGTAAGCTGTTACCAATTAGGTTTAGGTGTAAATGGCACAGCAGGTAATGTTGATATGCTCAATTTTTCACGATTTTTGCAAAATCTATATCTCAAAAACTAATGCACATAATTTAATCAAACTTAATATTCTGTTTCATTTTCATGTAAATAGATCCTTATTAGACTTGGATGTAAATTGAACAACAGGTGTTGATTTTATACTGTTTGGGTTGGAAATTTTGGTTGTGGACATCTAAGAGGGTGGGTTCCAAAATTCAATGATTTGTTTGAAACAATTGATACTTACATCTCCTTGTTAAATGCATCCAATTCAATGAACCTATATTTTACAATCCTCGTGATGGGCATAGATGAGGCACTGGGATAGCGAATTTTGAATTATTAACATGTATGAGATAGAGGAAAGTTTTGGAATTGTCACATCTGACTAGTTTACCCCTTTTTTTCTTCCTACTTATATATTTTAAATATTAATATTCTATTCATTATTTGATTTTAAAGCAAATTAACAATTTTTTATCTTCTATTATATTTAAAACTAATTTGTGAGAAACACTGACACTTAATTTAAATTCATATAATTTATGCAATTTATGACTTGTAAAATAGTATTACAATTATATTGTATACAAGGGGACAATGTATAGTAAATATAATATATAAATAATATAGAATACATATTACATATATTGTACTTTTGAAAAAACCCGATTTTCCCCGGGGAAAATTGGGTTTTTCATGAAAAAACCCGAAAAAACCCATGTGGGTTGGGTTTTTTCAAAAAAACCCGGGTTTTTGCGAACCCTGGTTTTAAGCCACATTGTTAAGGGTAAAGAGAAACCTATTGCTTATGCTTCTAGAACTTTAAATAAAACTGAAAGAAATTATGCAATGATAGATAAAGAAGCTTTATCTGTAATATTTGGTGTCACTAAATTTCACCAATATTTAACTGGAAAACAGTTTAAAATTATAACAGTTCATAACCCCTTAATTAGATTGTTTGATCCTGTTAAAAAGGTACCTCATACATTATCACCTAGAATGCTGAGATGGTCGTTAATGCTAGCTGGGTATGATTATACAATTGAGTATCGCGAAGGTAAAAATAATAAAAATGCTGACGCATTAACCCCTTGGGGACGAGCGACACGTATACGTGCCGGAAATAGGCCTAAGAATCCTCGTTTATCCTCACCAGTAAAATTTTACTGTAAAATTTGCCTTATTTAATCCGAGCATTTTCCCGATTTGAATAGGCACAAACTTCTGTTTTTTAAAACCGGTAGCAAAGTAATAAACGTTTCGTAAAAGGCTCCCGTCGCGAAGGGGTTAAGTAGATTACCTCTCCTAGAAACTGTAAATATAGTAAGTAATCTTGCGGAAATAATGTTCGTTTCAAATAATGATAATTGGCCTGTTACGTCTAAAACTATTGCAAAGTGGACAACTGAAAATTCTGTAACTAAATGAATTTTAGATTGGGTGTTACATGGGTGGCCACGAAAGGTTAAACTAGAAGAATATCTACTATATTTTCGTAGAAGGGAGGAAATTTCCTGTCTAGAAAGTTGTCTATTGTGGGGAGACATAGAGTGATCGTACCAAAGGAAGGCCGTGAATATATATTAAAATTACTGCATTCCGTTCATCAGGGTATGCGGAGCAGGGGGGTAGTTTGGTGGCCACATATGGATAAAGAAATTGAACAAATGATAAATTGTTGTAGTAGATGTTAGATGTTTGCGAGGGATTGTCCCAAAATGGAACCCTTGAAATGGAAATCTGAACTACCCTGCGAAAGGATCCATATAGATCATGGCGGTCCTTTCGAAGGTAAAATATTTTTAATAGTAGTCGATTCTTATACTAAATGGGTGGAGGTAGAGGTAGTGCTCAGGTCTGATAGTAAAACTACAATTAAAGTATTAAGGAGAATTTTTGCTACATTTCGATTACCTGTTGAATTGGTCAGTGATAATGGTCCCGCGTTCACAAGTGATGAATTTGAGGAATTTCTTAAAAATAATGGAATTAAGCATACGCCTATTCCACCATATCATCCGTCTTCGAACGGACAAGCAGAAAGATATGTGCAAACTGTGAAAAATTGTCTTAAAAAGCTAGATAATAGTGACATAACATTGTCAATTTCACGATTTTTGTTAGAAAATCATTCCACTCTTCATTCCGTGGCTGGCAAAACTCTTGCTGAGTTCATGTTTGGAAGGTCAGGTCGAACAGCCCTTCACTTGGTATTACCATCTAAACCTAAAATACATCACCCCTGCACAAATATAAGCTTCATGACTTTGTTTTTGTTAAAAATTTTGGAAAAGGGGAGAAATGGGTAAAAGGAATAATTATGAAATTATTGGGGAGTAGATGGGTTATAGTAAATAGATGTGACGGAATAATATGTAAGCGTCACGTTGATCAGTTGAGACGTAATAAAGAGATAAGTTACCCTCACAGCATGCATGGTCACAGTTACGTCATTGTGACGTCACTGTAAGTCACTGTGGTCACGTCATATCTGTAACCAAAATGCCACCACTCAGTGACGTCGCATTGTGACTGAGATGTGAACTTCTTAGAAAACTTTAAAAAATTACAAAAATTCTTCAAAACATGTTATTTACCTTACCAAAATATATTTCTAGCAATTTAAAAATTTTTGTGACGTCACTTGTATGCCACTGCATGTAACGTACGTCACGTCACATATGTGACAAAAAAGCCACCATATTGTAAAGTCTCAGTGGGACAAAAATATGAATTTCAAAAACCTTTGAAAATGAAGAGAAATATTTTAAACAGTATACTTTAAACAGGCCGTCTAAATGTATTTGTGAGCTTCGATCGGATTTATTTTGTGCGCATCTCACAAATTAAGTTATATTTAGCATATTTATTTATTGACATATCGAAGATGTTTTGTAAGACCGTTTTTGTTAAAAATTTTAGTAATAACCAAAACTACGAAGAATCACTTAACGCAACGACATCAACCCATTTACCATACACATAATTATAAGTAAGGTTCGGGCGAAACAAATTTTTAAGACAGAAACTGAATTTCGGTAATATTCCTATTTTTGGTCTAAAACGAAAATTTTCAAAAAAATATTTTCTTGAGTAATTAATAAATATACACAATTATTATTTAATTATATCGGTGGCTCAAGTTGGTTCTGTGCCTCTGACCAAAACTTTTTATTTTTATGTAACATAAAATGTAATTCATTCATCAGCGACACAAAATGATTTTCTAATTATACGAATTCCATCTAATAAAAAATTTTTTAGGTGTACATACCGCGATTTATCTTTCATAATGATTTTTGTAAATAATCATCTGTTATACTAGAAATTTCTCAAAGATTATTAGAGACACTTTTGTGGTTTCAAACTAAACATTTTCTATTAGAGTTAAGTCAAGTCTGCAGCTTTTAATGAGCACTTAGATAGTGACTTCAAAGTTTAGTCATATATCAATTTCTTGCTTTATAATTTGCATTCAAGTCATATTTTTCCCCGTTAGAGATTAACTATTTTAAGTAACTATTTAAAAAAAAATTCTACTACCTTCAGACTTTTAAATAAAGTTGACATTTTCCGAATATATAATAAATATACAAAATTTAAGCAAACCCACGGCATAATTAATCGTTTTTTCATTTTTTGTTTTCCACAAATGTCTAAAAAATAGTTATTTTACAAGATGTTTTATTCTACAGAAAATTAATCTGAAAAGAATAAGAGATTGACAAAGAAAACACTTTCTACTCGATAAACTTTTTTTTTATAAAATCTTTTAAGAAGGTATTTTGTATTTATTACGTGTGATACAAACATTACTTTTTTTTAGAAAGAAAAAAGTTTTTTATTTTTACGCATTTTAAACAATGTATGTCTAATAAACTCTAATTATGAATAATGTTATTATAATTTACAGAAAAGAAACTTTACATCCATTTTAACTTAAATACATTAAAAAATTCTTCAAATAAAAAAGTTTAATTAGAAACGCTTTCATAAAATTATTATGCATTAAGTTCCGAATCTGTTGCATACAAAAACAAATGAATGGAAACGAAAAACACCTGCATCGAAGCTAGATAAGAAACTAAATAATCGTCTGCAGATGTCACGGCCGCAGAATAAATAACTGTAAATAGAGAAAGAAACTTTAATAAACGCCACAGACGCGGGAAACTTCGCCTGGCAATATGGATCCGTATTGATACGGATTAACAAATTGAAACAAGAAAGTACACAGGAGTACCTCAAAGTTAATACATAAAAAAAATACGAGTCCGAGAAACTTACAGTGGCTTTGACTTGGTGAAAACAATTCTAAGCTTTGTCACTGTGATTTTTATCGTACTTAATTTGTCCTGCCGAAAATTGTTTAGAAATAATAACATCAATTAAAACAGGTATGAAAACATATTATTTTCCCTGTTTGCTTTTTTTTCTTAAACTAGGGGTCTCTGCCTCCTGCAAGCTACGCTCGCCAACCCCCGTTCAGACACCGCAGAATCTAAAAGCGCGCTAATTTGATCGGTCTTTAAAAGATTAGAGAAGAAAAAACCTATAGCGATTTCCCTATAAACGGATATCAATTCAATTCCCTTTGATTGCGAAAATTTAATGCCGATTCAGATGCTGTTAAGGCATCCAGTGGTTGTTTTCGTGTTTGGTTAAAGAAGATCAGTTAAACATTTCAAAAGAAGCTAAAATACAATGAATTAAGTAAACAGAGTGTTTGCCGACCGGTATTTTTTAACAGCGTTATAAAACGATTGATATAATACAATTTACTACAATTGCTACAATTTACTGCTTTAACCCCTTCAAGGGCGGTGGTTCATTTTTGGAACATTTAATTTTAATTCTTAAATGCCATATTGGCACCAGAATATTGGAATGGAAATTTTCCTTTTATGAAGTAAGTGAACAAAAGCATTTTCATATTTCGAAATTTGGTTGTAAATTCTGGTGCCATTCACTCATTTCAACATTTTACGAATAGAAGTAACTTGCTCCTGAAAGGGTTAAACGCATATTAACGTATTTATTATTTTAAAGTTTCCTTTCTCTTTTAATATTCACGTCTAAATACCATTTTCAAGACATAATTTTCAATATTTTCCTGCTTTTAACAAGTGCTCATTTAATAGTAATTTTAAAGTTTTTTTCTGTTTTTAATAGTCATGCGGTGATGGAACAGCGGCGCAGCAATTGAACGATTGTCACCACTAAATTTTTATGGTATTCTTCGCCTTCAAAAATCTCGGTAATTCTGCTCTGAAGTTAAAGGAAGAATACTAATAAAATTTTGCGGTGCCAATTGATTCTCTGTTGCTACGCTGTTCCATCACTGAGTCATGTGTTAATAAATTTTTAATCGTTAGGAAATATTATGCTTTGCGTTGTTTTTAGAATTGAAAACAATCTCTATAATAATAGCCTAAGTCATGTGACTATCATCAACAGTTCCTTTGTTTTTCATAAGGAAGGTTTCCATTTTGATTAAAGAATCAAATTTATTTTTTCGAATAAAACTACATAAAAGTTGCCATGACAGCAAAGAATTCTTGGTACTTTTATGTTAGCTGGGTTAAAATCCCGCCAATAGCTTTTTTTTTTAACTCGCCAGTTAGCATTTTTTTTTTTTCGAGTGGTAAATTTTAACGGTACTACTTGGTTATCCCATAGACCAAAAATCTATCGCCAGACTAAGATTAAATGCCAATGATGGTTGATCGTAAATGTCACATTCACTTGACTGTAAGGAAGTTACATGTGTTTACGCCATCAAGTGGTTTTTATTTCGATGTTTTATTTGTATTTGTATTTTTGTACTAATTTATTTGTTCTTTCGTTATTTAAAATAAAAATTACGTCAACTTGTATAATTTGGAGATTTATATAATTTGGCGATATTGGTCATTGACTTATAAGCGGGCTCTCAGGTCAAGCACACAAGTCATATGTTTGTTGTTCAATAAATAAATAAATCAAATAAATGTCTCGCGCAATTTCTAAATTTAAACTGTTTTTCAACATTATTTTTTGTTCATTTTATGTAGTAACTGTAATGTGACGTAATTTATCCTATTTAAGACTTCTAACACATGTTAATGAATTTATTATTTTATAATATCCTTTCTCTTTTAAAATTCACGTGTCAATATGGTTTTTATGACGTAATTTTTAATAAGTTCCTGCTTTTTATATACGTAATTATTTAATTTGAATTCCAAATGTTTTTTTCTGTTTATAATAGTCACGTGTAAATAAATTTTTAATTTGAAGCAAACATTATTGTTTGCGCTTTTTATACAGTTGGCAACAGTTTAAATTAATACCATTTTCTAAAATCTGTAAAAAATATCTCTCGAAATGCTGAAAATTTGTATTTAAAATAGAAATAAAACCTCAAAAAATGAGTCAAATTAAAAAATAAATACAATCTGCACACCGGGAACTTCACACGTATAAAATGATCTAAAAATGATTAAATTCCCATGCATAGTTTTTGCTCCTATATATCTTTTTTAATGGAACGATTTTGTCCAACTTTAGAATTAAATATCTCTTAAAATAATTCTTCGATTTGAAAACTGTCTGCATCAGCGTGTTTATCAAACATTTCTCTATAATACCACCGATTTTCATATTTTTGTATGCAATATTTTTCTTAATATTAATGAAGAAAGACCTCCGGTCACAAAAAATTCAAAACCGGCGGCGGAGACAGCGGTAGTTACTTTTTTTTAGAATATAGAGATTACACGATTTTAGTTAGCTTCTTATAAACATAAGTTTAATACATTTATTATTTATTTTGTTGAAATAGATAACTTGCTTATGAACCATTTTGTTCAGGTTAAGGTTAGTGATTTAAATTGCATGACCTTAAATTGCCAAGCCAAATTTCAGTATTTGCCAACTTAGTTTTATAATTTTGCCAAGTTATCACAATTAGAAAATGTAATATAGTTATTATTTGTAAAAAGTTTAATAATATTATCAATTGGATTTGTAAATTCTGTCAAGTATATCAGAAATAGAAAGTATATTATAGTTTTTATTAAAATTTTAAACAAATTTGCCAATTAAGTTTGTAAATTTGTCAAGTGTAACAACATTTGCGAAATTTTTTTTTGGAGGGAGGCGAAGCTCCCCTCCCCCCTCCCTTAGCGAGTGCCCTGTTTATAGAATAAAATTACTTGTAAACTTAATTTTTTTATTTTGTTTTAAGTAGCGTTCAGAAACTATTCTATATACAGTAAACACTCTGTAAGGCGGACTCTGTGTAAGACGGAAATCTGTCTAACTTGGAAAGATTTTCAATCCCCTGCGAATCCATAGACATAGAGTTAAATTTGTCTAAGGCGGAATATTGTCTACTACGGAAAGAATTCTCGTTCCCGATAGATTCCGCCTTAGACAGAGTTTAATGTATTTATAAAATTTTCACCACACTTTATTCTAAAATTTTCATAGTAGATTCTCTCTCTCTTTGTACTGTTTATGATAATATCAGAGCTATAGTGGCCATGACAACATACATCCAGCCAGACAGATCCTTGGCAAAACGTTCAAAAGTTTCAAATTATGCCAAAATACAGTAGTTGTGGTGCTGTGTTTTATAAACAATAAAGGATTGTTTAAAAAATCATAGTTAGTAAGAGTTATTATTTTTTAATATATAATTTCGTGAATAAAAATGTAATTTTGGCAAACATTTATTAAAGTTTCTTTTTATAATCATAAAGTTGTTTTTAAGTATGAATTTTACGGCAGGCAAACCCTGACATAAAATAATTTAACTCCTTGTATCGCCGCGCTACATATCTGCAACATACCCAAAAGTCACAATTACTTTTACAGTGAACTTCCAACATAGCGATTGTTATAAAAATAGTTCTTAGAATTCTCAACATACTGATACTGGGGATACTGAGTTAATTTTTCATACCAAAGTTGTATTTATCATTTGAGTAGTTTCAGATTGTTATTGCTAAAATGTACTTCGTAAATTTTCTAAATTTAAAAGGCTGGAGATAGCCACGAATATATATTTACAAAGGTAAGTTTGTATATTTTGCAATTTTGTATTTGTAAATGAGGAGTATGCAATTTTCTGTTTATTAAAAAAAAAAAAAAAATCAACAATTTATTAATTTTATGTTTTAACCCTTTGAGGGGCACTATATAATAATAGTTAAATTTTAACAAGATAACATTAAAATTGGGATCTATTGGACCCCTAAAGAAATATTCTAACGTTTAAAAAAAATTCCACTTATCTCTTAGGGGTTTTCTAGGTGATGCCGTGACGGCATCACCGCCCTTCTAGGGCAATTCAATCCAGTGAAAATGTATCCAGGAAAAGCGTTGTTGGGATATTCAAAATCGCAAAATTTGCATTAAATGCTATTAGACTTCAATTTTTCGGAAGCAATTTTAATAAAATATGCTAAAAATATATTTTTTCCGATTTTTTTTTTTTTTGATTTAAAAATTAAATATTTTTTTTTGTTTAATTTTTTCAGAAATATAAATTGAATAATCCAAGATAAGAATGTACAGCTGCTTACCATATCATATTACATCCCTTACAGAAAACAAATCCAACAGAATCCAAATAAAACAGCAGTAGTAAATGTCTAAAGAGGAGGACATTTTCATTTCCTACTGGGGCGATGATGCCGTGAGGTCATCACATAAATGCTCTTTCTGTAAAATACACCAGATTGGCTAAACAGTTTTGATAAAGTTATTATCACATTAAATGATTAGTTAACTTTGATTTCTGGTAATTTTTTTAATATTATTATGTTTTTATTTTATTTTAAAAAGAATAAAAGTCACAGATTGAAACATGGTGACGATTAAAAAATTTTTTGACCTGCTAAATGATTCTATTTTTTGGTGCGCCCCACCAGTGGCTGAGAGGTTCTGCTCTCGAAGCTGGTAGACGGGAGGTGCTGGGTTCGATCCCAATCCCGCCCGTCGTCCTAATCGTTTGGAGTTTTCGTGGTTTTCTTCGAACCTTGGATTTCCAAGCGTTAATACGGGTTAGGTTCCCTTAGAAAGACCCCCACGAAGGGCACTGCTCCCTGGACCTATATCCCTCGTGCAGATAATTGGCCGTCATAAATACAACCAACCTATTTTTTTGGTGCTGCCATCTACTGCCGATTCTAGAAGATATTAGCTGCATTTCCTCTATTTAACGATGCTTTTTGAACGGAAATATATTTATTTAAAAAATTTTGAATATGTGATGACCTCACGGCATCACCGCCCCTGAAAGGGTTAAATCATTTTTTTTCATACCAAAAATTACATGTTCTAACATTCAGAGTAAATATTAGTAATTTCATCATTAAGTAGCCCTTAAAATAATTATTCGATTTAAAAACTTTTTTAACATATTTATCATATGTTGCTATAAATGTACCAGTTTTTGATATTTTTACATACCATAGTTTTCTTTGTGTAGTTAAAAGCTTGCAATACAATTACAGAAGTAACAACATCTGTTGCCTTTCTTTTATTTCAGAATAAAGCGCTATCACGACAAATCATTATTTTAGAATCGAGATAGTTTGAACTTGTTACGGCACTTTTGTGATATAGTCGATCCTAATTATGGATTACCAAATTATAAAGCATATATGACTTTATAATAATATATGATACAATACAAACAACATTTCGAGAGATAAAATGTCCAGTTGTAGTCATTTATGGGTCATTCCACGTAAAATGAGCAAAAATTTTAAAAAAGTCGTGGCCACATAGTAACAGATTTTAATAAAATTTGATATACAGGTTCAATTCATATTCAAATAGAGTTCTGCAAATTATCCTCACAAAAAATAAATTATTTTAGCAGTTTTGGACATTTAAAAAACTTGTGATAAAGAATGGCATGCGTGCAATCGTCCAAAGTTGCAGGTTTGAAGTTCTGTATCTTGAAAACTATTTAACTGAAAAGATTTTTTTTTTTTTAATAATGTAACCTCTGAAAAATTATCTTCTTATTTATTGAGCAATAATAATCTGGTAACACCATGATTATTCTTTAATTGGTTGTAAAAATTGAAAATTTGCAAATTTTGAGAAAATTAAAAACGTAATAAAAATTAAAGGAATTCAAAAACATCTGAGAAATTAATGCCTGGTGTAGTTTTACATATTAAGATCGAATTACTAAAGTTTTTAAGTTGCCATGTATTTCCTTCACCTTTAAAAATTTTTAGAAACTTTTAAAAAAATGACAAAATCGTAATTTTTCCTCTTACTGACAGGTAAAAAAAATAATGAAGGAAATGTCCCACATTACAATTATTGCACAGACATAAAGATCAATAAGTCCATAATCTGCTAAATAAATTTCAAGCATGCGTTTTTGATTCCTAACGTCACAAAATTGGGTTAAAAAAGGCAATATTAACTACATTCCATGAGTTATTTTTTTTTTAAATTCGCGCGCGTTTCTTAAAATATTGCACGATTTCAAGGTGAAAAAATTTAGTGCTGCCATCTATTTTCTGTATGTGGGTTTAGAAATAAATATATAATTTTCTGTTCAATTGAGCTTTTTTTTCTACTTTAATTAAAAATCTTCTTGAGGAAAAAATAAACTGAAAGCAAGTATAAAAGTTTTTATATTTAAAATATACACTGTTATCTATAATATATAAATAATTAAAAGTTTAAAAAAGCTTTCTTTCATGTCGAAACAAGTGATAGAAATATTGCATTTTATTCTCAACATTTTTTACTATTTATTTTTTTTTCTCATTAAGGAATTAAAAAGGCAAGAATGAAAGTTTAAATATTTAATATATATACTTTTAGCTATAACGTCAAGCAATTTTGATATTGTCAGAGGTGTCCTTCATCTCAATAGAAACGTTGCATTTTTCCCTCAAATTTTTTCAAAAATAATTTTTTTCTCATTAAGGAATAAAAATACAATTACTAACTTACTTCAATCTGTTACTTATCATTCATTCCTAAATATAAATAATTTTTAATATAGTCTTTGCATTCTTAAGGCTAATAACCAAAATTGAATCTTCAAGCATGTAGCCAAAACCACGATTTTGCATCCACTTTTAATATAAATTTTAATACTTAAATAAACAATCCTAAAATCTATTATTTTACATTTACTCATAAATATATATGATCTACTTACAAAATGATTTTCGTTAAAATCTGTGACATGTCTGCGACAGGTGATTTGCTCATTTTGTATGGAATGACCCTATGCGGAATGATACCGAAACTAGAGTTAAAAAGGTGCTTAAAACTGAGTTTCATCTGCTTATAAATATCAATCCATATTAAACAGGAGTATATAAAAAAGTTTATAAGAATTTTATTTAATCTTCTGTTTCATTTATTCAACTCGGATGGCCTATTTTGTTTGTTATACTAATATATATATATATATATATATATATATATATATATAGTCATTTCTTATATAATGATAAATAATCCTTCCTTTTTTTAAGTCATTACAATTTTAGTGTGCCGCACAACTATAATTCAAGGTTTAAGTGCGCCGTGAAGTAAAAAAGGTTGAGAAACACTGGTCTAGAGGAAGATATTGGTTTCAAAATTTGAAGTGGATTTTTTGGCAAACGAGTATTTATTTAGTGAATATTTAATGAATACTACTAGGTACCATAATCTGTCATTTTATTTTATGAATAATCAACTGAAAGTCAGTATTTGCTCAAATAAAATAATGCTTCTGTATTATTTGTGAGTTAGAACTTATTTCATTCAAAAAGCGTTTTATCCACCTGTCAAACAATCAAAGCACGTTTCCTCCACTGGGTTGGGTTGGGTTGATTTTTGACGGCCAATTATCTACACGAGGGATATAGGCCCGGGGGGAGTGCCCTCCGTGGGGGTCTTTCTAAGGGAACCTAATCCGTATTAACGCATGGAAGATCCACGGCTCGAAGAAAACCACGAAAACTCCGAACGATTAGGCCGACGGGCGCGATTGGGATCGAACCCAGCACCTCCCGTCTACCAGCTTCGAGAGCACGTTTCCTCCACTGAATTCAGTCAAAACGTGATTTCTCCAAAAAATGCATTTTATTAATTTGTTTTAGGTTTAATATCTTATGTATGCTTGCAATTCTTTCTAATAACCAGTAATAAAAATACTCAATAAAAATTTAAATTAAATACAAGTTATTTTCTAACTTATCAGTTTTTTGTATTTTTTGAAAATTTGTATCTAAAGGAGAAGGCATGGTTCGAATGTTTGCCCCACATCAGTGTAATCGTATTTTAATACGACATTTTCCAAAAGGTTTTCAAAAGTTCATCCTTAACTTTTGTCATGCGCAAATTATTTGTATTTGTTAGATTTAAGTAAATAACACATTAGTTAAATTTCAATAAACTTTAACCTTTGAAATTCCGATAGCTACTTTCCTTCTTTTTTTTTAAACATAAAAGCATATTTTCCTCAAAATATGTAATAAAAGAAAAATCGGACAGGAAAAGGTTAAAACTAATTGTACGAAAATAATCAATAAATAAATTATAAAACAAAGTAAACTAAGAAAATGCTCCTGACTGTGTGCGGTTTTCAACTCTGTTGTAACTCATGCATGTTATTACGACAGTAAGCCCATCTACATCACTTTGAGCTACTTTTAAAAAAATAAAATCATGATATTTTTTATTGACTTTTTCTTTAATCAATGATCTTTCTGTTGGAGTTCAGGCATCAGTAAGACCAGTTTGCCTTGTGTGCGTAAGCTCCTGCTTGATGTGCGTGATGCGACATAAGGTTGCATCAACCGGATGGAGTTAGTAGTGTGGTGATGCCAGCTAGAGATGAGTTCGGGCTCATTTTTTGAAGCCCGAGCCCGACGATTTTAAATCCGAGCCCGAAAGATTTTTTGTCATCAGAGCCCGAGCCCGATACCATAAATATACATAAAAAATTTGCATGATATATAAAAAGATGTTTCCAAAGTGACATCTCATTTTTAAAAACTTCTTACATAGAAATAACTGTTAAATGGAAATTTAAATTCAATCTTATCAAAAGAGAAGTTTGGTATAAAATAAAAATATACTTTATACTTAAAAGGATTCTCATATTTTTTTTTCCTTTAGCGCGCAAATTTGATGGACATGCTAAAAAATGTGTTTAATGAAGAAAGGCATGAAGTTTGTAGAAATTACTATTTGTATGCTGAAGAATCGAATAACGTTTTTCAGTTTCCTATAAAAGACGTACACCTTTAACTATGATCGATTCATTTCTTATAACAGTCTTCCGTGATTGACGTGAACCGGAAAATCAACGTAAATTACAAAATTGACACCGTTATCTTAAAGGTCCGATGCTGTTATAGTAAAAGAGGAAACATTGACTGATTGCTTTCGATTGGAATAACAGGGTAATTATATTTACTTACGAAGGAAAGTGACCTCGTAAATCTACTACAGAGTTCTCAGCATGAGCACAGTTCATGACAAATAAATAAAATAATCAGTAAAGTTATTTTCATATGAAGAACGGTTATGACTCGTGCACAATATAAGATTAAATAATTTGCAAATCTCAAGCTAATTCTGGTCTACTAAAAATCGAAGGAAGCATTCTCTTCGCCTTAGATAACTAAAAAAAAAATAAATAAACGATCGGATTAAAAAATATCCTCTGTCACAAACGAAAATCCTACTAAAAACAAATTCATTGTTTGCGCATGTTTTGATTGGCGCCATATTAATTGATCGTCGTCGGAAATGCCGTAGACATAAATCTGAAAACATCCCAAATTTTCTTTTGAAACAGCAATCAAATGCTAAAATAAATAAACACGATTTTTGTTTCCCCTTCACTTTGATCAAAATAAACATTGAAAAGACTTGAAAAGTAATTTTAAGCGGGGGAAAAAGTTCTTTCAATCTTTTCTATGCATAAATAGATAAAGATTTCCGGTTTCAGAAAGAACGAGCCCGAGACCTTCCGAGCCCGAAGACTAGAATAACAACAGAGCCCGAGCCGTGTTGGGGTCGGGTTTTCGGACTCGAGCTGAGCCCGTCTCATCTCTACTTTGCACCCCCTTAACCGAGCAACACAGTTGAACGTGGTAATCGAAGGTTTACTGGTGGCAGCACGACCATGAAAACAGGGCTGATGAGCTTCCTTACGGATGGTATCCATCGAAACAACATACCCCGATGCCTTTTGAAACGCTTGGCTTATGTATGTCATTCGTTGGGTGCGGTTCTTCCAATTTTCTCTGCACACCACCTGTCGGTCTTTATCTCCTAGTTTCGTGTGTCTGCCGACTCTGGGCATATTCCAGCAATCATCGCTCACCTTCCACTTCTGATTCATATAAGCTACATTCGATTTTGGGTAATTCAACTAGCTAGATATGTCGCTTAAGGATCGGCCCTTTCTGTGGTATTTAACCTTCCGCCGGGCACGCTGTTGTAAAAAGTAGAACATTAGCTTTATTTTTTCTTTAAAACAAAATTCAAGCAGTAGAGGGCATTAATAACTATTTGTATTCGTCTATTGGATATCCCTTTCCACTTCCAGAAACTTATTTGCATTTCAGATTGCGCAATTAGCTGCACCTGTCATTTTAATCTGTGAACATTTGCTGTGTTGTACTTTATGCAACGTGCGCCTGCTTGTGAAGTTCTGTCTCAGCAGAATCTTTTTGAGTGAAATTCTTTCTAATTTGTTTTAATGGGATTTGAGTTAAAATAATGTCTAAACGAAAATGGTATTTTAAAGATAACAAAGAAATGGCGGATTATCTAACGAAAATTTTGAACGAAGACAGTAATAGTGATAATATCTACACTGAAGAAGATCTTTCATTTCCTGAATGTGACGAAGATTTGAGTGATGAAAATTTACAAGAATAAGATCACAGTAGTGACTCTGAAATAAATGCATTAGATGATGAGATTACTGAAAATAATAGTGGGGAAGATTTTTATACCGGAAAAGATAAAGTCACAAAATGGAAAAAAGAGGAAAGCGTAAAAACCTCTAAAACCAAGATCAAAAATATTTTAAAGAAATTGCCAGGACCAACTGCATATGCAAAAAGAACTGCTTCTGAAATCGACACTTTTCTAAAATTGATTGATCTGAACATCATTTATGAAATAAACGATAGCACTAATAAATATATAGAAAGAATAGAACAGAAGAACAATCAGAAACGTGATTGTAAACAGACGTCTAGAAGTGAGTTTATAACTTTAAAGGGACTGCTTTATTTTATGGGCAAAATAAAAAGCCAACACGTAAATTATCAGCAGCTCTGGGCTGCTGATGGGACTGGAATACAAAAAATGAGAACACCTATGAGTTCTAAGCGATTGATTACAATATGGCTAAAGGAGGTGTTGACATCTGCGATAAAATGTGTGAGGCTTATATTGTGTCTCGAATAACAAGAAGGTGGCCTCTTGTCATATTTTATACTATGATGAACATTGCAAGGATAAATTCACATGTATTATTACTTCTGAATAATGCTGATGAAAAGCCAAGCCGAATAATTACTTTTTTGAGAACACTTTCAAAATCCCTTATGAAAGAACATTTCATATCCTGAGCTCAAATTCCGTCTTTACCTCGAGATGTGTCTGCTTTTCTTGATCTATATCGTTTAACAGGAAATTTGGAAGAAGAAACTTCAAATCAGTTTATATCTCCACATAAGAGAGATTCGTGTTACATGTGCGGCCGAAAAAAAAAATTCCAGCTCTACAATGAAGTGCAACGAATGCGTAAGGTTTACATGTAAACAGCATAAAAAAAAATCTTATGCCTGCCATGTGAAGCGAATAATGTAAGTGAAATATATGACTGATTCTGCATGTCCGAAATTACTTCATTATTATTTAGTATTTATTATTAGTTTATTATTAGTTTTTATACTTTGTGATTGTAGTAGTAAACGGTATTGTATACATTTAAATTTCTGCTTTAATATATTATGACAAAATAAGGTGTATTGCGGAATACTTCCAGAAATTGTGATCAAAGATAACTTATATGATATTTGTATGTTAAATTATTTGTAAAATTATAATACAGCGGCAATAATTGAATGTTTTCCTCTGTTGAGCAATTTACAACGCGCGCCCGCTGATGTGATGAAAATTTGCGCGCCCGGCGAAAGGTTAATGATTACACCTTTCTCGAAATCAGATAACTCTGTACTCCTAGGCATCTTGCATGCGACTGGTGCTAATGTTGTTTCCAACAACATATTTAACGGTGAAGAGCGTGACGTATATCTGGACCGTAGATATCGGCATTTGCATAGGTGTCCAAATACGTACTGGAAGATAGTATATACACATTAGTATGTTCCCATGTCATTGATAGACCTATTAAAATGACAACCACGTAAAAGCTGCTTTGCTTCTTATACATCTGCATTTTAACAACTTGCTAGTCTCCATCAACAAAAAAATCTACGTCTTCCAGCACTATCACAGTTCATACATTATTCGAAAGACAATGTCGTTTTTGTAAATGTTAACCAGGCAGTCTTCCTGCAATCTATCCTAAGACAAAGGCAGGCCGACCCAAAGTTCGACTTGCATTACATCTCCCATAGAGTAGAAATCTTTCGTACTGTGGTGTGAACCAGTGGCAAAATAGTAGTAGCTAGAACTATAGAGTCTAGAGTATATAGTGTGGAAATAAGTTATACAACAGTGCTAAAAAGTTGCATCCGTTAAATGTGCAACGATGCTGAAATCCAAAGAGCCGATTGCAACGACAGCTAAGGTATATTTTCAAATTTCAATGTAAACATTGAATTATTACAGCTTCCAGACCAAATCATCTTGGAGTTTTAGAAAATATCCGGCAGGTGTCGCTGCGATCGACTCTTTGGATTTCAGCATCGTTTGACACTTAAGAGATCCAATATTTTAGCACTTTTTAAAGTATTACTGGGATAGCCGATTTCCACTCTATATATTCTAGACGCTATACTAGAGCTGTGTGGTTACGGAAGATTAACGACAGAAAAAATTATTTAAACCTATCAAAGCGCAAGTTCTTACTTGTCAAAATGAATTTTCCTGAATTACGGATCTACCTAAGACCAGTTTCTTGTGTTCGATTTAATATGGAAACAAAAACTTCCTGAATATCGTTGCGCCGTCTTCCATGTCGCCCGTAACCGTGTTATTGATCAATGAGCAATACTAGTGGTGAGAATTCGGATTACAGAAGATTAATTTTGCAAAATGCTTAAAACTATTAAAACTATTTTCAGAAGTCGAGACATAGCTAGATCATTTTCTTGTGCTCGATTTAATATACAGTAGCGCTCAAAAGTATTTTGACAACCTTATATTCTCTCTTATTTTATTTAATATAAAAATGTAAAAGAAAATATATTCCCTATAATTGAGAACACTATGACTGCAGTTATTCAAATACATCAAGTTTCAACCTGTTTGTTTACATTCGGTGCCACCGAAGAAATATGATTCCTCCTTGGCTCAAAAGTATTTTGACAATTAGTTTGCATTTAATTGTTGAAGGTGTCAGTGGCGCTATAGCTTCGATTAGTGTTTATATCGACTTATTGTGATTATTTTTAAATGCCGAAATATAAAAAATATTGAATTGATTCTGGAAAAGACGCTGTAAATGCACTTAAGAAAGGTAGACTGCAAGCAGAATTAGCTTGATCTTTTAACGGGTCTCCTCAACTTGTTATTACATGGAATAAAGATTCTAATAAATAGAAATACAGCGAAAATAAGCCTCAAAGTGGCCATACGAAAAAAAACAACTATCAATGTTCACTGTATTATAAAAATGATATCTACAAGTGATTGTCGTAAGTACGCTGTAATAATAAAAATGAATTGAAAGAAAATTACGGCATAGAAATACACGTCTCATCAGTCAAATGACGCCTAAACCTCTATGGTTTACATGGCAGAAGACCAGCAAAAACACGTTTGTTATCCACTAAGAATAGGAGGGCTAGAGTCGCATTTGTAAAACGGCATAACCCTTTCAGGGGCAAAGCAATTCCATTGCTAAAGTGTTGAATTTAATGACTGATACTGGAATTTGAGAACAAATTTATTTGTAAATAAGAAAAGGCTATATTTAACACACATAATAAACCGAATCTTTTTTAACCAAAATTCCAGTGTCAATCATTAATTTCAACACTTTAACAATGGAATTGCTTTGCCCCTGAAAGGGTTATGCCGTTTTACAAATGCGACTCTAGCCATCCTATTCTTAGTGGATAGCAAACGTGTTTTTGCTGGTCTTCTGCCATGTAAACCATAGAGGTTTAGGCGTCGTTTGACTGATGAAACGTGTATTTCTATGCCGTAATTTTCTTTCAATTCATTTTTATTATTACAGTGGACTTACGACAATCACTTGTAGATATCATTTTTATAATACAGTGAACACTGCAAGTTTTTTTTTTTTTCGGATGGCCACTTTGAGGCTTATTTTCGATGTATTTCTGTTTATTAAAATCTTTATTCCATGTAATAACAAGTTGACGAGACCCGTTAAAAGAACGAGCTAATTCTGCTTGCAGTCTATTTTTCGTAAGTGCATTTACAGCGGCTTTTCTAGAGTCACTTCAGTATTTTTTACATTTCGGCATTTAAATATAATCACAATAAGTCGATATAAACACTAATCGAGGCTATAGCGCCACTGACACCTTCAACAATTAAATGCAAACTAATTGTCAAAATACTTTTGAGCTAAGGAGAAGTCATATTTCTTCGGTGGCGCCGAATGTAAACAAACAAGTTGGAATTTGATACATTTGAATAACTGCAGTCATAGCGTTCTCAATTATACAAAATATATATTCTTTTACATTTTTATATTAAATAAAATAAGAGAGAATATAAGGTTGTCAAAATACTTTTGAGCGCTACTGTAGAAGGGAAAATAAGCCTTCTTAGATATTGTTCATAATCGTGTTATTGATCAATGACCAGTATTATTGATAAGAAGTCCGATTATTGAAAATTGATTTTGAAAATTGCTTAAAATTACTTAATGAAAACGAATTTTTCAGAAGTCGGGACCTAACAAGATAGTATTCGTGTATTCGTATAAGGTTGATTTCATGAAAATCGTCGGAACTATTTTCAATTTATATCATCATTTTCAGCACTAAGTTTGTTTTAACCATGTAAAACGAATTTTCCCGAATTAGAGATCTAGTTATATAGTTTACTCGTGCTCAAATTATTAGGGGTACCAAGTTTGAGAAAATTGTTCGAGCCATTTTCCATATATTCGCACAATCTTTTGACTTTTAAGTACCTGAATAATAATTTTTATTTTAGTACATATTCTTTTTTTTTCATATACTGGGGAACATCCCATCGCATGACTGCATAACAATATTAACGAGATGAATAAGTTTTGGATGATGTTGGGGGTCCACCGCCCCGTGTCCCTGATGGTGATTTTTAAATTTGGAGATGTCTGTATAAAATTGTTTCAATAAAAATAATTCGATGTCATTTTTTACCGAAACTGGGACAATTGTTCTATATAAATACGTAGCAAAAAATTAACCTGGATTCATTTTAACGGTTGATATAGTTTTTTTAAACTCTGTCCGTTAGTTTTAGGTTCCTTACCATCCCTCTTGTTAAATTATACAGAAAATTACTTCAGATGCAGTCACAGAATTTTTGTCAACTTTTTTCTCATGCAGAAGTATGATAGAGAAAGAATGGCTAAATTTATTTGACAGAAAATTTACTGCAGAATTTAAATCAGCATTTAAATATCAATTTCAAGCATCGTGGCTTTACTGGTAGTTTTACAGTACCCAAGGTTTATTCCTGCACTTTTCGAGGTAAATTAAATTTTTTTTCAATTTAATCCAATGTAAATAACTGTTTCTAAAAATCAATGAACATTGTGGCTATCACTGAGTCTTAATACGATTTTCCTGAAAATAGGTGGTAATTTTCCCTACTGTCCCATCCTTACCATCCCTTTTTTCTCTTTACCGTCTCTTTTTTCCTATACAGTCCCCTTTTTTTACCTTACCGTCCCTTCTTTAACACCTCTTTAAGACAATGTTATACCAAAATTTTGTACTAAATATTGTACATTGTTATTATTTCTTATTTAAATGTCTTGTGGGTAAGATGCAAATTCATTATAAGTAAAAATTTAGAAGAAAATAAAAAGTTTTAGTGGTAAAATGATAAGGAAAATTAAACTCGTAAGTTTAACTTAAACCTCAGTTAAATAAAATTTTTTTCGCTGCTGACCCTTTTTTCTTTATTTTGAATCATTAAGACATTCGTCTATCAGATTAAAATGTTATTTTAGCAAGTTTAATTTCCCCAAATTTTTATTCCTGAAAGCCAAAAGATTGTGAGAATGCCCCATATAGCATAGCAGCATTTTTAGTGCTAAGTTTGTTTTAACCTGCCAAAACGAAGTTTCCCGATTTCCGGACCTAGTTAGATAATTTTCTCGTGTTAGGATAAGTATAGGAGATACGTTTCGTGTAAATTTTTCGATATATAGCAAACAGCTTTTTTAACACTGAATTTGTTTTAACCTGTCAAAAGGAATTTTATTGAATTCAGGACCTAGCTGCCATCTGGATCATTTTTTCGTGCTCGATTTAGTGTAGAAGGTAAGTTTCGTGAAAATCGTTTCATACGTTCTCGGGATCATCAGTAATCAGAAAAATTGCTTGTTCGTTATATGAAGAGTTGAGATAATAAAGTTGGTACGTGACAAAATAAAAATTGAGTTCATTATATGATTGAAGGTAATCAATGATCCTCTACCTCCAGTACAATTATTATTTGAAAAAACCTACTTCTCACAGAGATTGATGAAGCATTTGACAATAAAAATTGTAATCTTAGTTGATAGCAGTGGTTCAAAATGTATTTTCGCAAAATGAGGATTTTCCCCTTACCACCTTTATCATCTGAGATCTTCATAGATGGTTTACTTTTTCCATGCTTTGGTTACGGCCAAAACCATATCAACAATGGCTATGACTTTTCTTATTGTTATAACTACAAAATTGTTTATATTGTTCAAACAACAATGATTCTCAATCAAAATAATGCTCAAATGAAGCTCACAACAATGGTTGTAACAATAACTACAACAATGATCGCAACAATGATTATTTTACAATAAACGATGTTAAAATCTTTTTTTCATTCCATTTTTAGATTGCTTCGTAAAAGTGTGTTATTACTTTTATGCGAAGATTTTTGTTTTAATTTAATTATTTATGATGTCAAGTGAATATTCAAATATGTTTGATGGTTATTTCAGTGAGGTAATAAAGAATTTCTTATTTTATTAAATTTTAGAACGATATTTTTTACAATTTTGGTTACATATCTTTGGATTAACCCTTAAACGGAAACATGAAAATCCCGTACACTAACAGAACACTTAATAATTCACCAAATAGTGAATTTAAACATTCAGTCTTTAATAGTAATGCATTAAAGGGACCAATTTTTTAATATAACAGCATAAAAATAAGTTTGGAATGTCGGAGAGAGAAAATATTACGGACAGATATGTTGACGTAAACATCTCACAGACGTACGTTTCAGTTTAAGTGTTAAGAGTTCTTAATATTTTATGCATCATGGATTCTTTTGCTAATCCATGATGCCAAATTCCATGTTTTATAATGTAATTCTTAAGCAAAATTTGTTTGAGGCAAAATTCCAAAATTGGGACTTGTGTTGTTATTTGCATACTCAACAACAAGCAATGTTATGCCAAGTCTATATTGACCCTCTAGTGGAAGTTCTAACAACTTTCACGGACATACGGCAAAGTTATTATGACCATTGTTATACGTGTTGTGTCTAACACCACGTTCATGCATTGTTAAACACACATAAATGAGCACAAGTCATTTTTTTTAGATGCACAAGAATTCAAACGTATTATGTGACGTCTCTATTCTGCATAAGAAATACAATTAGAAATATTTTCTTTTATAGCTTACATCACAAAAGAATAAAAGCTATAATTTAACTAAATTTCGCTTAAAATGGGTATTATGAGCTTATGTTTTTCTTTTCCAAGGCCAAGATCCCCTGAAATTCCTGTACGCCCGGTACTTTAATAATAATCTAAAAGACAGAAAATTTTTGTTATATTAAATAAGAATGCTAGGTAAAAAGTGGTAAACTAAAAAGCGTATTTTACCTGTCTTAGTTAACAACTCATTAAGGATTTAAGGAAAAGCTATTTCGATGGTATTGTTTTCTTGCATAATCATATAGGAGATTTTACATAAATTTCCCCTTTAAAATTGGCCAAAAATCCTCGCTTCTGGAACATTAGAAGTATTGTCAATTTTTTTCTAAATGACCCCCCTCCTCCCGATTAATTCTTGATGCAAATTACAACTTTTTTGTTCCTATCGCGATCCAAACAAGAAATTTGCTATCAAAAGTATTTCGTTACGATTTGTATACGTATCCGGCATATTTAAGGAATAAAAACGTATATTACCATGTATTGATGACATTGGAAGGGTAAAATATTATGATTAACTGTGAAAATCAAGAATCGTTTTCAATATTTGTGATAAATACACCCACACTGCATTTTTGCTGTTAACTGCTGAGTTCCACTTCTCTAAAGAAGTATTTCCTTCTGTCGCTAATAGATATTTGATGTATTAAGGGGCCTCAGGATTCTAAAAATTGGAAAAAATGAAAAAAAAAGACCATTTTCAACATTTAACATCTTAAAATGTATATTATTTTAAAACACAATTTTAATTGGTACGAAAGATATAAGTATGTTCTTCCATCTTAAGTATTTAAAAAATTGCAAGATGCAGAAAGAGCATTTACAGAGGATTCCAAACTGTCAGACATTTGACGAGCAGAAAATTGGCATAAGAGCTTACACGCAGGCTTACAAAATACATTTTGCAGCTGGAAAGAAAATTTGGTTCCTACTTATACTTCAGATTGTCATAATTACCCTGAACCTAAATAAATTTGTATTTAAAGCATTTTTAATACAAATTTGTATTTAGCTAATGCAAAACTTTGAATATTTCAACAGTATAATCACCTAAAAAATATTATTTTGAAAAACAACAACAACAACAACAACAACAAATAGGTTCCTTTTACACAGACTAACATGAAATATATGTTTTGAAAATTTCGTGAAAATATATTTAGAAGTTTTTGAAATATCGTGCGCGTTATGCCCTAAAACGTCATTTGGAGAAAAAATACTTCAGAGTTTTGGAAGCACCGCTTCAACTATTGAGCGGGTATCATTCTAACTTCTGTTCTAATGGGAATTTTAAGGAAGCTATTATATCAAAAGTTCAGAAAGATAGGAGTTTAACACCTAAAAAAATTAAAATTTCGAAAATTTGAAAGCTTTAACCCTCACGCCCGAGATTTTCTCGGGCAACGTAAAAGTAGCAAAATTTGCGCAACCCGACATTTCCTCGGGGATGCATTTTTTCCGCCTAATTAAACTTCCTTGATTATTTCCATCAGTTATTTTTTTATTGTAAATTTTGTCTTATTTAATCAGAGCATTTTCCCGATTATATCAGACAAAGAGTTTTGTTTTGAAAAACCGGTGACAAATCTTAAAAGACGTTCGTCGCGAAGGGTTAAATATGCAATTTTTAAAGCTATTTTGATAAAAAGTGTCCTGAGACCCGTTAAGAAAATTGTCAATCATGCTTTCAGAACATTTATTATTTTTTGCTGATTGCTTCTGAAAATATTCCATTTTTGTGGTGAAATCTTTTTTTCAATGTTTCAGTTTTCTTAAAAGTGAATCTTTTTATGACTGTTCTAGAGACATTTTGGTGTGAAGCATCAATTGAACATTTTATAAAACTCTTCAAAATACCACAATAGCCCGTTGGAGTACACTATATCTCACAAAATACTTCACAGCAAAATATGTAATATTTTCAGCATATTTGTTCACTCACGATCGAAGATATTCTTCTTTATGTGGCACATTTCGTTGTAAATGAAAAGTACAAATAAAGGCACGAGTAAACAGATAGGAAAATAAATAGTCTTAAAGTCAAATAATAACAAGCTATTTAGTTTTTCAGTTGCTTATTTTTGTTCTATAGCCAATTAGTTTGTTTTTCATGTAACATTTTTCAAGTTTTTGAAAAATGTCTTCAAATTTCCATACATATTTAACACTTTCTAAAATTCATAGGAATATACATATACAGGGTGTCCATAATTAAACGACCCTATTTTAAAGTTGTCTACAGACAGAACTATTGTTCATTAAGTTGTGAAATTTTTTGAAAGACATAATAAAGGTATGGGAATTTGTTTAAGCACAAAAAGAGTTCAAAATTTCGCCTTGAGAGAGCGATTTTTAATAAATTACACATTTAGCATTAAGATAGTTTAGAAATTTTATTTATTAACTTAACCTGATTCTAAAGGCAGCATTGCACGACATATTCCTAGCATTTTCCGGAAAACACTGCGGTCAACTCTGGAACATGCTATCTTACGATTGCAGATGGTACGTGAAAATGATGAGCGTCATGCGAAACATGTTTGGTTATAACAAATTTTGTTAAACTATCGTAAATGTATGCGAAATGTAGGTAGGTAGCCGGGTAATATATACTTTTCCGTTATTTTTAATGAAATCTTGAACATCAAATTTTTTTATTGTAGGACTTTTTTTTTAACTTTTTAAACGTGGCGGCATTTTTCATTTTAAAATTATTCTTTTCCAGAATTGTAAAATCAGTTATGCGGTCTCGGAATGTTATCAACAGAATACGCAATTTTTCATATCAGTGACCCGGAGCCGAACAATTTTTGATGCTCCAGCTCCAGCTCCGCTCCTAGAGAAAATACCGTGGCTCCAGCTCCGGCTCCGGCTCCAACTCGGCTCCGACTTCGCGCTTTTAAGTTCCAGATTTTAATTTACACGTTTAATTTTTTGCTCACAAATACTTTCTATCTTCATTAAAGATCTGACAAAATGCATTTTTCTTCTCATCAAATTTGAAATGCTTGTTCAGAAAATATGACATCTTTTAGCTTTTGCTTTTAAAATAGAAAGTTTGGTAGAATTTTAAACACAAAAATCTTAAATTTCTTCTACACTTTTCGAACAGCCAAAATTGTACGACTACACATGTAAACAACAGGCGGCCATATTTGTTTTCAAATAGTGTTGTCACTTAGTTCAAGTAGAAAGTAGAAGTAAAGTAGTGTTGCCATTTTTTGAGAAGTTTTCCTTCCCTAATAATAATAATAATAATAAAAACCTAAAAAATGAAATAATTAAAATACTGAATAATGATGTAATTAAAATATTTTAAGCCTAGAAATTTAAAAGACTGAAAAAAAAAAGATTTAAAAGAATATTAAAAACTAAAGGAGCCCTGGAGCTGGGGAAAATTTAGAGCTCCAGCTCCAGGAAAAACACAGCTCCGGAGCGCTCCGGCTCCGGGCTCCAGCTCCAGCTCCGGGTCCCTGCATATAACAATGCATTCTCGAATGCAATTTTTTCAACGATGTATGCATTTTATAACAAACACTTCGAAATAAGTGGTTAATCATTCCATTATAGGAGTTTACTTCATGAAGAGTTTTAAATTTTTACGAAGAGCGATTTTGTAATTTTATCACTGAGAATGATAAAAAAACGAAGTTTTTAGTTTAGGCGGAGATACTTTAGAAGAGGTGATGGGAATGTAATTCATATTACCACATTTTAAATAAGTTATTTTATTATTTTCGTTTCACGCTTTTAGATGGTGAATTGCAATCCTTCCCCCTCAAGGCGTATCTATCAATTCTTGGCAATGAGAAGGTTAAATAATGATTCATAGTGCATATCATTTCCTGATTTTAAATACAGCTTTCTTTTAAATTAAGATTTTAGATAATCAACATATACTATGCATTTATTTTGCGTGACGCGAGAACGAAGCTGAATTTATAGCTTGCTGCCATTTGGTAAAAACCACAGCAACATTTCTCAGTGGTTAATTTACGGTCACATTGACCGGAACATTCAGTAAATCAAAATTGAGATTCTCTTTTTTAAGATAGATCGTTTGATCGATGTACTAATAGCAATGCCATTGCTTCATTTTAAGATGACGTGTGCATTCAGCTAATAAGCTTTCTGATTACGATTGTCTTTTTGATATAACAGAAAACATTTGGGGAACAAATGTTATATATTCCCGCTGCCGCCATCTTGGATTTTTCTTGGCGTGAAAACCCCTTTTCCGCCAAGCAGATTTATGCGCATGTTAGGTTTAACGAGGTTGCCAGAACACGTCGCTCATCGGGGTTGCCTTATCGTAAACGCCAACAAAACATCGCCGAGAAATCCAAGATGGCGGCCGCGAAAATATATAACATCTTAGCGATGTTTTGTTTACATTTCATTAGTGTCATACATAGCGTCTCCGTAAGTGTTTTTCAAAGAGTTTTAAATGAATTTAATCCGTGTTGTGCAACATTATAGGCGAAAAAATGCATTTTTATTTACATTTGCAACGAAATTTTCCATTACTTTTTTATACATTAAAAATATTTGTAAATTTCATATGTTAAAATGATTTATGATAATATTCCTTCTTGCTAGAGTTGATGCAAATAGTGGAGAGCGATCCCAATGTGAAATACCTTGCAATTCACAAAGATTGGCGAGCACTGGGCTGAGTCCCCAATGATAAATTTTAGATAATGAGTTAATATAAATATTTGTAATTTAAAATGAATAAACTAAACCACTTTTTTTTATAGATATAGTGATTATACTAATTTTTTTAATCATCACTGTTAAAACTTTGCACAAACTGTCAGTCATTTTACGATTAAAAAAAAAACCCGTTTAAATAACCATATTTTAACGTTATTCTGACCATAATATCGTCAATAATATAGTCGAATACGGTGAATAATCTGTTCAAGTAAAGCTTATCTTTAAAAACTGTCGATTGACCGAGCAGTTTACTGCAGATTTTTAGCAGTGATTTCGTAGAAAGTCTGCTAGAAGCTGTGAGTAAGATTTAAATTTTATTTATTTTTAATGAAATTTTAAACATTAACATTTTGCGAAGCATAAATTTTATATTTTTTTTTATACATGGCGGCTGACTATTCTTTAGATTTTTTTTTCAACTGTTGTAGAATCAACAATGCTATTTATCAACACGAATCTATATAATAAAAGCCTAAGTCATGTGACTGTCATCAACAGTTCCGGGTTGACCGCTTCGCTTTTTGTATGACAGGCGGCAAAATTGGTAATTTAATGTTAGCCGGGCGTAGGTGATAAATCACCAAATATTGTTCCATCGCCATCATGTCATCAGTATTACAACAGTCCATATCATGCGAATGTCATAAACAATTTTTCGCGTGGTAAATTTAAACAAAGCTTTGAAATTGAAATTAAATGGCATGGTTTATGGTATTATTTATTACTTTTCTTTTTTCTTTTCTTTTCTTTTTTCTTGAGAGTCAAACATTTTAAATATTTCAGTTTTAAATTGAAGTTATGCATTTTAAATAAAATGAGCGAAAGTAGTACTATATTTTAAATGAAATCAATGAAATACGAAAAAATACGACGGGAACAATGTTTGGCGATTTATCACCCGGCTAAAATAAAAACACCGATTTCATTATTTCTGTATCAGAATCTCCGGATTTGGCGAAGGATTGAGTAAGTAAATTAAATTATGTATAAAAGTAACATGATACAATGCTTAGCATACATTTAAGGAAGACCAAACTGGTCGCCAAGGGTGGCTAGTACATGTATATTTTTCATATAACAATGCACCCTCGCTTGCAAGAATGGACATTTTTAAACAATGGATATTTTACATAAAACGTTGCGGAATAATAGAATAATCATTCCAACTTTGGAGTTTTCTTCGAGAAAAGGCTTAATTTTTCTACGAAGGCGAAACTATGATGAAAAACGTGGTTTTAAGTTCAGCTGAAGTTAGTTTAGAAAAGGTAAACGAAATTCAGCGTATATATATATGAAATTTTAATGTACTATTATTCTTATTTTCGTGTCATGCCTTTAGGGTGTGTTCCTTTCTCCAGTGTGATGCACTGGTCTGGATATATTAATGTCTGATTGGGAGAAAAAAAAACCCCATACAATTCCTAAAATATGTTATCCTTCATGCTAATGAATTATTTTGCCGTACTTCAGTAACGTTTGAATCATATGTGTTAACGCAAATCTTAATAGTTTATACATCTGCAAAAGTAGATTAAGCTTTACAATGAAACTCAACTTTTTTAAAACAGCATAGTTTTATGGTGTTGCACCAGCTTCTAGTTAAATTGTTCATTTTTAAATATAACATATTTTCCCTGTCTTTAGAAAAAATATTTTTTTTTTTTTTTTTTTTTGCTTTAAGGGTACTTTTTAGGTAACTTTTTTACACTAAATTTTTTTAAAACACCAAACTTTTATGTTGTTGCGCTAGATCCTAGTTAAATCGTTCATTTTTAAATATAACACATTTCCCCTGTCTTCCGAAAAAATATTTTTTTGCCTCAACGGCACTTTTTAGGTAACTTTACATTAGCGCCAATTATGATAAATGCAGTTCCCTGCTGTAATTTTAATATGAAAACTGTAATACACGTACAAACTGATGATTTAAAGACATGATACTTGCTGGTTATCATCTTTCTTAATTTTTAATATCATTCGTTATCCCTTTAAGGGCTGGAGATTTTTCGTAGAAATTAAAAGTCGTGGAAGTTACCCCTGATTAATAGGATTATATTTGATTGAACAAAAAAATTACAATATAAGGTTACGTCAAGGGAGGATCCACAAAATTGTGTGGCTCGACTTTAAATCACTCAAAAACAGGAAATAGTTTTTTTCTTTTTCTTTAGGATCACCTACACAGTTGTGTAGGTCAGGTTTTAATGGGTTAAATACCGAGATTTTTTTCATTTTTGCTCATATACATGTGCAAGTTAACGAGGGTGTTTTAAAAAAACTTGCTTGTAAACCCCGCTTTGTTTAGAATTTTATAACTTAATTACGGTGAAACTTTTTTAGAATAAAATATACAATTTCCTAATTACATTACAATTTAGTTACTATAGTGCGTCTCAATAGCATATGGACAGGCGTTTTTTTGAAGTAACAATTCAAAAAATAAAGCCATGATCACGAAAAAAATAATAAGCATATGGAATTCTAATACAAGTTTATGGCAACAAAGAAATACAGTATAGGTTTTACAGAATTTTTGTAAAAAAAATAAAAATCAAAATACGCTGTCTCAAAAATATATGGACTTTTCGAGTTTTTTGCATTTAAATTCAAATTTTGGATCCATTCCTTTGAATTAGCTTGAAAACCGTATCAAGTAAGCTTCAAACTAGTGTTTCGAGAATGTGTGGCTGTAAAGAGAACCAATTATGCTCTACGTTTTGCTTTAATTCCAGAATAGTAGAAAACTGACGACCACGAGCATATATATCTCGTGTAAGTACCCCCCCCCCCCCAAAGGTTATCAGTTGGATAGAAGTCTGGGCTGATAGCTGGCCAGTCTATAACAGTCACTTGATTCTGCGTAAACCAAGCTGTTGTTGAATGACGGATGTGAATTGACGTATTGTCTGTCCTCTTGGAATTTTCAGTTATCCCTTTCAAAAATGTTTCCAAATGAAAGTAGATTGCTTTTAAGGACATGTTAATAATCCTCAGAGAACTGCTGACCATGAAGAGAAGCAATATCTGTTGTTCCATTGAAACAAATCTCGCCCCACACTATGAGAGAATCCCCTCCTTCTTGTCGACTAAAGAACTCACGAGATTCTCGTCGCAGATCATGCCGATTGTATGCTCAGCCATCAGGGCCATCCAAATTGGTTTTGTTTTCGTCACTGAAGAAACACTTAACAACTCATCTTCCCAAGGCGTGTGTTTTTTAGCCCAAAGAACGCGTGCATTTCTATGGTGCACTTTCAGCATAGATTCCGCGCACATTCTGCGATATTTATGAATTTTACTTGCGTGTATGCAACGATGAACAGTAGATTTCGTAATAGGAAACGCTAAATTCTTTGAAATTTCACGAACAAACTTCTTTTGGGCTGAAACTACCCGAAAAATCTCTCTGTCTTGTCGCAGAGTTGCTTTTTTTTGGTCTGTCTGAACGTTGTTTTGCAATCGCATTGTCACTTTTTGATAAAATTTCACAAATTCCGGATCTGTTACTCTTTATTTGTTTAGCAATATCAGATATTTTAACATTTGAGTCTTTAAACGCCAAATTTTAGCTGTATGAGCAACAGAGAATTGAACGTTGCGAGGCATTTTCCCACTGTTCGATAATTGAAGAATGAGCAGTGATTTTATATTTAGCAGTGGGTACTTCATATGCACAGAACGCAGAATGCTAATTTTTTTGATACGGTGGAAATAAATGCAATTCTATTCATTTGTCCATATATTTTTGGGACAGCTTATTTTGAATTTTATTTTTTTAGAAAAATTCTATGAAACCTATACAGTATTTCGTTGTTGTAACAAACATATATTAGGATTCCATATGCTTATTATTTTTTTCGTGATTATGGCTTCATATTTTGAGCTGCTATTTCAAAAAATCGCTTGTCCATATACTTATGAGACGCACTGTAATTTAATTACTAATACAATTTCCTAAAATGAAAAATTTTTGAATTTTTAAATTTATCTTTCAAAAGCACATAAATCTAAAATGTATTCTTTAACATTTATTTGACATTTTGTTTTGATTTTAACTTTTTCTTTCAGTCTTCTTCAAATAACATCTCCGGAGAAGAGTTTGTTGATGTTGATGTTGATGTTTTTGCCTACAATGAGAGGTAAGCTTTCTTTCATATTTCAGTGTAACTGAAACTACATAAATGTAATCTTTTTTTTAGATCTGTATTCTTAGTAGTTTACTAATACACAAATCCTACAAGAACGGTATAAGTCGATTCATGTATAATTCGGCTATTCCAACAACTTTGTATTTATTCACCTCATCGTGAGCCCAACTTTAACTTTAAGCAAGAATAAAAAAACTCTTAATTCTATACCTTTTCAGCAGAAACATACTTAAATGCATTAAAATTAACGATCTACCGAAACAGGTTTTAAGACCGAAACCGAATTTCGATAATCTTCCTATTTTCGACCAAAATCGAAAACGAAACTGTCCCCAAAAATTTTTAAAAGTAAATAATACATACATAAATGCGCATAATTTTTAATTAATTATACGTGTTCATTAAATATACATAATTATTAATTAATTACACGTATTGCACAAGTTGGCTCTATGCGCCACTGTAAATGAAATTAATTCATGAACGACACAGAATGATTTTCCATTTATATGAATTTCATCTATTTAAAAAAATTTTAGATATACCTACCTCGATTTAACTTTTATAAAGATTTTTGTAAAGGATCATCTCTTATACCAGAACTTTCTGAAAGGGGATTCGTTATTCGACACACTTCTCCGGTTTCAAACTAAAAAAAAAATCTGTTACTATTAAGTCTGAAGCTTTAAATGGCCACGTTAAAAGCGTTTTCAAAGCTTAGTCTTTCAGCCGAAAACTTTCAGATGCACTTCTAATATTTGAAAGTATTTGACACAGAAGTAAACTGCACTAATAATAGAAATAATATTATGGAATATCATTAATTAAATGGCTTAGTTATATTTGGGGCAGTTTAGTGCTGCCATCTGTTAAATATGTTCCGAAATAGATACCACTAATTTCTTGTTCGTTTCTTGAATCATGAAGCCCCACCAGTGGCTGCGAGGTTCTGCTCTCGAAGCTGGTAGACGGAAGGTGCTGGGTTCGTACCCAATCGCGCCCGTCGGCCTAACCGTTTCGGAATTTTCGTGGTTTTCTTCGAAACCGTGTATTCCCATGCGTAAATACGGGTTAGGTTCCCTTAGAAAGACCACCACGTAGGGCACCCCCCCCAGGGCCCATATCCCATGTGTTCATAATTGGCCGTCACAAACCAAACAAACAGTGGCGTAGCTACTTATTTAGCGCCCTGGAGCAAGTAAAGTTTGTGCGCCCTCTTGTCACTCGAAAAATTCCTGCGCAATTTTGTTTTGAAGTTAAAATTTATATACAGTAAACTCTCTGTAAGGTGGACTCTGTGTAAGACGGAAATCTTTCTAACTCGGAAAGATTTTAAAGTCTCTGCGAATCCATAGACATACAGTAAACTCTCTGTAAGGCGGACTCTTTGTAAGACGGAAATCTGTCTAACTCGGAAAGATTTTAAAGTCCCTGCGAATCCATAGACAAAATCCATACCGAATCCATAGAGTAAAATTTGCCTAAGGCGGAATATTGTCTACTACGGAAAATTTTCTCGGTCCCGATAGATTCCGCCTTAGACAGAGTTTATTGTACTATTCTTAATTCGATTTAAAATCTTACTTTTATTTGAAAGTCAGAATATTTTAACAACGTAATAAGTACAAATAATTAAAAATAAATAATGAATAACAGAAAGAATTATAATTCCGTAAGTACGGAGTACCTACCAATGTTTTCTGAGAATTGAACTGGATTTTCGTTTTAAATGATGCAATGGGCCTATATAATCTGCCGCCTTTAATATCTATTTTTCTTTTCAAGGGTTTCGAAGCATTGTAGAATACTAATAAAAAAACACATTATTGCAAGATTTCTATTTTTTTTTCACTTTTCGATCGATGAAACATGTTTTTAGTGCCAGAAAATATTAGAATTCCACAAAATTCAAAGTATCATAACTCAGTAAGTTTTAGTCGTACAAAAAAGAAAGAATTTTATTATTTTACCTTTTCAAAGTACGGAGAAGATTTTTCTAAATATAACGTATAGAGCCCAGAAACCGAATAAAAACATAAATGTCCTAACTTTAAAAAAAATAACTACTTTGACATAAATTACATTTAAGAGGATGAAGAACAATTTTGAAACATTTTTACTATTGGAACTATATTTCTACAGTTAATGGTTTAGAAAATTAGCTAATGGACAACGATAAAAGTTGTCACCGGGGTTCTGACTGGCTTTTGACTAATCTGAGCAATTTGGCTAATCGCTAAATAAAAGTTAGCCAAGTTCAAATAATTCGCCGTAAATGACTAAGAATATCAAGACATAAATAATGAGTTATACAGAAAAGGTTTAATCGTACAATAACATCGTTGATAGTGTTGCCGAAAGAAAATAAAAACATTTCTTGCAATTTGGCGAATTCAATCTTTAGTTTTCTCGCCAAATGAAACATTTTTGCGCAGTAGCGTTAGGCAACGGGAACCCTCATTGGCACCCTTATATATTACTCAGGATTGCAGATTTTACTTTCCATACATACAACGTAAGGAACGAAATAGGAAAACATGGTAATCACAATAAAAATAAATGAAAGTAATGATACTTTTTTAACATTTCAAATAAATTCATTCTCACAATTCTTACAAGGATTCAATATGTATGCGTGCTTTTATGGGTGTATGTTAGAATTTCCTCACTTTTTTATATTCCCAGAGCACGATTTGGTGTAATTGATGACGTCGGCAGGTATGTTATAAATCTGTCGCAAGAATTGTGTTAGTTTTCTAAGAAATCGGCCAATGAGTTTGGTATCTTAACTATTTTTCAGCTATTCTGTGACGATAACTTGTGAACATTTTCTCTTTATTTCAGTTAAAGTATTTTTATTGCTCACTTTCATCTTATATCTGTACAACAACGTTTTACCACGCAGACCGTGGCTGCTCGAAATTAATTTCACAATCTCTTTACCATAGATTTCATTTAAAAAATTTATCGTTGTTTAATCGTAGAAAATCACACGATTAAAACGGATCAAATTTTATATACTAATATTCTGGTAGAAAAGTAATTGTGAACCTGTGAAGAGCCGCTCCTGTTGTACACAGGGTTGGACTCTGTCACTGTCAAATTCTGACAATTAGGTTTTTTAAGAGAGCGCAACATTTTAGAAACTCGTTATAGAAATTAATAACATCCACTACCATTCAATTTTTTCTTTCTGGGAATGCTTTCACTTTCGGAAGTGGTTCCGAAATTGAAAGTGTCCTTAGAAATAAAAAAAATCAAAACAGTATAAAGATATCCGTTGATACATCGACCTCATATATTCTGTGTAAAAAATAAATAAATAAATATTGAAATGTAAATGAGAAAATTGTGAAGAACGCTGCCGTTGATTTAACATTAGCTTGCAAGTGACTACTGTAGGATTCTAAGTATTTAAGAATTTTAGTACAAAATAAGAATGTTATGATTAATTACCTCCTTAACTTACAACTACGTGTGAGACACGTGGTCTTGTACTCAGGCCAAAACTGATTATCACGGGCCTGGCCCATAATACATCGGTCGGGCCAAATTTAAATATTTCGGGCATGGCCCGTGGTACAAGGGTCGAAGGCTGCGCGATCTTGTTTATGGTTTGGGCCCAGGCAGTTGAAACGTAAATCTTAGGTTAAGGGGTTAAACCTATTTAAAAAAATTTTTTGAAGCAGGAGGATAAAAAATCTTAATGCTGCTAGTAATATTAAGAAACGTGTAAATATTATTAATTTGATTTTAAAGCAAAGTATCTTTTAAATAGATTTTTATACAGTAAACTCTATCTAAAGCTCTATGCAAGACAGATTTCCGTCATTTGCGGAACCCACCTTACGGAAAAGTTCTTAGGCAGAATGAACTGTATTTAAAAAAAAAAAAAAAAAAAAAAAAAAAAAAACCTATAAACAGCGCATGGTTGGTGGGGGGGGGGGGGGGGGGGAGCCTGATTACGGCCTAAGCAAACTCACATTACTATTTTCGAAGAATTTTTTTGCCTTATTTGATCCTAAAATTCTACGATTAAATAAAGTGTAATGCGGAAAAATACTTTTTGAAAAAAATGGTGTAAATTTGTATAGGCGATAATCAGGTCCTAAGAAGTACTGAAATTGATACTTAACTTTTTCTCTCGTTTTAAAGAAAAATGCTTATCAATTCTGCATTTGAGATTTGCCATATTTTCAAAATCTCAAAAACAATATGCACAAAATTAAATTTGCCATCTCCCTACAACCTTTCTAAATTTTGTAGCCGTGACCAATGTGCAATATACCTAAATTCGGCTCTCATTGTTGTTTTGTATCTATATTGTTGCATGTTTAGCTTCCACAAAAAACTTCAAAATTTTCGTTTTCTTGTTTTTTTGTTTGTCAAATTATCAATAATTTTCTTCAACTTCCAAAACTATTATTCATTTTTAGGGTTCCGTACATAAAAAGTAAAAACGGAACCATTATAAGATCACTCCTGTGTCTGTCCGTCTGTCTGTCTGTCTGTCACAGCCATTTTATTCGTAAACTATTGAACGTGGAAAGTTCAAATTCGGGGAAATAATAAAGACCATTGACCCACATATTTTGAGATTAATAAACATTCATAAATATATTTAGTAAAAACGTAGAGGGCTAATTATGCTACTTGAAAAAAAATATTTTCTTTGCATATAATCTGGGGTATCCTGCGAAAGCTTTTGTAACGCTGAACTCAAAAATACATTCCTTTTAATTTTAGGTATTATATTTTCAAAGATATTGTCGAAAATATATCGCAAAAATATGTCCCCACCCCCCATCTAATTCCGAATCTACTGAAACTAAAATTATGAAAAAATTAATGGTAGTAGGCGTTGATATAAACCTTGCCGGAAAATTACAGTGATTACCCTAGGTCACATAGTTTTTGAGAAATTCGCATTTTTCTGTTAAACACAAATTTTGATTTACGGACATTGAGAAAAATTGTTGATAATCGCTGGATGTACCTGTCGTAGCAGGAGTATAAAAGCATTGTTGATAATGAATTTCGAAAAAAATCATCGGTAATTAGCCGAGATATTAACCCTTAAAGATACGGCCAGTTTGGACATACACAATGACAGGGGCGGCGTACTCTATGCCTAGTTAACAACTTTTAATGATATATATGTGTAACATAATGTCCAGTAACAGTACAAAAGCAATAAATGTCAAATTGTTAAAAACATACTAATTTCAAGGGTCTCAGGGCTCTAAAAATTGGAAAAAATAAAAAAAAGACTATTTTCAACATTTAATGTCTTAAAATGTATATGATTTTAAAACACAATTTTAATTGCGATTAAAGATATAAGTATGTTCTTTCATTCCATGTATTTAAAAAATTGCAAGATGCTGAAGTAGTATTTATAGGGGGCTCGAAACTGCTAGACATTTGTCGAACAGAAAATTGGGATAACAGTTTGCAGGATTACAAAATCAATATTGCAACTAGAACGAAAATTTTAGTGCTTACTTATACTTCAGATTGTTATAATTACCCTGAACTTAAATAAATTTCTATTTACAGCATTTTTATATTTTTAAAGCAATGTGGTATTTAGCTAATACAGAATTTTGAAAATTTCAATAGCATAATCACCTAAAAAAATATTTTTTTGAACAAAAAAAAGGAAATTTTAGGTTCAGTTTATACAGACTAACATGAAATATATGTTTTGAAATTTTCATGAAAAATTATTCAGAAGTTTTTGAGGTCTCCTGCGCGTTATTCCCAAAAACGATATTTGGAGAAAAATGACTTCAAAGTTTCGGAAACTCCGCTTCAGCTATTGAGTGGGTATAATTCTAAAAACCGTAACTTCCAGGAATCCGAAAAGTAATTCGTAGCCGGAATTTCAAGGAAACAATTATATCAAAATTTTCAGAAAAGATAGGAGTTTAACATCTAAAAAAAAAAAAAAATTAAAATTTCTACAATTTTGAAGCTTTAAGAGTCCTGCGACCCCTTAACCCTTTCCGGCGCGGAGTAATTCTGTTTATAAACTTATGAAATAAGGACTGACACCAGAATTTACAAACGAATTTATTAGAAAATACGAACTTGCTTATTTTCACGTACATGATAAAAGGAAAATTTTAATTAAATATTCTTGATGCCGTTTGTCTGCTTTGGAATTAAAATTAGGTGTCCTTTTTTAAGGACACCGCCCTCGAAATGTTTAATTAGAATGAATCACATAAATACTGTGGGATTCGCGACTACTTTGCATTGAGTGTATCTCTCAATACGGGTCTAGTGACTTTAAAAGTTAATTAAAAACCTATCTGGAAAACGTGGCTCTGGCCATGGCGTCGTTGCAACTTTGAGGCCTCTTTTCGAAGCGCATTTAGCACAATACCAAATTTAAACTTTGAGCAAAGGTTTTGTTTTAGCTTCACTGTAGAAATAAAGGTTATTACTAGGCTGGATTTAGTTTTATCAAATGCCAAATGAAGTTTAAATATGCACTGCTTTTATTGTCAGTACCCAATTAAGTTCATCATAAACAGATTAGGATAATATAAAAAAATGAGTTATACAGAATAGCTATATTTGATATTATTTAGGTTCCATATCTCTCTGAATATGCACGATATATCCATTTACACTTTTCTAATATATACTTTTATACCCAACCCTACGTTGTATAGTTTTTTACAAAATCTTAGTATTCTTTTAGCAACGGTATTTTTTAATAATACAATTACAAATTCATATATTTATTCTACGGAACCCTATGTGCGCGAGTAATACTCGCGCTTGACCGTTTATTTTTATTCAAATCGTAAAATGAATAAATAGTTAAGGCATTGCTGTTGCATCGTAAATGTAGGTTTCTGAGCGGTGACTTCTTTGGCTACCATTATTTCCATACAGTAATAATCTCCATGATAATTTTCTAAATCATTTTCAATAAAAATGTAGTAAGAAGATTATTGTGTTGAAATAGTGGTTGCCAATAAATTGACCTGTGGGAGCCCTGTAAATAAGTTTCGATTACTTTAATATTAGAAAATCTCATCTGATACTGCCGTCTACGGAAAAGTTACAGATAGAAAAAATCAGGCACGCTGATACGGTGTTGGAGAAATTACTTGAGGGTGCAATATGGTAAGAATTTAAAGTAAAACTTTGCAAATAGAAGTAATTTTTTTAACTGTGTATAAAAGCATGGTTTAAATCGAAACAGTTGGGGTCAAACACAAGGTTAAAATACCACAGGAATATGCTAATTGTAACAAGATTCATCAATAATATCTCATTAATAATGGAAAAAATATTCAAATATTTTTGCAAATCTTTATTTCGCTCTTTCTAATTTTGCGCCCTAGGATTCGTGCGACTGGAGCAGTTTGCTCCAACTGCTCCTCGGTAGCTACGCCCCTGCAAACAAACTTGAATCATAAAGGGATGCTCCACGATGGTTGAATTTCAATATTTAGTGCAAAAGTAAAATAAAATAAAGTAAATTTTGGTATACTTTTGTTCGACAACTATAAGAAAGATTTATTTATTTAGACAATCATTTTAGTTCATTTCCTGGACATGTGCGTGAAGGTTTTGAGACTAAATTTATTTGAATTGAGTAATTAGTTTTGCTTTTTGAAGTAAAAAAAAAAAAAAAGCAAAGAAATTTATATATTGATCAGTTTTCTAAAAGTAATTTAATCGAAGTATAAACTTAGCATCATTAATCCATACATAAACTAACATTAAAAAAGTGGGTAATTTCTTTACATGTCATTTTTTTTTCTTATTTTATTAAGCGTACTCCGAACTTATTCGGATAGTTTCAAGAAGAAAATAAAATTTCAAAAAAATTTTAGATACACTTTTGGCATTCGAATGTATTAAATGCAAAAGTAAAAAGCATTAATAATATGATATACTGTAATGTTCAAAAATAAAATGGTTGGGTTGATTTTTGACGACCAATTATCAACTCGAGGGATATGGGCCCTAGTGGGAGTGCCCTCCGTAGGGGTCTTTCTAAGGGAACCTAACCCCTATTTACGCATGGAAATCCAAGGTTTCAAAGAAATCTACGAAAACTCCGAAACGTTTAGGCCGACGGGCGCGATTGGGTCCGAACCCAGCACCTCCCGTCTGCCAGCTTCGGGTTGGGTTGATTTTTGACGGCCAATTATCTGCACGAGGGATATAGGCCCGGGGGGAGTGCCCTCCGTGGGGGTCTTTCTAAGGGAGCCTAACCCGTATTAACGCATGGAAGATCCACGGCTCGAAGAAAACCACGAAAACTCCGAACGATTAGGCCGACGGGCGCGATTGGGATCGAACCCAGCATCTCCCGTCTACCAGCTTCGAGAGCAGAACTTCTCGGCCACTGGTGGGGCGTCTGCCAGCTTCGAGAGCAGAACCTCTCAGCCACTGGTGGGACCTCAAAAAAAAATGGATTTGCTACAATTTGTGAAATTTAGTGTCGCCATATCAATATCTTCGAAAACAGAAATCACCTATTCCTTGTGTGTCACTTGCTTTATGTCGGGACGCTGCTAGGTGATTAAGTTTCGATATTTGGCACGTAAAAAGATAAAAAAGAAATTAAACAAATTTTTGACTTTTTCTTTACGTAGTATTTGGGTTTTTTCATTAACAAAACATCAAATAATCGGAATATGTACACTTTTATAAAGATGATAATATACACAAATAAGCTTTGCTTAATATTATCAGATGTATCATTCAAGTTAGTAATTTACATACATAGCTCTCAGTGTTGTTTTTTTACAAGTAATATTAAAAAGGAAAAAAAAATTGATTTAGATGTTTATTAAATTAGCAAAGACACTTTTTCACATAATTAAATTCGTAAGTAAATTTTTCATAATGATTCTTGTTTGACTATATTTGGATGAACTTATGAACATATAAACTTTTAATATCGAAAAAATTGCCCCCCCTCATATACCCATATTGATATGAATATACATAATTTTTTATTATATTAAGAATACAATATGAAGCAGGGCCGAAACTAGCCTTTTTTGCGCCCGGGGCAAGCATGAATTTTGGCGCCCCCCCCCCCTTTCTTCCTCAAAGTATATTTACAAAGAGAATTTTACTAATTTTCTAATTGCCGACTTATATTAAAATTTAAAATATGTAATAATGAACTGCAAAAATTGAATGTGAAGTTTGTTGCAATTATAGTTCGTTCACATAAAAGAATTCGCATGCATTACCGGCTATTTACAGTGTTTGCTTATACAGTAAAGTTCCTATTATTCGAGTCCCGCTTAACCGAATTTCCGCTTTAACCGAGTTATTTTCTTCTGATGGACTGATGATTTTCATTATTATGAAACAGCCATTATAAAAGGAGTGTTAGGTGAAGATGAAAGAGCAGTCGTAAAAAGTTTGAACTCTGATTTTCTGGTCAGAATGGGAAAAAAATGGCCATATTTTTTTTTTTTTTTCATCTTCACCTAACACTCCATTTATAATGGCTGTTTCATAATAATGAAAGCCATCAGTCCATCAGAAGAAAATGATCGATTCCAAAGGTATAATCCTTCATTTGGCGCCCCTTCGTTCTTGCGCCCGGGGCACATGCCCCCTCTCCCCCCCCCCCCCTTATTTTCGGCCCTGGCTGTTATACTGCTTTTTTCATGATATTCGTGATAGCCATATCTCAAAACTAATGCACGGAATTTAATGTAACTTCATATTCTGTTACACTTTCATATAAATAGATCCTTATTAGGTTTGGGTTTATACTGCCCAACATTTTATACGCTTTTATGCTCTTTGAATTGAGATTTTCCGTTGAAGACATCTAAGAGGGTGTGGGCGAAATTCAATGATTTGTTAAATGCAATGCTTATATTTTGTTTTAAAATGCACATACTTCAACAAACCTATGCTTTTTTTAATCTTCATGATGGGCATAGATTTTCATTTAAATTTGACACTGTGATAGCAAATTTTGAAGTTTTAACATTTATGAGACAGAAGAAAGTTTTGGGATTGGCACATCCAAATAAAGCTACTTTACCTTCAATTTTTGAAGGAAAATGAAAATGATATTACCTTTAAAGACATCGATTAAAAATTTTATATCATCGATTAAATCGAGTTGGCCATACTATCGATTAAATCGATTAAAAAAATCGAAATCGCCCGTCACTAGTGGCACGTATAAAGTCTATTTGGGCTAATATTGATAGAAATGTTAGTAAACACCTTGTATATAGTATGCAAGACCGATTGTACGCTGTTATGAAAGCTAAATTGGATGATACAAAGTATTAACTACCATTTACTTCATATTCATGAGGTAATATTGTTGAGTAAAATAAAATATTCTAATATTTTGAACCAATCTAAATTTTATTCGAATATTTTGATGTGTTTCAGAAAGCTGTATACCCAATTTATTGTACTGTATTTTATATTTTGTAAATATTAAAATCTTATCTAAACATTCCAGATTTAATTTATAAGAAATTTAATTGCATTTATTTAGTATCAAAAATAAATAAATGAAAAATAATTTTTTCTTATTACTTTTTCTCAATTATTCTAATATTTTGAGTATGAGCTGTATACATATATATTTTTGACGATGATCAAGAAGTGACGACGGAGTCTTTACCATTATGTACAGACATGTTGTACATTTTTTTCCATTTCCACGGGTTCCACAATAATATGAGGGCAAAAATCATGACACAACAATTAATGATTGTTGTAGTAATATAATGCTTTAAAATAACAAGCGTTTTTGTATCAGAAATAGGACAACATGTGATAAGCTCTACGCAACAATGAATTTTCAGGTTACTATTGAAAGTGTGAATTTTGATTGTTATCACGTTGTAAAATAAGAATCGCGTTTAATTAACTCACTCGTCAGTTATAAGATGTACTCCAAATAAATATGTTGAAAAGTTAAGAGCTATACATGCTTTAGTTCAGGCTCAGAAGATACCATTGCTTGGAGTGCACTTTCTTTCGTCGACTAGATGCCGTGTCAAATGGTGAGCCTTTGCTGATTATGTCTTACTTCTCTTTATATGAAAATACATTAATCTATGCATATCGCATGTACAAGTCTGTACAATACATTACATATTAATATAGACAAAACAATTAGACGGTATAGAGCACCGTTCAAAAAGAAAACTGTTCCCGGGGCAAAGTTTGAAATTGGCGCCCATCCCTTTCTCTTTGTGACAGGTGTCACAAAATTGAAAAGTGTAGAAACACAAATAAATTCTGTGAATACATATTTCGAGTTTATTTTGGAACTTTAAAAGGTTTAATTTTAACAACTAAATAATATAAGAGAAAATTGCACTACTTTGTCAAAGGGGATCTGGAAAACAGATGTGGAAAAAATGTATCTAACAGTACAGTGTAACAGTTTGCAACCCCTTTTGGATTTCAAGAAAGAAGCCACATGCTATTTTGAGAATGTATGTTTTTGTCATAAAAAAAATTCCCAATATGTATATATATATATATATATAACTTTTTTTTACAAAAAAAAGAAGAAACAAGCGAATTTGGTAGTATAAATTTGGCGCCCCTCAATTTCCGCGCCCGGGGCGACCGCCCCCTTCGTCCCCTGCTTCGCACGGCCCTGGGTTTTACTTTCCATAAGTAGGCGCCACAAAATTTAATAATGGACTCATCACTCGAATTAGATGCGCCCCTCTAAGATTTAGTAGAAAACTTTTCATAGATGATATAAAAGATACAAGGTTAAGTCATTTTACACGTCTATGTACAATTATAATACATATGTACTGATTTAGGAACTACAGAAGAAATCCTCTCGGGGAAATACATTTTCACCACCACCACCGTTCTTCCTGCCTCTCGTGAAAAGAAGCTGTGAGGAAATCTTAACGCAAGACGCGTACATTTCACACCCCCTTCAAATCGTGTTTCGTAGAACTCTGCAGAAAAACTAACCGCAGGGAATGACGGGAGAAATCTATTTGACAGCCGCTAATCACCTGTCATTTTGTGCTGCCGCCTACCGGAATAATCTTTGAATATATTTGTTACAACAGCAATTATAATTTATTTTCAGAATTTTAATGCATTAGTGCACAATGAAAATTTCGTGAATGCAGCGAAAAACAAAAGTTATTAAAATTTATCGCGTTATATTCATAAATATAACAAAAATATGATTACTAAAAATAAAATGGCTGTGTATTAAGAAGTAACATTAATTATAGCATATGTTATTACGTTTTACATCATCACACACTGCACCGTTAAAAATAATAGTTGATTTTACAATATTGGCAGCTGGGGTGCAGTATTATACTGTAAAATTAATAGCAATAAACCGTAAATAAACAGTATATGATAACAGTAACTTTACAGTAATATGAGGACAAAACTCATGACACAACAATTAATGATTGTTGTAATATAAGGCTGTAAAACAACAAGCGTTTTTGCATCAGAAATAGGACAACAATGTGATAAGCTCCTCACAACAATGAATTTTCAGGTTATTGTTGAAAGTGTGATTTTTGATTGCTATCATGTTATAAAATAAGAAACGCGTTTTATTAACTCCCGCATTAGTTATAAGATGTACGCCTTATAAATAGGTTTAAAAGTTAAGAGCTATTCATGCTTTAGTTCAGGCTCAGAAGATACCATTGCTTGGAGTGCACTTTCTTTCGTGGACAACCTTCGCCTAGATGTCGTGTAAAATGGTGAGCCTTTTCTGATTATATCTTACTTCTCTATTATATGAAAATACATTAACATGCAGGGGCGTAAATCCTGGGGGTACGGGGGCGTGCAACCCCCCCCCCCCTCCGCATTACGAAAAAATCAGTCGGAAAATTTCCCGTTCGATCGGTAAAAGTACGTTTAGTCGGAAAAAATGGTATTAACCTATAAAAGTTTATAAATTGGAAAAATGAAAAAATCAGACGGAAAAATTCCCGCTCAATCGGAAAAAAGTAAGTTTAGTCGAAAAAAAAATGGCATTAACGTATAAAAACTTATGAATTGGAGAAATGTTTTTGTAGTTTTTAATTAGTAAATAAGAAAAACAAGTTAGAGCGAAGAAAACCTATAAAACTTTATTCTTAGTCGGATTTTTTTCCCTTGTAGTTTTTAATTAGAAAATTAGAAAAAACAATTTAGAACGAAGAAAACCTATATAAATTTATACTTAGTCGGAAATATTACGGATTTTATTTTTGTGATTAAAACTATTCAGATAAACTTTGACTTGTCAAATATTGTGAACTCGAAAACCTCGATATGAAGAAACAAAATATTTATATACATATTCCAGCAATGTTAATATTATTTGTAACCTTGATATTTTGATCGAAAACTTTGATATTCTGAACTTTTTTCTGTTCCCTTTGACTTCAAGTTATCGAGATCCAGCTGTATTTATTTATAGTCGGAAAGTTTTTAGTTTAGTCTGGAAATTTTAAGACATACTGATTGAAGTAAAGAAACTTATATATATATATATATATTTTAATTTAACTTTAAATTTAGTTAGAAACGTGTATCACGGAATTTAGGTGATATCCGATGAAAATTCAAAACTGAATTGCAAATATTTAGTACTTTACCTTATCAAAATCTGGATATTTTCCACTCTACACGAATTTTACCTTTAATCGAAAATAATTATGGTTTTATTTTTTCTACTAATTTTGTGTTTTCTTTTTATTTTATTAAAAAAAGATGTTAATTTTTTTTTTACTTTTTTATGTAATTTTAGATTGATTTAAAAATGTGTTTCAAGAAATTTATATGATACCGGACGAAATTGAAAACACCCAATGAAATTTTATCTCGAAATAATGTGGGTATTTTACAATCTATACGAGTTAACTTCTATCAGAAATAATGCTTTCGTTTTCTTTTTCCTTTGTCAATTGTATTCGATTTTTTTTTATATTACTATTATTATTATTACTGAATTTTGTTTGGTTCGAAAAAACAGGGGTGACAACAAATTTTTACCCAGCTTTAAAGTATGTCGTTAGAAAGAATTAAGAAATCCCGTATTTTTCGCACATTTTTGTCTTTAAAATATTCCCCAAGCAAACAGATTTCAATTTTACTCGGAAAGAAACAATTTTAATCGATTACTTACGAAATTATTAAATTTTATACATGAAATTCACAAGATAATTATGACTTCGCGTATCGTATTGAGATAGTCAAATAATTTTAAAGCGCTGATGTCGATTCTTTTCGAATTATTAATAAATTTATCTAAAAATTAGAGGAGAAAGTCTATGATTAATATGTATAGGAAAATGCGGATTGGAATCAAAAACTGCTTTGTTACATAGCGATATATCTTGTTACTAAACGTACAAAATTTGATTAACTTTTATTGAAGTACTAAGAAATGAATATAAGTTTTGTTCATTCGAAAATTTTCAATCTTTTAAATTTTGACCTTTTTTAGGTGCGTTCGTAATTATATAAATACGTAGCACCTATAGTCGTCGTTCAGTCCGTCTGTCTGTCCGTCTGTCCGTCCGTCCGCATATAACAGAGCAAAAACTACCCGACCGAATGATCTGAAATTTTTAATACATAATTGCTGCAAAATTTTGCCGAGCCATTTCCAATTTTATGAAAATCGGATGTATAGTTTAATTACAGGGACAGTCAAAAGTTTTTCTTTACATTACGGCCAATGGGAAAAATTATTGCAAGTGAATTTTAATGATGTTACAGACTTCCGAATGGTCTGAAATTTTTAATATATAATTGCTGCAAAATTTTGTCGAGCCATTTCCAATTTTATGAAAATCGGATGTATAGTTTAATTACAGGGACACCCAAAAGTTTTCCGTTACATTACGGCCAATGGGAAAAAATTATAGCAAATGCATTTTAATGATTTTACAGCCTTCCGAATGGTCTGAAATTTTTAATATATAATTGCTGCAAAATTTTGTTGAGCCATTTCCAATTTTATGAAAATCGGATGTATAGTTTAATTACAGGGGCACCCAAAAGTTTTCCGTTACATTATGGCCAATGGGAAAAAATTATTGCAAATGCATTTTAATGATTTTACAGCCTTCCGAATGGTCTGAAATTTTAAATATATAATTGCTGCAAAATTTTGTCGAGCCATTTCAAATTTTATGAAAATCGAATGTATAGTTTAATTACAGGGACAGTCAAAAGTTTTCCGTTACATTACGGGGAATGGGGAAAAAATTATTGTAAGTGCATTTTAATGATGTTACAGACTATGCACTTATGAAGCGCAAAAAAATATACATTCAGTACAATATGGGGTGCAAAAAATAATTATAAAACTAGTTATAGTACGAACGCACCTCATTTGCCACGTTTGACGAGCAATTTCCAACTTGTTTTATGTTGTAAACGTACATCGTACGCTGGTAACAGGTTCCTTATGCTTAATTCAGAACTTGAATTTCTATCCGGAGTGGAGTCTATGTGAATAAATATGTCATACACTGAAAAAATAAAATGCATTAAGCCCGTATTGGTAAAAAAACGAGCATCGAATCCCCAGCTCTTCAATCATCCAGTTTCATCAAATTTTGTACATTTAGAAACAAGATATATCGCTATCAAATAAAGCAGTTTGGAGTTCCAAACCGCACTTTTCTACACATATTAATCATAGTACTTCACCACTAATTTTTAGAAACATACATTAATAATTCAAAAGGAATCAACATCAGCGCTTTGAAACCTATTTGACTATCTCGATATGCTCAGTCATAATTAACTTGAGACTTTCATCTATCATCTATAAAGTTTAATAATTTCGTAAGATATTTACGATTTCCTTTCTTCGTTTTAATCATATATGCTAAACTTTTGGACATGAGTGTATATATATATATGTTTATTTGATTAACTAATGTTATACTGTATGTATTAAAATTGGGTAAATAGTTTTTATTATTATTCCTCTATACTATTTAATATTGTTTTATTTTCAACTTTATATTCCATGATTAATTATCGGTTTATATGTTTGATTGGCACAATCATATTATTTTTAGCTTTTTATGGCTAATATAAGGATAATTCACACACTATATGTGATCTTTAGGCTATTGGGAATTTTAGTATCTGACAATCTTATATAAACATCCATTTTTTATTTATTTATTTTATAATTTATATATTTATTTATTTATTTATTTTTTCTTTCCTGTTCATTTTTTATATGTAATGCTAAATGTTAAGACCATTACATTTTTATAATATATAATTTATTTTATTTTATAGCATATAGCCTATATTCTATATATTATCAAGTTAAAAAAAAAATAATAATTTCTCAGTGTAGATTTAATGGTATGGTAATAGAATATATTGTAAGCATTTTATTAACATTTAATTTATTTTAAAAAAATTTCTGACTAATGATATACAGTATGGTATTGTTTATATTAGGATGTGTGTAGGAATGCAGTTGATACATTTTAATTCAATAGCATGTATTAGGTTCTTCTTATTGTGACATTTGTATAATAATAATAGTTTTTTAAATAAAATAATAGATGGCAGCACCATAAATTTTGTATTTTTAAAGCCTCTATTAATGTCATATTTTTAATTTTTTACACTAGGTGGTAATTAACGCTGATAATTGGCAGTGTTGTAAAATTGTTATTATACAATTTAAAATTGTTTTTGGGTATTATAAATAATGTAATTATTTTTTATTTATATTATATTAATTATATTTATCACAATATTTTAACATGAATTAACTGACTCCATGGGTTTTAATTTCTGTGTTAACTTAACTGTTTTATTCACCTTAATCTTATCATGCTTTTTGGATTCCATGTGCGGGAATATATTTTGAAAATCTACTGGGAATTAATTCGGTATGTTCTGTAAGATTTCTATTGCTATAAATTAAATATTTAATGGGTTGTAGTTTTTTTTTCATTTCATGCCATTTGATAAAGTTCTGTATTCATCTTGAAACTATTTTTTTGGTTATATTGGTTGTTTGAGTACAGGGGGAAAAAATTTCAGCTTATAGCTTTTTTCCTACAAAAAACAACCGATTTGCTTATATCATTGAATTCTGTACTCTTGAAAACGTAATTCAATATATAAGTTTTTCATTTTTTCGGAATCCATATTCTTCTTTTTTTCTTCCATGTTAATTCCTGTAATTAGGTATAAGGTACTTTATTTTATACAAGCAGTTCTATATTGTAGGTTTATGGCGTGTAGTTAATCATTCACAATATTGCAGTTTTTGATGATGGTCGGTGATGTTTAATTAATGGTTATATATATATGTATATATATATATTAATTAGTCGGCATTTTGTTGGCAATAGTACTCGGAAATTTTCTTCTTGGAGTCGGAAATTTATAAGTCTACACCCCTCTACGTGACCAGGGTGGTTTACGCCCCTGAACATATGCATATCGCTTATACAAGGTATTTGGGGCTTTACAGTACAGTACATATTAATACAGACAAAACAATTACACGACAATTATAATTTATTTTCAGAATTTTAATGCATTAGCGCACAATGAAAATTTAGTGAATGCAACGAAACAAAAGTCATTAAAATTTACCTTGTTATATTCATAAATATAATAAAAATATGATTACTACAAATAAAACTTCTGTGTATTAAAAAGCAATATTAATTTCTGCATAAGTTATTACGCTTTACATCATGAAATTTTCCATCACCACACACTGCACTGTAAAAAATAATTGTTGCTTTTACAGTGTAATGCTGACAGCTGGGGTGCCAGTGTTATACTGTAAAATTAATAGTCATAAATCGTAAATAGACAATAGTATACAGTTTTATAAATGAAAATGCAGAAATATACCATATATACTACTTAGCGGCATATTACTGTTTATTTTACGGTTTATTATTGTTATTTAACGATATAATTATTGATTTTACAATATTATACTTGCAACCAACTGCCAGAATAATACTGTAAAATCAACAATTTATTTTTTGCAGTGTGTAAAAAAAACGCAGATGTTTCTCAATTTATGAAAATGTACTATAATCACGAACGAAAATATACAAAAACCTTGTACCGTCATGAGACAGGAATTCAGGCTGGTCTATGGCTACAAAGCTTTTATTTATAGCACGATACAGCTATATAAAAATATTCAGAAAAGTTAAAATGAAGAAGTTGATTTTTCACAATCTAGAACTTAACTAAGCTCTGTCCGCCGTATTGTTAGTACCGCGCGTGGGTTACTAGTCTAGAGTACTCCGTACTCTGATTCCATTGTCCGGAGAAAGTTTTATCTTTGCGTCCTGCCCTGAGCTACCTGGACAGACCTACGCAGGAAGCGTAGAAAGTAGGTCTTCGCCTATCTGAGTTTCAGCCGAGACTCCTTAAAACGGCCTCATGCATTGGGGCATATGAAAGTCAGAGTTATTTGATAACCGGCGGCACTTGAAAATGTTTGAGGCATATTTCAAGTATTGTAAGAATTGTTATATCCGAAATGTCTAAAGCTAAGATCTTGGCTTAAAATATGATTTTCATACTGTCAGTTGGAGAGATTTGAAGTGGAATGTATTGCAAGTTTAATTGGGTTGTTAGAAATTTTATGATACGCAAAACGTAATGGTCTTATAGCAAGAGGGGGATATTTAACTGCGACATCTGCATCTATTGACAGAGTGCTATTGAATAGAATCAGGACTTTACAACCTCTTTTGAGTCACCCAAGATTCCCAAAAGCGTTCCTTTATCTTTAGAAACCTCATAAAAGAATTTATCTTTGAAATTTAAAGAAGAATTTATAAAAATAACTTTTTTTAGTTTTCGAAAACGTTTCCGAATAGCTTTTATAACCCAGAAAACCAGTTTTTCAGATGCTATGAGGTCTCAAGTAAATATTTTCATATTCAGTAAACATGTTTAACTGAAAAACATAGAATTAACAGCATTAATATTACCATTTTTCTGTTACAATTTTATGCACAATTTTAGTTATGCAGCGGAAAGTGTTTAGTTGATTCATCCAAAAAAACAATTTTCAGGGTAGATAGAACTAATTAATGAATTGTAAAAGCTACTCGAAAATGTTTCCGAAAATTACGGGCAACGAATAAAAGTTTATTTTTAGGATTTCGTTCATCTTACGAAACCCTTGTAGTCTCGTGTCTTTGTCCGTCCGTCACAGCACTCGTACAAGCAAACTATTTAAATTACGGACCTTTTTTTTTTTTTTTTTTTTTTTTTTTTGCGTAATACCCACTGACTTTGCCAAAATCATGAAATTTCGAAAAAATCTTAACTGACGCACGTTGTTAATTAAAAACCTCAATTAAAAGAATGTAAATGTTCATAATTCAACAACAACTTTGATTTTAATCAGACCGCAACGATTTGCTTCCAGATGCGAAGATTATTTCGAATTCTCCTCCGGGTTGCCACAATAGCAAGGCATCCAGATGCGAAACCGCATCAATAAAGTGAACTGGGGCTTTGCAAATCGCCTCAAATCTCAGAAACTACCGGGCCAAAAAAACTCGAAAACCACACAGATACACACAGAAAAATATCCACTTTCAGAAATTCTAAAAATTATTCCGATGCGTTCGGTAGAATGGAAAAAATCGATCGATAAAAAATCGTTTTATTTCACTCGAAAGAAAGGCAGAAATTGATTTCATTTCAGAGCGAGCTCAGATATTTTTAGCTGCAGACGCTCGGCGCCATCCTATAGTGGAGGTTTTATAAAAAATGTAAAACTTTAAAATTATTAAATTTATAAATTAAATTTTTATGCATCCATGCGTAGAATTTTTTTCAGATTTCAAATATGTTAATTTCATGACTGTGCCTAAATTAAGTGCAGAGATATTAATTATTATTTAATTAATTTGATCATTTATTTCAAACTGTCGTTGTAACATGTCCACGGGTTGCCAGAATTAGAAAGGCAGGGCTTCCAAATGCGGAAGTTAAGCAATAAAGTTAGAAAGTTGTAGAAAGTAGTTTCGTTCAGATACATTTTTATTAAGAATAGAGTGTGCTCCCTGGTGGTGGAATGTGGAACTAACAGACAGAGACTTTATTTAAATTAGGAAATTTAACACGGCGATCTGTTTGAAACTTTAAGATAGTTTATAAATCATAATAAATTTTTTTTTTAAGAATGGCACGAGAAAATTCGGGTGGCGGGGCGCTAAATTTTTTTAAAACCTTAGCATTTTTTACCGTTTTCTGTGCGGTTTTTAAGGATTTAATAAATATAAATTATCAATTTGGGTTTATTAATTAAAGAATAAAGAGTTTTGAAAGGAATATGAAACGAAACTCTCTGTACGATCTGTGATCACACTTACCCACTTGTTATAAATTCTTCTTTAAATTTCGAAAATATTATGTTTTCTGGGGTTTTTTAAGATAAAGGAATGCTTTTAAAAATATTGGGTGACTTGGAAGCGGTTATCGAACATTTTCGTTCGTGATTACAGTAAATTTTCGTAGTTTAAGAACTGCATGTCTTTTTTTTGCAGTACAATTATAGTAGGCTTAAAAGAATAAATTTTGTTTATTTTATTCAATGTGAAAATCACCACAATTATGTAGAATACTTATTGATCAACTTCATCGACGTGTTGGATTAACAGTCTATGATTATGCTATATAATGTATTCGACAGAATGTCAAAAAGACTGCAAAAGAAATGACATACGTACATGTATTTTTTTGGACTATGATTAAGGAGTGACGATGGAATTTTTACCATTATGTACAGATATATTATATATTTGTCCCATTTTCACGAGTTTTGCTGCTATATGGACAAAAATGAAGATGCAACAATTAATAACTGTTGTAATACAATACTGTAAAATAACAAACGTTTTTGCAGGACAACAATGTGGTAAGCTTCTTATAACAATGAATTTTCAGGTTATTGTTGGATGTGTCAATTTTGGTTGTCATCATTTTATAAAATAACAATCGAGTTTAATTCACTCCACGCATAAGCAATAAGATGTAACGCAAACAAGTAGCTTGAAAAGTTAAGAGCTGTAGATGTTTTAGCTCAGAAGATACCATTATTTGGAGTGCAACCTCTTTCGTCTGCAATCTTCCCAAGCCTGCGCCTAGATTTCATATTAAGTGGTGAGCCTTTACTGGTTATATCTTACTTCTCTATTATATGAAGATACATTAATATTATACATATAGCACATACAATGTATTTAGATCTTGATAATATATTACATATTAATATAGACAAAACAATTATGCGACAATTATAATTTACTTTCAGAATTTTAATGCATTAGCGCACAATGAAACTTTCGCGAATGCAGGGGAGAAAATCATTAAAATTTATCACATTATACAGTCGACGCTCGTTTTTACGAACTCGTAGGGAACACCCAAACAGTTCGTAAAATAGAAAGTTCGTAAAATAGAAAAACACCAAAAATGATATGAATACGTACATTATTTATGTCTATTTTTATCAAACTGCTCCCTCTTCATGGATGAAGCAGTATTTCAAGATTATTTATTATTTACTAAAGTTATGCATGTATTTTTAAATATACCAGAAATAAATGCAAATTTATGCACAAAAAATAATTTTAATACACAGAAACATACGTTACCATCCTTTTAAAATATTACATATGAAAACGCAGACTGTATTAGTACTTAGTAGATGAAAATACATAGATGAAAACATAGATGAAAAATTAGGAATGGAAATAATCGCTTATCTTTTTTAAAAAAATCACATTTTGAAAAATATATGTTTCCATTTTATCTATGGAAACCTTTACTACCTTTACCTTTCACAGTTATTGTTCCCTTCAAAAAAGTTCCTTAGTCCTGACAACCACTACTTGAAATTGTCGCTATGCCCCCTCCCCACGAAAGAGATTGGGGAAAATCAACACATTATTGGACTGTACCTGATGTCTCATTGTACCTGTATAGAGTTTAACTGACGTTGGCACTGCATTCCGATACTTAAAAAAAAAAAAAAAAAAAAAAAAAATCAGAAGTACGAAAAGTGAGTTCGCAAAAAAGAGATTTTCATAATCTGTAGTTCGTAAATGGGAGCGAAAAATTACATTGATTCTATGGGAGCGTATTCGGGACCACTCTATATTTCGTAAAATCGCAAGTGTTCGTGAAAAAGAGGTTCGTAAAAACGAGAGTCTACTGTATTCATAAATATAATATAAGTATGATTACTACAAATAAAATGGCTGTGTATTAAGATGCAATATTAATTTCTATATAAGTTATTACGTTTTCATCGTGAAACTTTTCATCATCATAATTATACTACAGCTAAAAGACTAAATTTTGTTTATTTCATATGTTCCTTCTGTGTGAGTATCTCCACAGTAATACAATATACTTATACTCTACATCGACGTATTAGATTAGCAGTCTACGGGTATGCAGTATAAAGTTTTCGACAGAATGTCAAAAAGACTGCAAAATAAATGTCATACATACATATATTTTTCGGACTATGATTATCCCTCTCGCTGCACATTTCGTGATTTCCACAGGGAACGTAAAATTTGCGCACATCCACGATTTACGCGATTGTTTATAATCTAATTGTATATTACAATAAGAACTCTTAAAAAATAATAATAATAACATATTTTAACTCTAAAATATATGTAGATTTGAAATAGCTAATAAAATAAATGCACAATTTTTGAACCTATTTTGATTAAAATAAAAAAATTACGCAGTGAGAAGATTAAGAAGTGATGTTGGAGTTTTCACCATTATGTATAGCACATTATATATTTGTTTCATTTTCACAAGTTTTACTACAATATGAGGACAAAAATGAGATGCAACAATTAATGACTGTTGTAATATAATACTCTAAAATAACAAGCGTTTTTGCATCAGAAATAGGACAACAATGTGATAAACTTCTTAGAACAATGAATATTCAGGTTATTGTTGACTGTGTCAATTTTGGTTGTGATTACATTATAAAATAACAATCATGTTCAATTCACTCACGCGTCAGTTGTAATATGTACGCCAAATATGTAGGTTGAAAAGTTTTGTGCTATAGCTGTTTTATACCATTACCTGGAGTGCAAGTTCTTTAGTCGACAACCTTCGCAAGCCTTCGTCTCAAGTGGTGAGCCTTTATTGTCTACACCTTACTTCTCTATCATAAAAAGATACTTTAATCTATACATATCCCATATGAAATGTATTTAGTGCTTTACAATGCATTACATATTAATATACACAAGACAAATTACACGACAATTGTAATTTATTTTCATCATTTTAATGCATTAGCGCACAATTAAACTTTTGCGAAATTTATCACATTATACAGTTATAAATGCAATAAAAATATGAGTATATACTACAGATAAAAAGGCTGTGTATTAAAAAGCAATGTTAACTTCAGTATAAGTTGTTACATTTTACATCATGAAATTTTGCGTCATCAAGATTATCGTAGTTAAAGGTTAAATTTTGTAAAGAAATATCCTGTATATATATATTTATCGGACTATGGTTAAGAAGTGACGATATAGAGTTTTCGCCATTATGTACAGATATGGGATATATATGCTTTCCATTTTCACTGTTTTTACTATAATATGAGGACAAAAATGACGACACAATAATTAATAATTGTTGTATTATAATGTTGTAAAATAGTAAACGTTTTTGCATTAGAAATAGGACAACAATCTGGTAATCTTCTTATAACATTGAATTTTCAGGTTATTGTTGAATGTGTGAATTTTTATTGTTATTACGTTGTAAAATAACAATAGCGTTTAATTAACTCGCTCATCAGTTATAATACGTACAACAAATACGTAGGTAGAAAAGTTAAGAACGATACATGTTTTAGCTCAGAAGATACCATTACTTGGAGTACACTTTCTTTCGTCAGCAACCTTCGCCAGCCTTCGTGTCAAGTGATTATTGATTACTGATTATATCCTTTCTATATTTACATACATTTACCTTTACTCATTATATATCTTGATTCTCTATTATATGAAGATACATTAATAAATGTATATTCCGTATAAAATGTATTTAGTGCTTTATAATATACTAGGGGGCTCTGCTCCCTGCAAGCTATGCTCGCCAACCCCTGTTCAGACACCGCAGAATCTAAAAGCACGCTAATTTGATCGGTTTTAAAAAGATTAGAGAAGATAGAATTATAATGAAAAAACCTATAGCGATCTCCCTGTAAACGGTTTTCCATTCAATTCCCTTTGATTGCGAAAATTTAACGCCGAATCAGTTGCTGTTTTTTTTTTCAAATAAAACAACATAAAAATTGCCATGATCGCAAAGAATTCTAGGTACTTTCATGTAAGCCAGGTGTAAATCTCGCCAATAGCTTTATTTTTAACTCGCCAATTAGCATTCATTTAATTTTTTCGAGTGGTAAATTAAAACGGTACTACTTGGTTATCCCATCGACCAAAAATCTATCGCCAGACTATAAGATTAAATGACAATAATGGTTGACCGTAAATGTCACATTCACTTGACTTTAAGGAAGTTAACGTATTTACGCCAACAAGTGATATTTATTTCGACGTTTTATTTGAATTTTTATTAATGTTATACTAATTTATTTGTTCTTTCGTTATTTAAAATAAAAATTACGTCAATTTGTATAATTTGGCGAGTGGTTTGGCGATTTATATAATTTGGCGAAATTGGTCGATGGGGTAACTAAATAGTACCACCATATAAACACTGCTTCCAATTTGAAATTAAATGTCATGATTTTTTGCATTATTTAATCGGGTTTGGACTGATTTATTATTTTCTATTATTTTTTAAATGAAACAAATAAATAAATAAATAATTTAATAACTATAAAACAAAACAATTTATATTATTTTTTAATTAAAAGAAAATACATATAAATAAACATTTATTAATAAATAAGCAACAATAGCCGGGTTACCATGTCAGGCAAAATAACGCCATTTTTGTGCCAATTAGGTACCACTGTGTGTATATGACATCTGCGCCTAAAATTTTCCCTTTCGTTTCGTTTAAAAAAAAAAAGAAAGAAGTGAAAGCCATTAATTTTAAATGTTTCAGTTTCAAATAAAAGTTTTGTATTAAATAAAATGATAATGGAATACAAAAAAAGCTTAACATACATTTAAGGGAAGCAAAACTGGTCGTCATATTAGTTTAAAAGAACAACCTTTTCTAAAATATGAAGAAAAATATCTGGTATGATTAAAATTTGAGTTACCATCATTAGAGTAAAATTCTTCTATTTATGACGGAAGAGGAGAGAGAAGAAAGAGGGAGTCATTCAAAATAACTGATGATTTCTCTTCATATGGAAATAGTTTGTTGTAGAAGTCTCTTCATTTACGCGTATGTATTACTTTAATAGGTACTATCAGGCAACTTACATAATAAAATATGTACTCCTTGTCTGAATAATCGAAATATTTCTTTCAGTTTCTTCTATTTATGACGGAAGAGGAGAGAGAAGAAAGAGGGAGTCATTCAAAGTAACTGCTGATTTCTCTTCATGTGGAAATAGTTTGTTGCAGAAGTCTTTCCATTTACGGGTACGTATTACTTTAATACGTACTATCAGGCAATTTACATAATAAAATATGTATTCCTTGTCTGAATAATCGAAATATTTCTTTCAGTTTCTTCTATTTATGACGGAAGAGGAGAGAGAAGAAGGAGCGTGTCATTCAAAATAACTGTTGTTTTCTCTCCATGTGGAAATAGTTTGTTGCAGAAGTCTTTTCATTTACAGGTACGAATTACTTTAATACGTACTATCAGGCAATTCACATAATAAAATATGTATTCCTTGTCTGAATAATCGAAATATTTCTTTCAGTTTCTTCTATTTATGACGGAAGAGGAGAGAGAAGAAGGAGCGTGTCATTCAAAATAACTGTTGTTTTCTCTTCATGTGGAAATAGTTTGTTGCAGAAGTCTTTCAATTTACGGGTACGTATTACTTTAATACGTACTATCAGGCAATATACATAATAAAATATGTATTCCTTGTCTGAATAATCGAAATATTTCTTTCAGTTCCTTCTATTTATGACGGAAGAGGAGAGAGAAGAAAGAGGGAGTCATTCAAAGTAACTGCTGATTTCTCTTCATGTGGAAATAGTTTGTTGCAGAAGTCTTTCCATTTACGGGTACGTATTACTTTAATACGTACTATCAGGCAATTTACATAATAAAATATGTATTCCTTGTCTGAATAATCGAAATATTTCTTTCAGTTTCTTCTATTTATGACGGAAGAGGAGAGAGAAGAAAGAGGGAGTCATTCAAAGTAACTGCTGATTTCTCTTCATGTGGAAATAGTTTGTTGCAGAAGTCTTTCCATTTACGGTTACGTATTACTTTAATACGTACTATCAGGCAATTTACATAATAAAATATGTATTCCTTGTCTGAATAATCGAAATATTTCTTTCAGTTTCTTCTATTTATGACGGAAGAGGAGAGAGAAGAAAGAGGGAGTCATTCAAAGTAACTGCTGATTTCTCTTCATGTGGAAATAGTTTGTTGCAGAAGTCTTTCCATTTACGGGTACGTATTACTTTAATACGTACTATCAGGCAATTTACATAATAAAATATGTATTCCTTGTCTGAATAATCGAAATATTTCTTTCAGTTTCTTCTATTTATGACGGAAGAGGAGAGAGAAGAAAGAGGGAGTCATTCAAAGTAACTGCTGATTTCTCTTCATGTGGAAATAGTTTGTTGCAGAAGTCTTTCAATTTACGGGTACGTATTACTTTAATACGTACTATCAGGCAATATACATAATAAAATATGTATTCCTTGTCTGAATAATCGAAATATTTCTTTCAGTTCCTTCTATTTATGACGGAAGAGGAGAGAGAAGAAAGAGGGAGTCATTCAAAGTAACTGCTGATTTCTCTTCATGTGGAAATAGTTTGTTGCAGAAGTCTTTGCATTTACGGTTACGTATTACTTTAATTCATACTATCAGGCAATTTACATAATAAAATATGTATTCCTTGTCTGAATAATCGAAATATTTCTTTCAGTTTCTTCTATTTATGACGGAAGAGGAGAGAGAAGAAGGAGCGTGTCATTCAAAATAACTGTTATTTTCTCTCCATGTGGAAATAGTTTGTTGCAGAAGTCTTAACATTTACAGGTACGTATTACTTTAATACGTACTATCAGGCAATTTACATAATAAAATATGTATTCCTTGTCTGAATAATCGAAATATTTCTTTCAGTTTCTTCTATTTATGACGGAAGAGGAGAGAGACGAAGGAGCGTGTCATTCAAAATAACTGTTGTTTTCTCTTCATGTGGAAATAGTTTGTTGCAGAAGTCTTTTCATTTACAGGTACGTATTACTTTAATACGTACTATCAGGCAATTTACATAATAAAATATGTATTGCTTGTCTGAATAATCGAAATATTTCTTTCAGTTTCTTCTATTTATGACGGAAGAGGAGAGAGAAGAAGGAGGGTGTCATTCAAAATAACTGTTGATTTCTCTTTATGTGGAAATAGTTTGTTGCAGAAGTCTTTGCATTTACGGGTACGTATTACTTTAATTCGTACTATCAGGCAATTTACATAATAAAATATGTATTCCTTGTCTGAATAATCGAAATATTTCTTTCAGTTTCTTCTATTTATGACGGAAGAGGAGAGAGAAGAAGGAGGGCGTCATTCAAAATAAGTGTTGATTTCTATTCGTATGGAAATAGTTTGTTGCAGAAGTCTTTTCATTTACAGGTACGTAGTAGTTTAATACATACTATCAGGCAATTTACATAATAAAATGTGTATTCCTTGTCTGAATAATCGAAATATTTCTTTCAGTTTCTTCTATTTATGACGGAAGAGGAGAGAGAAGAAGGAGCGTGTCATTCAAAATAACTGTTGTTTTCTCTTCATGTGGAAATAGTTTGTTGCAGAAGTCTTTCAATTTACGGGTACGTATTACTTTAATACGTACTATCAGGCAATATACATAATAAAATATGTATTCCTTGTCTGAATAATCGAAATATTTCTTTCAGTTCCTTCTATTTATGACGGAAGAGGAGAGAGAAGAAAGAGGGAGTCATTCAAAGTAACTGCTGATTTCTCTTCATGTGGAAATAGTTTGTTGCAGAAGTCTTTCCATTTACGGTTACGTATTACTTTAATACGTACTATCAGGCAATTTACATAATGAAATATGTATTCCTTGTCTGAATAATCGAAATATTTCTTTCAGTTTCTTCTATTTATGACGGAAGAGGAGATAGAAGATAGAGGGAGTCATTCAAAGTAACTGCTGATTTCTCTTCATGTGGAAATAGTTTGTTGCAGAAGTCTTTCCATTTACGGGTACGTATTACTTTAATACGTACTATCAGGCAATTTACATAATAAAATATGTATTCCTTGTCTGAATAATCGAAATATTTCTTTCAGTTTCTTCTATTTATGACGGAAGAGGAGAGAGAAGAAAGAGGGAGTCATTCAAAGTAACTGCTGATTTCTCTTCATGTGGAAATAGTTTGTTGCAGAAGTCTTTCAATTTACGGGTACGTATTACTTTAATACGTACTATCAGGCAATATACATAATAAAATATGTATTCTTTGTCTGAATAATCGAAATATTTCTTTCAGTTCCTTCTATTTATGACGGAAGAGGAGAGAGAAGAAAGAGGGAGTCATTCAAAGTAACTGCTGATTTCTCTTCATGTGGAAATAGTTTGTTGCAGAAGTCTTTCCATTTACGGGTACGTATTACTTTAATACGTACTATCAGGCAATTTACATAATAAAATATGTATTCCTTGTCTGAATAATCGAAATATTTCTTTCAGTTTCTTCTATTTATGACGGAAGAGGAGAGAGAAGAAGGAGCGTGTCATTCAAAATAACTGTTGTTTTCTCTCCATGTGGAAATAGTTTGTTGCAGAAGTCTTAACATTTACAGGTACGTATTACTTTAATACGTACTATCAGGCAATTTACATAATAAAATATGTATTCCTTGTCTGAATAATCGAAATATTTCTTTCAGTTTCTTCTATTTATGACGGAAGAGGAGAGAGAAGAAGGAGCGTGTCATTCAAAATAACTGTTGTTTTCTCTTCATGTGGAAATAGTTTGTTGCAGAAGTCTTTGCATTTACGGTTACGTATTACTTTAATTCGTACTATCAGGCAATTTACATAATAAAATATGTATTCCTTGTCTGAATAATCGAAATATTTCTTTCAGTTTCTTCTATTTATGACGGAAGAGGAGAGAGAAAAAGGAGCGTGTCATTCAAAATAACTGTTGTTTTCTCTCCATGTGGAAATAGTTTGTTGCAGAAGTCTTAACATTTACAGGTACGTATTACTTTAATACGTACTATCAGGCAATTTACATAATAAAATATGTATTCCTTGTCTGAATAATCGAAATATTTCATTCAGTTTTTTCTATTTATGACGGAAGAGGAGAGAGACGAAGGAGCGTGTCATTCAAAATAACTGTTGTTTTCTCTTCATGTGGAAATAGTTTGTTGCAGAAGTCTTTTCATTTACAGGTACGTATTACTTTAATACGTACTATCAGGCAATTTACATAATAAAATATGTATTGCTTGTCTGAATAATCGAAATATTTCTTTCAGTTTCTTCTATTTATGACGGAAGAGGAGAGAGAAGAAGGAGGGTGTCATTCAAAATAACTGTTGATTTCTCTTTATGTGGAAATAGTTTGTTGCAGAAGTCTTTGCATTTACGGGTACGTATTACTTTAATTCGTACTATCAGGCAATTTACATAATAAAATATGTATTCCTTGTCTGAATAATCGAAATATTTCTTTCAGTTTCTTCTATTTATGACGGAAGAGGAGAGAGAAGATGGAGGGCGTCATTCAAAATAAGTGTTGATTTCTATTCGTATGGAAATAGTTTGTTGCAGAAGTCTTTTCATTTACAGGTACGTAGTAGTTTAATACATACTATCAGGCAATTTACATAATAAAATGTGTATTCCTTGTCTGAATAATCGAAATATTTCTTTCAGTTTCTTCTATTTATGATGGAAGAGAAGAGAGAAGAAAGAGGGAGTCATTCAAAGTAACTGTTGATTTCTCTTCATGTGGAAATAGTTTGTTGCAGAAGTCATTTCATTTACGGGTACGTATTACCTTAATACGTACTATCAGGCAATTTACATAATAAAATATGTATTCCTTGTCTGAATAATTGAAATATTTCTTTCAGTTTCTTCTATTTATGACGGAAAACGAGAGAGAAGAAGGAGCGTGTCATTCAAAATAACTGTTGTTTTCTCTCCATGTGGAAATAGTTTGTTGCAGAAATCTTTTCATTTACAGGTACGTATTACTTTAATACGTACTATCAGGCAATTCACATAATAAAATATGTATTCCTTGTCTGAATAATCGAAATATTTCTTTCAGTTTCTTCTATTTATGACGGAAGAGGAGAGAGAAGAAGGAGCGTGTCATTCAAAATAACTGTTGTTTTCTCTTCATGTGGAAATAGTTTGTTGCAGAAGTCTTTCAATTTACGGGTACGTATTACTTTAATACGTACTATCAGGCAATATACATAATAAAATATGTATTCCTTGTCTGAATAATCGAAATATTTCTTTCAGTTCCTTCTATTTATGACGGAAGAGGAGAGAGAAGAAAGAGGGAATCATTCAAAGTAACTGCTGATTTCTCTTCATGTGGAAATAGTTTGTTGCAGAAGTCTTTCCATTTACGGGTACGTATTACTTTAATACGTACTATCAGGCAATTTACATAATAAAATATGTATTCCTTGTCTGAATAATCGAAATATTTCTTTCAGTTTCTTCTATTTATGACGGAAGAGGAGAGAGAAGAAAGAGGGAGTCATTCAAAGTAACTGCTGATTTCTCTTCATGTGGAAATAGTTTGTTGCAGAAGTCTTTCCATTTACGGTTACGTATTACTTTAATACGTACTATCAGGCAATTTACATAATAAAATATGTATTCCTTGTCTGAATAATCGAAATATTTCTTTCAGTTTCTTCTATTTATGACGGAAGAGGAGAGAGAAGAAAGAGGGAGTCATTCAAAGTAACTGCTGATTTCTCTTCATGTGGAAATAGTTTGTTGCAGAAGTCTTTCCATTTACGGGTACGTATTACTTTAATACGTACTATCAGGCAATTTACATAATAAAATATGTATTCCTTGTCTGAATAATCGAAATATTTCTTTCAGTTTCTTCTATTTATGACGGAAGAGGAGAGAGAAGAAAGAGGGAGTCATTCAAAGTAACTGCTGATTTCTCTTCATGTGGAAATAGTTTGTTGCAGAAGTCTTTCAATTTACGGGTACGTATTACTTTAATACGTACTATCAGGCAATATACATAATAAAATATGTATTCCTTGTCTGAATAATCGAAATATTTCTTTCAGTTCCTTCTATTTATGACGGAAGAGGAGAGAGAAGAAAGAGGGAGTCATTCAAAGTAACTGCTGATTTCTCTTCATGTGGAAATAGTTTGTTGCAGAAGTCTTTCCATTTACGGGTACGTATTACTTTAATACGTACTATCAGGCAATTTACATAATAAAATATGTATTCCTTGTCTGAATAATCGAAATATTTCTTTCAGTTTCTTCTATTTATGACGGAAGAGGAGAGAGAAGAAGGAGCGTGTCATTCAAAATAACTGTTGTTTTCTCTCCATGTGGAAATAGTTTGTTGCAGAAGTCTTAACATTTACAGGTACGTATTACTTTAATACGTACTATCAGGCAATTTACATAATAAAATGTGTATTCCTTGTCTGAATAATCGAAATATTTCTTTCAGTTTCTTCTATTTATGACGGAAGAGGAGAGAGAAGAAGGAGCGTGTCATTCAAAATAACTGTTGTTTTCTCTTCATGTGGAAATAGTTTGTTGCAGAAGTCTTTGCATTTACGGTTACGTATTACTTTAATTCGTACTATCAGGCAATTTACATAATAAAATATGTATTCCTTGTCTGAATAATCGAAATATTTCTTTCAGTTTCTTCTATTTATGACGGAAGAGGAGAGAGAAGAAGGAGCGTGTCATTCAAAATAACTGTTGTTTTCTCTCCATGTGGAAATAGTTTGTTGCAGAAGTCTTAACATTTACAGGTACGTATTACTTTAATACGTACTATCAGGCAATTTACATAATAAAATATGTATTCCTTGTCTGAATAATCGAAATATTTCTTTCAGTTTCTTCTATTTATGACGGAAGAGGAGAGAGACGAAGGAGCGTGTCATTCAAAATAACTGTTGTTTTCTCTTCATGTGGAAATAGTTTGTTGCAGAAGTCTTTTCATTTACAGGTACGTATTACTTTAATACGTACTATCAGGCAATTTACATAATAAAATATGTATTGCTTGTCTGAATAATCGAAATATTTCTTTCAGTTTCTTCTATTTATGACGGAAGAGGAGAGAGAAGAAGGAGGGTGTCATTCAAAATAACTGTTGATTTCTCTTTATGTGGAAATAGTTTGTTGCAGAAGTCTTTGCATTTACGGGTACGTATTACTTTAATTCGTACTATCAGGCAATTTACATAATAAAATATGTATTCCTTGTCTGAATAATCGAAATATTTCTTTCAGTTTCTTCTATTTATGACGGAAGAGGAGAGAGAAGATGGAGGGCGTCATTCAAAATAAGTGTTGATTTCTATTCGTATGGAAATAGTTTGTTGCAGAAGTCTTTTCATTTACAGGTACGTAGTAGTTTAATACATACTATCAGGCAATTTACATAATAAAATGTGTATTCCTTGTCTGAATAATCGAAATATTTCTTTCAGTTTCTTCTATTTATGATGGAAGAGAAGAGAGAAGAAAGAGGGAGTCATTCAAAGTAACTGTTGATTTCTCTTCATGTGGAAATAGTTTGTTGCAGAAGTCATTTCATTTACGGGTACGTATTACCTTAATACGTACTATCAGGCAATTTACATAATAAAATATGTATTCCTTGTCTGAATAATTGAAATATTTCTTTCAGTTTCTTCTATTTATGACGGAAGACGAGAGAGAAGAAGGAGCGTGTCATTCAAAATAACTGTTGTTTTCTCTTCATGTAGAAATAGTTTTTTGCAGAAGTCTTTTCATTTACAGGTACGTATTACTTTAATACGTACTATCAGGCAATTTACATAGTAAAATATGTATTCCTTGTCTGAATAATCGAAATATTTCTTTCAGTTTCTTCTGTTTATGACGGAAGAGGAGAGAGAATAAGGATGGTGTCATTCAAAATAACTGTTGATTTCTCTTCATGTGAAATAGTTTGTTGCAGAAGTCTTTGCATTTACGGGTACGTATTACTTTAATACGTACTATCAGGCAATTTACATAATAAAATATGTATTCCTTGTCTGAATAATCGAAATATTTCTTTCAGTTTCTTCTATTTATGACGGAAGAGGAGAGAGAAGAAGGAGGGCGTCATTCAAAATAACTGTTGATTTCAATTCGTATGGAAATAATTTGTTGCAGAAGTCTTTTCATTTACGGGTACGTATTAGTTTAATACATACTATCAGGCAATTTACATAATAAAATGTGTATTCCTTGTCTGAATAATCGAAATATTTCCTTTAGTTTCTTCTATTTATGACGGAAGAGGAGAGAGAAGAAGGATGGTGTCATTCAAAATAACTGTTGATTTCTCTTCATGTGGAAATAGTTTGTTGCAGAAGTCATTTCATTTACGGGTACGTATTACCTGAGTACGTACTATCAGGCAATTTACATAATAAAATATGCATTCCTTGTCTGAATAATCGAAATATTTCCTTTAGTTTCTTCTATTTATGACGGAAGAGGAGAGAGAAGAAGGGGTGTCATTCAAAATAACAGTTGATTTCTCTTCATGTGGAAATAGTTTGTTTCAGAAGTCTTTTCATTTACGGGTACGTATTACTTTAATACGTACTATCAGGCAATTACATAATAAAATATGTATTCCTTGTCTGAATAATTGAAATATTTTTTTCAGTTTCTTCTATTTATGACGGAAGAAGAGAGAGAAGAAGGAGTGTGTCATTCAAAATAACTGTTGATTTCTATTCGTATGGAAGTAGTTTGTTGCAGAAGTCTTTTCATTTACGGGTACGTATTACTTTAATACGTACTATCAGGCAATTTACATAATAAAATGTGTATTCCTTGTCTGAATAATCGAAATATTTCTTTCAGTTTCTTCTATTTATGACGGAAGAGGAGAGAGAAGAAGGTGGGTGTCATTCAAAATAACTGTTGATTTCTCTTCATGTGGAAATAGTTTGTTGCAGAAGTCTTTTCATTTACGGGTACGTATTACTTTAATACGTACTATCAGGCAATTTACATAATAAAATATATATTCCTTGTCTGAATAATCGAAATATTTCTTTCAGTTTCTTCTATTTATGACGGAAGAGGAGAGAGAAGAAGGTGGGTGTCATTCAAAATAACTGTTGATTTCTCTTCATGTGGGAATAGTTTGTTGCAGAAGTCTTTTCATTTACGGGTACGTATTACTTTAACCACTTCACCGACTGCCCCGAGATAAGTCGGAGGTAAAAGCACTCTTTCCCTATACCTGTCGCCGGTGAAGTGGTTAATACGTACTATCAGGCAATTTACATAATAAAATATGTATTCCTTGTTTGAATAATCGAAATATTTCTTTCAGTTTCTTCTATTTATGACGGAAGAGGAGAGAGAAGAAGGAGGGTGTCATTCAAAATAACTGTTGATTTCTATTCGTATGGAAATAGTTTGTTGCAGAAGTCTTTTCGTTTACGGGTAACGTATTACTTTAATACGTACTATCAGGCAATTTACATGATAACTGTGTTGCACTGTGTAGACACTATTTGCACTGTGTAGACACGAAATAAGAAAGGATTTTTGAAAATTAAATCCCTAAGGGGGGTTGAATGAGGGAGAGGACGAAAGTTTTGGATCACTTTGTCATATCTCAACAGCAATTGAAGATAGGAGTATGAAATTCAGGATAACAAATCTACTAAAAATTTAATTAGACACATATTTCAGTGATTTCAGAAATTCAACTACTAAGGCCGAAATTTTTAAGTCATTTCGCCAGATCTCTGCAGCAAATTACGGCAAGATCGTGAAATGGAGCATAAGAAATCTACTAAAAAATAGTTAAACATATATTTCTGTGATTTTAAAACAGTGGCTCACAACCTTTTACTGCTCCCCGCCTCACCAAATCATCTGTAAAATCGTGATCCAACATTAGGCTTGTTGGGAAAGATTTTCATTTAAAAATACAAAATCCTCCAACTCTAATTAGATCGGGGGGGGGGGCGGCAGCACAGACAATCACCTCATGGAATTCACGGCTCAAATTACAGAATGAGTTAAAACTCGATTCGCATATTAAAATTCAATCTGTCTGCCAAGTCATATCTATGTGGAAAACACATGAAAACCCGATTATAGCGGTTGTCTCGTAGGTGTACCATTGTGTTTTCCTGCTCCCAGTCCTCCATGTTTTTATACCTTTGGGTGCAGCAAAACACAATGGTAAACATACAAGTCAACTGCTAAAATCAGGTTTTCAGGTGTTTTCCACCAAGATAGGACTTGGCAAACCGATTGTATTTTAAAATGCGAATCGAGTTTTAATTAATTCTGGAATTTGAGCCGTGAACTCAATGAAGTAATTGTATGTGTTGCCGACTCCCGGTCTATAATTTTAGGTATATTTAAATTATTATCACAAAACCAAGCAAAGCCAGACAGATCAGATTTGTGATGGATAATTACATGAATTTGTTACATAATTATGCAAAGTACTCAAGTGTATACACCTAAGAGCTAGAACTTTTGGAACGATACATGAATGACACTGACTATATAGGGAAGATATGTGAATGACAATGACTTTATCATCACTAAAATTATCAAATAAGATTTATTTTATTAGGGTATATGATTTATATACTTGTATTTGTGATTACAAGTAAAATCATGAACTTATTTACTTAAAATTATATTTTTCGAAGAGAGTTCACACTTAAGTTTGAGCCTTACAAGTCTGTACTTATGATGAGTTACTTTACATAGCGAAATTTGGTACACTTGTGTAACCGAGTCTTATTTGCAAATGAATTCTTTAAAATAAAAATCTCATTTATGTTAATTGAAAAAATTTTTGGGATAAGTTTTAATAATGAGTAGCATTTCATGCAAACAATTATTGCTGCGTTGCCAAAAAAATCTTTTACATTTCTATAAAATGAGGCCTATGTTTGGCAGCTGAGAATGCATCCTGTTTCAATTGCTCAGTAGTTACATGTATGGAATAAATATTGCTCTTTAGTTATTTTTCTTTTCAGTATAAAATTTAATAAAATATTAAAAATAAAGAAAAATAATAACAAAAATCTGTTTTAGTTTCAAATGCTGCAATTTTTTTCCAATCAAAGTGAAGATAAAAAAAATATATAAAAACTGAATTAATTTACAAAATATCTAATATTTATAATATATATATGTAGTCATCTAATATTTTCAGAAAATTAATTACAGTAGACTTCCTCAAATCTGCACGTTTTTTTGATCATTGCTTTGTTTACATTTTTTAAACAGTATCTAATTTGAATTTAATAATGCAAACATAATTATAGTGAATGCTTGAAATATAGTGAAATTTTAAAATAAAGTAATAAACTAAAATGATAAAAAATAAGATAATTTAAAAAATGATTAAATTATTAAAAGTAAAGGTCAAGTAAATGATTAATAATGTATAATTAAATATGCATAATAAAGATGAGATACATATTCCTTTAATTATGCAATGAAACTTTTCTTTTAAAGGTACCATATTAATTCACATCAAAATCATAAAGCAAGCACGTTTTGTTTCAGGTTTAGCCAGTCTTAATAACCAAAAAACTGGATTGATACATAAATATATTTGGTAAAAAGAATGTGGTTACGAGTGATATCAACAATATATTGATTTTTTTTTTCAGGAATAAATTATACTCCATGAAAAACCACAAGTATAGTCATACTATCGAGAATTACTTATTACAGCACATACGGAATGATATAGAATAGGGATGCACCGAATATTGATTTTGGCCGAATACCCAATGTTCGGCTTACAGGCGAACCGAATACCGAATATTCGGCTAGCGAATAGTAACTGCTACGCCGAACACCGAATATTCTGCTTCTCGAATATTTTATATTTCAAAGTTTAAAGGCATTAAAATATTAAATTTTAAAACAATTTTATGTAATATTTAAAACAGAAACTTTTATTTTAATAAACAAGAGTTTTTTTTTTGTTGTTGTTGTTTTTTTTTTTTTTTTTTTTTTTTTTTTTTTTTTTTTTTTTTTTTTTAAGTAAACTTTATGCTGAAAAAAAATCTGCTTTGAGTTATTTAAGAAGAAGATAGTTATAAAAAAATTTTAATTGATAAAATTTTAAATTTCATGGCTTCTTCTGAGAATTAAAACAAATCAATAATTTTTTTTTAAATTCTAAAACAAACATTTTAAAACCAAAGAGAAATTGTGAAAAAATTGTACAGGATCATATATTATTTGTTTGTCAGGAAGACACTAAAGTAAAAGTAAATAATACAACCTATTCAAATTTTATAAGGTTTCAACTTAGCAAAAATAACTGTTCTACTCAAGCAAGGAAGTTTTTAAATGAATCTTAGATCGGTGTCTGGAGTGGGAAATCATTTTCAGAGATTATAAACGTTGTTCTTAAAATCTTAGCAAAAAACGGATTATTTACTGGACAATGTTCAGGAACTTGCATTTGTACATAATTAATTCCTATGAAAAGCCTCGTGATTGGTTAATTTTCTTAAATAATACTTAGCAAACAGCAAATAAATAATGTAAAAACATTCTGTTTTATTTAAATATGATTCTGTTTCTAATTATTCTGAATGTCTTTATAAGTTGGCTGTTAAATGTAGAAATTGTATAAGGTTTTTAAAAATATGTTTTAAAAGTGCTTTTTTAAGTATTCGGTTTGGCCGAATATTTCGATATTCGGCCACATTGAATAGTTTGATATTCGGTCTAACCGAATATTCGGTAACATGGCCGAATACCGAATAGATATCGAATATTCGGTGCATACCTAATACAGAACTAAAAAATTCTGTAATTTTGCCTCTACATCTGAACTGAAAGTTTCATTGTTTACATTTGTGATGATGTGCGGATTTTGGGCGTTTGTGGATTTTAGGGTTGAGGATTTCAGTTAGTCATTATATACATTAAACATATCATTAAACATAACATAACATACCACAAACATATTTAATAACTATAATGGATTGTTTATTTAACATATAATGGATTGATTATTTAATAACATATCATAAACATATTTAATAACATACATATCATAAACATATTTCATATATCATTAAACATAAGCATTTCACATATCATTAAACATACCTTGTAAACATGCATAAATGTCTAAAAAATATCAAAATTCAATAGAGTATATTTACATCCCGTTCCATGAAACCAGGAGTTGTGCAGATTATAAATTTTTGCATAATGCACATCATTCTGCACATTATAAAATTTGCTTCATAAACATGGTTGAACAATTCCTGAATCAAATCATTTATTATATTATTCATTTTAAAACAATTTTATAATAATTGTAATAATAGCAATTTTTTTCATTAAAAAGCTTTGAATTAAGGAGATAAAGATGAACTAATTGGTCCTCTAAAGAGCAGCATTTTTTTTGGAATACAGAATATGCAGGTGCTTCTTAACTGCAAAATTCACTAATTACGTCTGAGAAGTTGTGCGTTATATAGAGAACAGTATTGTATAGAATTGCATTACAAAGAGTTTCTACTGTATATATTTAACTAAGAATGTTCTCAAAATTGAACTGCCTACTTTTTTATTTAATTTTTGTTGAGGGGTGTCGTTGTATGAATAATAAAGCGAAGACACTCCCATGTTTAAAGATGTTGCAAAGTAGCCAGAGGCGTCGCGATGGGGGAGGGGAGCTTCCCCCTCCCCCAATATATGTGAACTTGGGAAATTTGAACTTAGAGTACGGAAATTACAGAGATTTTTGAAAGACTTTTTCTTTTTTTTTAATTAAAAAAAAAAGGAATTTTTTATTGTTTTGCTGATTACTTTTCTGAATTCTGCTGTAATAGTAAAATAGTTAAACTTTCAAAAGAAACTCAAAAAGCAGCCAGACTCAAATTCTCATTATGTTTCTGTGCTACGAAAATATCATACATCTACCAGACCTGAATTTGTCTACTGTTGTCCATCAACAGTATCTCTAATACATTTCCTGCAAAACTTTGTTCCTTTCTCAAAAATCTAAAAATATGAGGCTATTTTCATATAAAGTACGATTATGACTCGTACACAATTGAAGACAAAAACTTTCATTAAATGAACCAATAATTGAATTTTTATGTTTTTAGTTTCAGCAGTTTTCTTTGGATTTTTTTTTTTTTTTTTCGTATAAGTCAGAGATCATCTGTACGGGCTTATTTTCATTCACGACATTCGAGCCGGGCCATACTTTTTACTGAAGAAACAGCCGGGCGGTGTCTAGTGACTACTCTTTACGGGCCGGGTCGGGTTCGGGCCTTATTTTTTTTCTGAAGGATCGGGCCAGGCCGGGCCTAACTTATTTTTTCTGTACAGAGCTGGGACTGGTTTCATTCTTAGTCTTCATGATCCAAAATTTTCAGTCCAAGTTTGCACCCAACCCGTAAGAAAATCATTGTATCGGCGTGGCCTAGTCTGTTCAAAAGTCAATAAAATTAGGCATGGCCGAAAAATGTTTGCAAAAAATGTATACATTTTTAAATCGCCATAATTCTACAATTAAACATTAAAATTTATTATTTTTAAAGAACAGTAGATGTCTACGCTTATTAAAATATAGCTAAATTAAAATATAGTAAAATGTGTGAAAAAGAACCTGCCTATGACGGAATCCTTTTTGAAACTTAAAAACGTGTTGATCCATGCAAAATTAATATATTAATACGTTAGAAAAGAATATATAATACATTTACACTTGCTAAAAAAGGAACTTGTCTATGACGCATATTTTTTTCTATGCAATTCCGTCTTAGAAGATTTTACAGTATAGAATTTTTCAGATTTTTAACACTTCAATACATGGAATATGGATTAATATTAATGATAACTGAAACATTTACATCCAATAAATAAAGATTCAATAACAAAATAAAAATCGCAGCCTGCGGCACTTCTATAAAAATTAAGATTATAAACATGAAAAAAAAAAAAAGCTAAGATAAATATTTTTGATCAGAACTCCTCGTACGAGACAAATTTGTAACCAAATCGACGTAAAAATTAATGTTTTGTAGAAATTCATTCGACCCGATATTTTAACTTTTTTCTGGGCTGGGCCGGGCCTAGAAATTTCGGCCCCTGCAAACTTCTAGTATAAGTATAATTATCATTAAATACACATTGAACGCCTCGTTTTAGTTGGAAAATAGAGCAATTTGCTTCACGTTGGGAAATTTTGAAATCTACCCCCCAAAAAATTTTTGTAGCTACGCTCCTGAAAGTAGCGCCTCTAGTTGCAATGATGAGAACTATATTATTCGGTAGCGGGTGGGGTGTCCTACGATTAGCTTTCGGTTCTGCTTTCATCGCCTGAAATTTAACCATTGAAATTTTCGTTCATTTCGCGGCAGTATAACAGTAACGAAAATCAGAAGTTTTCAATCCTGTCATTAAACAAATTCATAGAGTGATGAGATACTTAAATTTTTGAGAAAAGTAATCTCATTATGTAATTTTTTTTCATATTTATTTTCTGTTTACTTCTTATAATTTATAATAGCGTGAAGAATACTACTAATATTCTAAAAGAAATTCATTTCTGAAACAGTGAATACATATACATGTGTGTTCAACAATTTGCTTCAATGGAATATTTAAATATGGGATTAATATTTACAAGAAATATTTTCTGGCAAAAACATTCATATTTTTCACACCCTTATAAATTATAAAAAGTAAACAGAAAATAAGTAAGATTAAATATTAAAAAAAATACATAATCCGATTACTTTTATCAATAATTAAAATATTTTGTCACTCTAGGAGTTTGTTTAACCCATTCGGGACGTAAAATTGTTTACAATACTCAGACGCGTTGCGATGGGGGGGGGGGGGTTATGCCCCCCCTCCCCTCAATATATGTGAATTTGGGAAATTTGCGCTTAGAGTTGGGAAATTTTAGATGTTTGAAACACCTTTTCTTTTAAAAAAAAAAAAAAAAAAAAAAAAAAAAAAAGAATTTTTTATTGTTTTGCTAACTACCTTTCTGAGTTCTGTAGTAGTAAAATAGTTAAACTTTCAATAGAAATACAAAAAGCATCCGGACTCAATTTCTCATGTTTCTCTGTGCTACGAAAATATCATACATCTATCAGACCTGAATTTCTCTACTGTTGTCTATCAACAATGTCTCTAATACATTTCCTCTAAAACTTTGTTCCTTTCTCAAACATCTAAAAATATGCGGCTATTTTCATGTGAAGTACGATTATTACTCCTACACAATTGAAGACAAAAACTTTCATTAAATGAACCAATAATTATATTTTTTATGTTTTTAATTTCAGCATTTTTCTTTGGAATTTTTTTTTTTTTTTTTGCATATAAGTATCATTATTATTAAACACACATTGAACATAACATTTTCGTTGGAAAATAGAGCAATTTGTTTGACGTTGGGAAATTTTTAATTAAGTTGGGAAAATTTTGAACTCTACCCCCCCCCCCCCAACCCGAAAAAAAATTTCTAGCTACGCCATGCCTTCATGTAAATTGGTGCTAATTACTTTATGGTGAAAATCGCCTAACAGGTCCCGCTGCTATGCTGCATTTTTCCTAATTTCCGCAAGATTTCTCATAATTTCTCAAGAACTAATGTACGAATTTTCACCAAACTTCAGATTCAGTTGAGGAATTGGAATCTTGTCCATTAAGCATAAAATCTCAAATCTTCCTGGGTTACATTTCAATGTTCCGAGGGGGGGGGGGGGGTTGTCCACCCGTACCAGCCCCGGAATTCAACACTGTTTTTCAGGATTTACACGATGTTAGCGATAAGTAATGAGCGGAAATTCATCAAACTTAATATTCTGTTTGTCATTGACATAAGTTGTTCCCGAGTTTTTTGTGCTAATCATGTAACAGGCTGCGCTGTTATCAGGGCCGAAACTAGCCTTTTTTTGCGCCCGGGGCAAGCATGAATTTTGGCGCCCCCCCCCCCCCCTCTTCTTCTTCAAAGTATATTTACAAAGAGAATTTTACTAATTTTCTAATTGCCGACTTATTTTAAAATTTAAAATATGTAATAATGAACTACAAAAATTGAATGTGAAGTTTGTTGCAATTATAGTTCGTTCACATAAAAGAATTCGCATGTATTATCGGCTATTTACAGTGTTCGCTTATACAGTAAAGTTCCTATTATCCGAGTCCCGCTTAACCGAATTTCCGCTTTAACCGAGTTATTTTCTTCTGATGAACTGATGATTTTCATTATTATGAAACAGCCATTATAAAAGGAGTGTTAGGTGAAGATGAAAGAGCAGTCGTAAAAAGTTTGAACTCTGATTTTCTGGTCAGAATGGGAAAAAAAAATGGCCATAATTTTTTTTTTTTTTTCATCTTTACCTAACACTTCATTTATAATGGCTGTTTCATAATAATGAAAGCCATCAGTCCATCAGAAGAAAATGATCGATTCCAAAGGTATAATCCTTCATTTGGCGCCCCTTCGTTCTGGCGCCCGGGGCACATGCTCCCTTTGCCCCCCCTTAGTTTCGTCCCTGATATGAAGTTCTAAAGTGCGTCGCATTGTAATGCTCAAGAATCAATGGTGTTTGTGTTATGACATCCGATTATCTGCACGATGGACATAGGCCCAAAAGGCGTGTGCCCTCCGTGGTGGTCTTTCTAAGGTAACTTAACCCATATTTACGCACGAAGATTCAAAGGATAAAAGCTCCCTGCAGGCGAAGACACTCGCAAGCTAATGCTAAACCTATGGGGAGGTTTTTTTCCTAATATCTCGTTTGCATTTTGCCATTTTTTAATAATTTCCTTTGCATTGGATAGCTGAGGTCCATCTCTACATCGCTCCTTTTTTATTTTTTCAATTTTGGTTGCAGATATTTTTTAAAGGTTCTTTCACTTTTGAAACCGGTTCCGAAAATGAAAGTTATTATTAATGAATGTCTATCATACTGGCAATGAGCAGTGTATAGGTATAATCGAATGAGGGAATGGAGTTGAGAGGTAGTAAAGATGTATTATTGCATTTCTGGCTCAAAATGTGTTAAAATAATGTATTAAAAACACAAATGTATTTAAAACAGAAATTGAAAAAGTTACAGTAACAATCTTATGTTCAGAAGCCGTCATCTAAAAAAATATATGCCTAAATTTAAATTATAAGCAGTGTGTGCACATTATCATTAATGTATTCCATAAAAAAATAAATAACTTATTATTATTTATTACTTTTCAATTGTCTGTTTAAATTTTCAGCGATTACCAAATTTTACAAAAGTGATGCATCGACAAAAGCACCTTAATTTTTCCAACTTTTAACTCACAAATAGCATAGCGTACCTCTGAAAAATAAACATGATAAATTCTCATAATTTTGTGTTTCTGTTTCCCATTCAGAATAAAACTCGATGCTAAAAATCGTTAGTTACATAATTTATGATAGAAGTCATTACAAACTTAGTTCCTCAAATTATATATTAATTAAATTTTTGTTTCCAAATGGTGTTCATGGGGGTACTCCCCTCCATATTGTAAGGAGAAATTCGTCGTTGGGACTGGGGGAGTGTTACCGAGTACATTTTTTTCATGTTGCTTTCTACGAAGAAAAAAAAAAATGTTTTCGTGAATATTCGGTAAGACTGCCAAATTTTTTAAACTTGTATACATTTTCTTTTAAAAAATTCTCTTTTATATTTTACATTTTACGTTAGCAAACTGTTAACAGGGAATAAGGAATTATTTATATTACATACGAAAATAGACCTATTACCGCTGATTATTTATTTACTACATACCGATATATAAAGTAGCGGCCTCTATATTATGTTACTGATATAGATGGCACTAATGATTTTCGGTATTTTCAACTGAAACTGAGGAAATTAAAGTTGATGTCATTAACGTAGAATGGCGTTTCTACATTCAAGGTCGGTGTCTAGGGGAAAATCTTTAGTACGTATGTACATAATATTTGTTACATAATAAGGTATACTTAGTAAGGGGGAGATAAGGGATGAATGGGACATTTTCACAAAAATAGTTTTTTATTTTTTTATTTAGGTTATTATCAATATTATATATCACATTTCATACATTAGGTATTTGACTACATATATGAGCAATATTCATTCTAGATTATGATTTATTCAGAAAAATATTATGAAATAAAAGAAAAACGTTCCTCCCTGTCCCAATCATCCCCACAGCAAGGTTGAATCGGACACTCATAGGGATGGATGGGACACAAAGATTTTCTTTCCTGTGTTCAATTTTACCAAATTTAAATTTATAATTATAACCTTATATGTAATTATATTTGTAATATATGATTTTACAGCACGAATCGATATGTTTTTTTTTTTTTTTTCAATAACTTCTTTTAATGCAGTTTTAACTTTTAATGCAGACTTCGGCTATCAATCTGTTCTTTTTTTTCCACTTAATGAGGTATTTTAGATTTGAAATGAAAATGCAAAATGTCTTTTAAATATGGCATAGTTAATAATTTTCAATCATAACATATTAATTAATATTAATTAAATGTATCTTAAAAACATGCAGAACGGAAATTATTGGGTCGAGCGGAAAGTCGTGTTGTGTTGCGAAAATTAATTCGTACCGGAAAATTCCGCCCGGTAATTATTAGACACTAGATAGCAGAATCAATGTCTAGTAATTAAATGATAGAATTTTCCGGTACGAATTTATTTTCCCAACACGACACGACTTTCCGATCGACCCAATATGTTAGGGGTGGGGATTTATTTGTGCAACATTTCAAAATTCAATATAATTTCCCCCATTTGATCAATAAACATATACTATTTTTAACAATTTTGTCTATTTTGATTAAGTTTTAGTACCAATTTTTTGATAATCCATTAATAATTATTACAATACAATAAATAACACTCAGAAATTTTAAACAATAACAACTCATATAGTACCATTTAATACTATTAATTAACGTAAATTATTAATTTATCAACCTATATAATACTATTTAGTTAATAAATAAAATTTTCAACATCTCTAGGGATGAATGAGAATGCCCCATTCATCCCCATTTGAAATGTCCCAATCATCCCCATGATGCCTATATTCCCTTCTCAGCCATTTTGTCTCAAAAATTATTTTGTCACAGTGGTTACTATTCATACATTTTAATTATCGATACTGAACCTTAAAATAAATAACTGCAACATACTAGATTAATTTAAACACAATTATTCTAATTGGTAAACAAATCATATTAGATGTAAATTTCCAACTGGGCGAAGTAAGTCCGAACCAGGATTCGAACCCGGGACATCCTGGCTGAAGCTGCCAGTGCTCTGCCATCTGAGCTATCCCGGACGATTCTGATCGAACTTTTTCACCCAGTTAACCTTGAAGATTACAGCATCTGGTCTGACACCTGGTTCAGCTCAACAGAATAAATCTCAGGTAATGGAACTCCAGAAATCGCTGGATACGAAATTACACTAGATTAATTTTAACACAATTATTCTAATTGGTAAACAAATCATATTAGATGTAAATTTCCAACTGGGCGAAGAATGTCTGGACCAGAATTCGACCAGAATCGTCCGGGATAGCTCAGATGGCAGAGCACTGGCGGCTTCTGCCAGGAGGTCCCGGGTTCGAATCCTGGTCCGGACATTCTTCGCCCAGTTGGAAATTTACATCTAACTGCAACATAGTTTAATTTTTTATATTGTATAAGATATTTCACATCTTCAAATGTAAAAAAACTTACTTTTAAGCAGAGATTTCAGAAAATGCAACTTTGAAGGAAATTGAAAACAGCAGTGTGGTCCTACTTTTAGTTTTGAAGCACACTGTGGTAGAGCCTTATTTGGGGATAGGAAGCAATTTAAAATAAATGTTTATTGCCTGAAATATTGAGAATGTCCCATCCATCCCTTGTCCCATTCATCCCCTAGCTCCCCTAATGCTGATTATTTTTTACTCTATAGAGATAATATAGGGTACTGCTCCTCCCTCTAACTACATTATATCCATGATATAGGTGGAGCTACTGATTTTTGGATTTTTTAACTTAAACTTGGAGGAATTGGGTTGGTGTTTAAACTAGCGTCTCGGTGTAGCTCCGCTCCCTATGGAAATCGTAGTGACTGGATTCAACTAAGTCCAGTCGAAGCTAGATTTGGCGAAGTATTGCTAGTTTGGCGAAGTGTTGCTAGTTTCGCGAAGCATAAATGTTATATCGAAAACAATTTACTAGAAATTTTGAACACAGATAGAACCTGAATAGTGATGATGCTTATTATGTATTCCGATTTCGGAAATTTCAGCTTATGGATTCCAAAGGGTTTCGCCTCCCCCCCCCCCCCCCCACGGAAAAAAACATTTTTGATAATGTATCTTCTAATTGTCAAAAATACTTGCTTTTTGTAGGCAGGCACATTCTGAATAGAATCGTACTTAAATTTGAAAAATTCTAAATATATATATATACCTTTGTTTCAGAATTAAAACAGTCATAGACACTAGAAATTTTGAATGAACATATAACCTTAATAGTGATGCGAGAATACTCCAATTGAAATTTTAATGAGTGGGGTCCAAAGAATGTTTTCCCCCTCCCCTCCCCTGATAAAAAAAAGTAACACTTTTGTTTATGACCCTTCAAATTTTCTTAGCATATATACTATTAAGGATTTACCTGCATACAAAATTAAATGCTGCATACATTTAAAATACCTTTGATTATTCGAAGTCATACCACCAAAACTTTTTTTTTAATCAAGGAGAGGGGGGGGGGGTAGATTATCTTCTCTTAAAGTTTTCAATAAAGTAACACTTAAACAGGATTACTATTCAAAATGTACCTCCCTGCAAAATTTAGGTATCAATGTCAATCTAAAGAATAAAATTGCATTTTTTTTTTTTTTTGGGGGGGGGGGGTGATATCCAAGAGCCTAAAATGCAGGCATGATAGTGGGAAATAGGAAAAAAGGAGGAAAATCTTTTCGGTTCATATGATGGCACCAAACTTTTAAAATTTAGACACATTTTAACAGTTATTTATGGGATAAAATGAAATATAATTGTACGTTGTTATTTTCTTTTCATAGCTTAGAAAGTATTAAAAACAAATTTAAACTTTTAAATCAAAAGTGTTGCATAAATAGAAGAAAATATTCTATTCCAAAAAGAACATTATGAAACTTCCTTTTTCTTTTAAAGTCTAAAAAACTTTCACTCTGGAGAAATACTTTAATCAAATTTATTTACACGACTTTCATATGATTATAATATAAGCTTCCCTTTGATTTGATAGATCTTTTGCACAGCAATTCAAAAAAAAAAAAAAAAAACCTCCAAGCATTTTAGTTAGACAAAATGTCTGATTATTAAATTTTCAAGATTCCTTCCCCCTCCCCCACCTTATATGCTTCCAATATTTTCTTTGCATTTTTGCATGAATCCAGAAAATGACCAAAATTATTTTTAAAAAGGTGGATTTCCACCTTTAGGAGGAACACTTTCACGCCTGAAAATGGTATCATTTTTGAGAAGTGTTTACTGTACCTTAATAGAAGAAATATACGATTTTATCGAATTTTTATTTGTAGGTACCACGGTTCACATAATATTTTGAGAAAATTTTAGGAAAGAGTTTTTCTAGTGTTTAATAATGCACAAGAAATTAAAATCCTATCTTCCAACCTACAAAGATCATGCCGCATACAATTGTTTTTGCTGTTTATCTAAAAACATGCTAATTTGCCCTGTTTTAAAAAGATTACCCAATTACGGAAGATTAAATTATAGCATTTTAACTATTTTTAACACAATCAGCTGATTGATAAATAAATAATGAGAGTAGAATTGTAGTATAGAAATTGTAGAATTGCAGTAGTGAAAATTTGTGAGTATGAAATTATCGCTGTATTATCCGCCATCGCCATCTTCGCTCAAAAAAACAACATCTAACCTAAACAGACTTTTCAACGACAGCGCGAGCGTAAGCGAGCGCTTGTGCTTCGTCTGAAATACTGCAACCTCAAAAATAACTAGCGCCAATTCCTCAGCCAAAAGGTAGGAGAAAAATCACCATAGGGAGCGGAGCTACACCGAGATTATTTTTGTTATGTTTGTGATGACAAACAAATCATTAGAATGAGGAATGTTATTGATTATTACTTTTCAAAGTAAAATAAACAAGTTTTAAACGAATTTGGGTTTTGTTTTAATTTTAGCGCTGCGAGGAGCGGCTCATGCTCTTAGCGCAGAGGGTGGCACAAAGGCGCGCCATTGCCGCGATGAAAGTGCTAAACATCGACGTTTAAAACTCATTGAAAAAATTTTGTTATTTCTTTAAAGGAAATATCAGTAGATTTAATAAATTTTCCCTAAATATTTAAAAAGTAAATTATTTTGCATTTTCTATATACTAGAGTGGCAATAACAATCAATCAAAATGCAGCAAGATATCTGATTTGCGAGTGTAGAAAAATGTTCTATTAGATCTAGGGAGAAAAATTAAGATCTATATTGTAACTTTGTGAACACATTTCATATCAGTGTGCCGTTGATAAGCTCACGTGAGCATTTTTCCCCTAAAAATTAGATCTCGGTTTACTGCATCACTTCAGTGATGCAAGAAAATCATGTCGCCATCAGGATCATCATTCCAGCAGCAGCTTTTGTTTAGATCAGTATTTCTTACAAGTAAAGATAAAGCAGCGTTACCGATCATCTGTTGTCAATTGGCCATTGAAATGTTCCCGCGGCCAATTTCATCTTAAAATTTAGTATTGGGTTTCCTTCATAGATTTTTCCATTCAGGTTTGGATTAGAATTCAATTCTTGCGAGTTTAACCTTCCGTCTACCAGACGGGTCCATTGGACCCGACATGTACATTCAAAATATTTATTCAAACCAGAAATTTCTTCAAAACAAACTAAATGTATAAATCAGACAATAATAAGTTAAATAAACAAATTAAATAGTTTTAAGTAAAAATTCTGGTGTAGAATGTTTTTATAAAACTTGAGTAAAATTTCCGGTAGTTCTAGGGTTAAAGCGGACATCATTGCAAACAGTCCGATAATTAGCGTACATGTAAGATGATTTTTATGTGAGAACAAAAAAAGATTACACAACAATTTTTGTTGGTTTCAAATATTTTTAATCTTCAGTTATTTTTTGAAGACTTTGATAAATTTAAACTGTGTGTGCTTTATTCTAAATATTAAGATTCCTTAGGCGGAGCTTAAACTATGGAAATTTCTTTAGTAGGCAGCTAATAGCTGAGACAAAACACATTAATATGGAGCGTTTTCATTTTTGGGATTGTTTTCTCTTCAGATATCTACCACTTTCTGCGAATAGCAATTTCGACCTATTAAATGACAGTTCATACACTGATCAGGTAGTAGTGGCTACTAGAAATTGTTTGTAGATTCCATTAAATTGGCAGTATTCTTAAGTATCTCATGTGTTGAATGTGCCTGTATGGGTTCACATGCAATGTTGTCCTCGATGTGACATAAATCAGCGTAAGTTTCTCGTGTTTATTGAAATCATCATTATATAATGTAGTCCGGAGCACAAAAATATTGAATATATCACAATTTATTTTCATTTGCTTAAAAATAACTCTAGAATGTTTAAAGAACCACAAACTACATGTAAATACAAATATTACATCAAAATATATAAATTTTTTTTTATGTTGCACTGCATGGTGCTTTGTAAGGAGCACTTAAAGCCTTAAATCCGTTTAATTCGAAACGAATTCCTTGAAGATTTGTCGAATTTAAATTGATATATACTTAAATTTCTGCAAAAAGTAAATTTATGAGATTTCGAAAAAATTACTTTTAATTATATATAGTTTAAATTATCTTTAGGATGTTTTGTGATGATAGAGATATTACAATATATGATCCCCATGTTTAAAAAGTCTCATCTACAACCTTTTCTTGTTTTGTTAAATGAATCTGTGAATTTTGTATGCTCTCGAATACAGAAAGAATTTTCACACGACAGAAATATTCGACTCATGCCAGTAATATTTAAGGAAACATTTGAAGAAATCAAATATACACCTGACGTATTGTGTTTAATAGCACTTACGCCTTTAAAAAACGAGTGAGCGCCTGTATGGCACTAAGTCCTCCTCGTTGTGCTGTTAGAAAGAATTTTTTTTTCGTAAGTCTGAATCGCATTGATTCGAATTAGGGATGGGCATTTCCACTCATTTTGAGGAGTCAACGCTGAGTCGACTCACTTGATTGATGAGTCGACATACTGACTCGACTCACTTGCGAAAGTAAGATTGGTTGGTTGGTTGTAAAGATGACGCAATTCTACTTAACGTATCAAATTTATCGCGCAGGAGAAAATATTTGAGCGCAAGCTTGAATTAATTTGGTTTTGATTTTATATTGAAGCCTTTTATATTAAAATTTGTTGGACGGTAACTGGAAACAGCCAAACTAGATGCCTGTACGAGCCGAAAATTTCCAGTTCCGCCCACAGAAAAAAAGTTTGGTTTCCTCATAGAAAAAATTTAGCCCGACCCGTAGAAAAATAATAAACTACGCGCCCCGTTATGAAATCTAAAAGTTCATCCCGTACAAAAAAAATTACTGGTCCAGCCCGGTAGAAAACTTAAAAGTTAAGGCCGATTCCGTCTTGGCCCGACCGCCCCCCCAAAAATGTTAAAATCTAGGTACTAAAAATTAGAAAACATGGATTTTTAGGTGATAGGATTAAAAATTGTTTCGTACGAGGATTTCTGACTAAAAATATTTATTTTGTCCTTTTTTCTTTTCATTTTTATAATCATTTTTAAAGAAACATCGTGTACCCCGATATTTATTTTTTTAATGAATCTCTATCTGTATGTAAATGCTCCAGTTAACGTTAATATCGTTAATCCATACCTATGTATTGGAGGCTTAAGAATCTGATAAATACTATACAGTAAAATCGCCTAAGACGAAATTGCTTAGGAAATAAAAAATATAGGTGATAGACAAGTTTCCTTCTTAGCAGTTTTAAATGTATTATACACTTTTCCTCACATATTATTATATTAATTTTTCATGTATCAACACTTTTTTTGTTTAAGACAGGATTCCGTCATATACGGGTTCTTTTTCACAAGTTTTATTGTATTTTAATTTTATTGCCTAGAAATTGCTATTCTTTAAAAAGAATAAATTTTAAATTTTAATTATACAATAATGGCAATTTAAAAATATATACATTTTTTGCAAAAAGTTTTGGGCCGGAACAAATTTTACTGATTTTTGCGAAGATCAGACGAGGCCAAGACAATAATTTTCGTACGGGGTGGGTCGAGGCCGGCACTTAAAATGTCGACCCTAGCAAATCTTGGAAGCATGAAGCCAGTCCCAGATCGGTTCTGAAAATTTAAGTTAAGCTCGGCGCAATCTTTTAGAAAAAAGAAAGGCCCGGTCTGCAAAGAGCAATGCCTAGGCGGGCCTTTAAAAAAAAGGTATGGCCCGGTCCGACCCCCAGCGTTGCGAAAAATTGGTCCTAGCTCTGCCCACGGGCTGGGCGGGCGCACGCCTCTAAGTTAAACTGTAAAATATAGAAATATTCTTGTCTAATCCCGTACCATGTCTAAAAATTTACCTTTTTTTATCTGGGTGTGGAAGGTTTGAGATGTTATTTTTTATATATTTCAAGTTTTAAAGGTTTAAATTTTCTGTGCTGAAAACAAAACGGGAAACGGATTTTTTTTTTTTTTTTTTTTTTTTTTTTCGTGTGTATGTGTGTGTGTACGCGCTAAATGTGTGTATGTGTGTGTGTACGCTACTAAAACTAGAGGAATAGTAGTTTATTAAAACCTTGCTGGAAAATTATAGCGATTATCCTCGGTCACGCAGTTTTGGAGCAAATCGCATTTTTCCGTTACACACAAACTTTAATTTGCGGGGCTCAGCGGCAGTATTTTTAATTACAAAGTTATAAAATTGAGAGGCCTGACTATTGGGGCGATTTGGAATCAAATACCGTTCTCCATTTTTTTATATAAATAAATTGCTTATCAAGAAAAATGCAATTTTTGTCACGTAACAAGTTTTTTCTTTCCCCGTGCTATCGTGTACCAAACTTCGTTTAAAAACTTCAACTGTGACAGCATTTTTTGAAGGATATTTTGGCAAAAAAAGGAAAACGCCATTCCATTACTTAATTCCTAAATAAGAACACCTGTATATTTTACGCGTTTCCGAACAAAAAATAATTCAATAATCAGTCCCCCGCCAACCTGGAGGGGGACGAAGGGAGACTAAGTTTTAAGAAGTTCTTTTTTTTTTCTCATGTTTACAGTTTTTGATTTTTACCTTTTAAAATTTTATTTTTTAAACCATGATAATAAATTGCGATATATCCATAGAGACACACACACAGTCTAGCTGTTTACAAAAAAAAAAAAGGGGGGGGGGGCGTGGAAGCGACGGGATTCCGAAAATATCTTCCATATCTGGGTTTAAATAAGGAACGTTAAAAAAATCGATTGACTAAACTTAAAAAAATATATATCTAAATTATATCCATTTAATATTATTTGCGAACATTTTTATTTATAAAACGGAATTAAAATAACATCATATACGGAAACAAATAAAGGATATTTATTCACTTTTATCTAAAATACATCTATTATTAAATAAATTCAGTAACTTAGTACATTTTAAACAACCTGCTACTAAAGTAGAATTTTATTTCTCTTTCTTCTAAGTTTTTTTTTTTTTTTTTTTTTTTTTTTTTAAATATTGCATGAATGAAAACAGTTGAAAGTATTCCTCTAACTAGTCCTACTTATTTTTTTTTTTTTTTTTTTTTTTTTGGCCAAAAAATACAAAGGTAACATCTGCTTTCTTTATATCTTCTTTCCCCTAAGCCAGTGGTGGAAAATTGGCGCAGAGGAGGAGCCTATTGACATCACTAATATTTTATAATATTCTTCGCTTTAATAAAAACTGAGAAATTCTGTCATTAGATAAGCCGAAAAATACTGCTAAAATTTCGTGATGTCAATAGGCTCCTCCTCTGCGCCAATTTTCCACCACTGCCTAAGCATATCGTAAATTCTCATAATCTTTAACGAAATATCCTGCTACCCGCCCCCTTGTCTCTGTCCCTCCCTCTCCTTTCATTCATGCCGTCATCTTCCTAAACATACAACTACGCTGCATGCGTCTAAACAATATTCCCTAACTAGTCCTACTTTTTTTTTTGTCAAAAAATAGTAAGGAAACATCTGCTATTTTTCTTTTCTTTTTTATCTTCTTTCCCTTAAGCATATCGTAAATTCAAATAATCTTTAACGAAATATCCTGCTGCCCGCCCCCTTGTCTATGTCCCGCTCTCTCCTTTCATTTATACCGTCATCTTCCTAAACATACATCTGCGCTGCATTCACCATTCTCAAAATCATCAGTACATAATGAAAACAAGATCTTCGTTCTCTGCTAAACAACCCAGCCCAGATTCGAAGAGTTGAAATCCGATACTGAGTGGAAAGAGTGGTTTGAAAGAGTCGAAAATCCATTCTTCAACTCTTGACTCTCCAAGTCCGACACTGTGTTAAACTCGTCCAACCACTCTTTGACTGAGTCGACTTCGACTCTTCGACTCCGAATCCCAAATTGAGTGGAAATTAAAGTTCGACTCTTTTGAGTCGAGGCAATTCACTAGCGAGGAGTCGACAGTTCGACTCACTTGGGTTGGGTTGGGTTGATTTTTGACGGCCAATTATCTACACGAGGGATATAGGCCCCCGGGGGAGTGCCCTCCGTGGGGGTCTTTCTAAGGGAACCTAATCCGTATTAACGCATGGAAGATCCACGGCTCGAAGAAAACCACGAAAACTCCGAACGATTAGGCCGACGGGCGCGATTGGGATCGAACCCAGCACCTCCCGTCTACCAGCTTCGAGAGCAGAACCTCTCGGCCACTGGTGGGGCCCGACTCACTTGGGAGGAGTCGTGATTTTGAGTCGACACTTCTGCCAACTCTACTATAAACTAATGAAAAGGAATAGTACAGGAAACGCAACTTCGAAAAGACGTAACTGCGCCATCTGGAGGCTGTCTTGTAAGTTCGCGTACTCCTTCAACTTGGGAAGAAAGCAAACATTACAGTATGAAGCAGAGCGCGCCAAGAACAAAATGCATATTTTTTTTTCCAAATATGTTCCCCGCTCCGAGACGAAGCTCGCAATCTTGTTGGTTGCTCAGCGTCCATCAGGTTGTTCAACCAGTTTTGACGACTTTGCACTAGTTTGAGAAACTACGTTAGAAACAAAATAAAGCAAAAATGCGTTTTTTACAACATAATGGGTAACTAAAAAAGTGAGTCCGAGGGTGTGTGGTTGTCAACTCTGCTGTATATTATGCATGGTGTTACTATCATAACACCATGTATGTTACCGATTTGCGCATTGGTTTGAACGACTATTTTTAACACTTTCCAACAAAGTTGAAAAGTTTTTATGTATTCGGTTTGTATGTCCGTCTGTCCACGCTCTAACTCCCGTAAATGTACTCGGATTTTCATGCAATTGATAAAGACTATTTAGGGTATGCCTTAGTATTGTATGTGAAGTATGTGGGATTAATAGTTCATTTACAGGGGCACTCAAAAGAATTCCGTTACATTATAGTCAATAGGGAAAAATCCTTTGCAGTGTATTTTAATGACATTACGCTACTTCAAATGTATTGACATTGATATAAATCACTGAATTTTCACTACAAGATGATTACTATACAATAGGGCAATACAATATATGCAAGGCTGATCAATGAATTCGGATAATTTTCCGATTGTAAATGGGAGCAGCTGAAATTTGGGTTTTCAAGTGCGTTATGCGTTCCCATATGGTTGAATTAGACATAATATTTTACCTTATTAAACAATGCAGTTTTGAATCATTATCTGAATGTGTTGGAAAATGTTTCATAATCTATGCTTAATGCATAATTTTTTCTTTCTTGTCACGATAAAACAACGATATTTTTCTTTGATTTTTTTTTTTTAATCTGTCATTTTTTTTTTCTTGTGAATTTCGGCAGTAGTGAGACCAGTTTACTTTTAACTGATAATTTTTAAATACCCACATATCATGTATGTGTGTATTTATCTCATATGATACGAGATATGAATAATCTCCATGCAGGAAAATATATATCTTTCAAACAATTAACATGAGAGGTACAGCAGTTGAAAAAAAAAGTAAACACCCCCTGATAACTCTGCAACTAATTGTAGCAGAAGCAAGTTACTGGTACCGAACAATTGGAAATAAAGTCTACTTTTAAATGATGTACATAAAATTTGCTTAAGGGGCCATCTACAAATCAAAACCAGACCAAACTTTGTTTATTTTATTTTTTTTTTTCATAGCAAAACCCAATTTTGACAATATATTTTAAATCTTCTGTTCAAATTATGCCTATAAACGAAATGTAATGCATGTAAATGAAATTCAAGTCTTTTGAATGATAAGTTTTTGAATTATAAACATTCAAAGTTTAAGGCTTCTAATGTTAAATTACATTTTCATATTTTTAATAATACCACCTGAAATTATAATCCTAATGTGATAATTTTGCGCGTGGTTATAATAATAAAAACTCAAAAATAAATACATTGAATTTATAATTAAAAAAATTTTAGAATATGATTTATGAATTATGAAATTAATATTCGAAAAAAATATGAATTGCAACCTACATTTTTTTTGCTAAATTTCTATTTATTATGTCCTGCTTTATGCGAACTCTCAATTTCAAATTTTTCTTGCAAATAGTTTTCGAATTATACTTAAAAAACATCAAAATGATGGTTTAAGGGGCCGTATATGATATGCAGGAAAGCATAATTTGATAAATATATGTTTTACCAATTTATTGAAACATTTGAGCTGGCAATAGTCGAAACGTATTAAGCGAGTGAAATGGTCATATTGGCAAGAAATAAAACTAGTAATATAAGTCAATTAGTGATTCTGTAGCATTTCAACAATCGAATACCGAACTGCAATTTGGACACAGCTCCTAAAATAAGCTTATTTAAAAATAATTAATTTCGCTGAAACTTATACTACAAATGTCACGAAAATTTGTTTTTAGGCTTATTGAAGGGTATAGAATTTATTTATGGTGCAGAACTTGGGTATTGCTATTGGGAAAAAACGAAATTTAGGTTCGTTTTGATATGTAGATGGCCCTCTAAACGATATTTATATGCATCATTTAAAAGTAGGTTTTACTTTCAATCGTTTGGTACCAGTAACTTTATTCTACTTCAGTAATTACTTAAAACAATATATATGTATGTATTATTTTATATCACATTTTAGACCGTCAGTCATCGATGAATGATGCGTTCTAGACGGAAAGTTCGTTGTCAGTCACCGGTGACTGACGTGCTTAGCGTGTTAAGGAAGCCCACTGGGTCGTACAGGTACCGTTATTTTCAAGGCCAAATATCAGTATTTTTTTTATAGAAAAATGAATCTTGTTTAAACGCGCGAAATTTCGCTTTAAGAGGAGATATTTCTGACTCTTACCGAAGAATTTCTAGTCTGGAAATTCAAACACCAGTACGAACCCTGGTCCAGTAGTTCTGGAGATTATCGACCAAATGTGAATGAAAATTCCCTTAAATTAGAAAATGAACACGTAAGAAGGTAACAGGACTCGCATTGTATTTCTTTCTGAACACGTATTACACTAAATTAATAGCGTAATGACATGAACGGAAAATACTCGATCAACATTGTGAATAACGTAGTTGTTTATTAATTATAAATCAAACTTTATAATTTTACTGGTGTGAGTTTAAATTTTGAAGACATAATTTTTGTTGCAACATAAAGACATATGCAATTATAAGTAAAACAAATAAAATGATGAAATAAATAATATAAATGTATGTATATATAGATTAATTAATAGCATAGCGTCACTTAAAATTTGATATCATTATTTTTAAGTTCCATATTTAAAATCCTTATAGCAATAAGATAAAGTGCTATGTCACAAACTTTTAACCCGTTAAGGGTTTTTATGCTGTAGTACAGTGTACATACATAATTTCATTAAGTAAGCCCAGTAGTTCTGGAGATCATCGATCTAATCTAAAAATAAGAATTCTCTTAATTTTGAAAATAAACATATGCGATGGTAACAGGAATACTAGATATTATTGAATTCCTTTTTTAACGCACATCACACTTGATGAATAGCATGTTGTCATAACAGCGGATAGTTCCACGAAGTGTACTCATGTTTAAGTTGTTTATAAATTTTTAATCACACTTTATAATTTTAGTGGTGTGAGTCTTATTTGTAAATACATAATTTTTGTTGCAGTACAAAGATCCGGATTGCTTGTGGCGTGAATTTACAATGTGTAAGCCTGCAGAGGTAACAGGCGATATTTTACTTCAGAACCCAAAAACTCATCTTCCAAAATGAAAACCGGTTCTGCTAAAATTCCAGAAGTGACGCGCGTTGTCTCCAATTCTAATAACGGAGACATGAAGATATCGAAAAAATATAAATATGAGTTTAGTGTTTCAATAAATGAAGTTTGGGTTCGTTTTGATATGTAGATAGCCCCCTATAGAAAAATTATACTATACATCATTTAAAAGTAGACTTTATTTCCAATCATTTAGTTCCAGTAACTTTCTTCTGCAATAACCTGTTACAGAGTTTGTACAGGTTGTTAACTTTATTTTTTCCCTGCGACTGTACTTTTGTACGCTAGAAAGTCGGGAAATTTTATTTGACTTTGATTTAAAAAAAATACATCAAAATTTTTAGGGCACTTAACTAATTTCTTTAACTGAATACTAGAGCGACATTGAGCAACTTCTTAGCAGCTGTCAATTTCACGCCCAGTCTATAGATCAATTAGATGTAAATTTCCAACTGGGCGAAAATTTCCGGACAAGGATTCGGATCCGGGACATTTTTCGCCCAGTCGGAAATTTACATCTAATATGATTTGTTTACCAATTAGAATAATTGTGTGAAAATTAATCTAGTGTAATTTCGTATCCAGCGATTTCTGAAGTTCCATTACCTGAGATTTATTCTGTTGAGCTGAACCAGGTTTCAGACCAGATGCTGTAATCTTCAAGGTTAGCTGGGTGAAAAAGTTACATCAGAATCGTCCGGGATAGCTCAGATGGCAGAGCACTGGCGGCTTCAGCCAGGAGGTCCCGGGTTCGAATCCTGGTCCGGACATTTTTCGCCCAGTTGGAAATTTACATCTAATGTAATTTGTTTACCAATTAGAATAATTGTGTGAAAATTAATCTAGTATAGATCAATTGTCTTGTTAATTACATGAACCATTGGGAAAGTAAGTATAACTGGAGTTATAAAACTACTCAAAAACTTCAAATTTACTTTTAAAAAGTTGATAAATATTTAAAAAAAGGAGAAAAACGAGCGGAACTTTAAAAATTAATATAAATTTAAGTAAAAGGAAAAAAGTTATATATAATTCACTACAAAAAAGATTAAATTATAAAATGGTAAAGAGAGTTTAGCTGTAGTTATTTAAACTACTGAGAAAATGTGAAAATAAAAAATGAAGTTTGTATTAGTTCAGAGCTAAACAGTTGCCATTTTTGGAACTTAGTTCTCTGGTATTTATATAGGTTTTTTAAATAAAAAAATTCGAATTCGAATTTTCATATTATCGTTTGATTGTTGTCAAATCATCAGCAGTTGGATGTTCTAGTGTTAAATCGTTGAATTTTCAAGAACGTTTGTTTTTAGTTCTAGCGTGTTCGCACTGTCACCACTGTTAAAAAAACAGACTCCATTCAGTTTTCAGACATTTATAACACAAAAAGCACAACGATATCGGTCAATGCTGGTCAAAATTTAGAATGTCGCTGAATGTCATACAACAAATTTAGAACGTCTACCGATATTCACTGATATAACTTATTTTTAATATCTAATTTACATTGGCCAATATAATAATTTAAAGGCCAATATAATAAATTAAAGAAATGATATAAGAGAGTTTTTTGCATTATTTAAAACATTATAAATACTGAAAGTGTATTTTACAAATAAGTTTTGCTGTTGTTGTAAGAAATTTATTTAAGGCCTTAATTTAATATCTGATTTACATCTATCTACCAACGTCATAAAAATGATATTACTTTTACTTTATCCAAGTATCTTTATCGACATTCGGAAAAACATTATTGTTTTGCGGAATTTCAAGATGTTTATTAATATTTGGCCTACCTGATGAAATTTGTAATTTTGACCGAAATGAACTGACAGTTCTGAAGGACCGCCTACTGGTATAGTTTGTATCGAGAAGCATGCAAAAGAACCGACTGTCGTGAAAAGGGCATAGCCGGATAAGCATTGGAAACATGCCTTTCAATCAAATTTCCTGATTTTTTCCCCAGAAGTGGCTACATATCTGACAATATATTTCCCCTATTAACACCCTATAAATATTGATATTTAATAAGATAAAAATGTTTTATCGATTTTTTAAAAAACGGATTTTCTCAAAAACTGCTGCGCGGAATTTCATGCCATTAACTGAGGATATATAGATACCAAAGATGCATAACTGGTAATTTTTTGTATAATTTTCTGTCTATAAAAACTGTGTGAAATAGCGAGATAAAATTTAAAAAAAAAAAATAAAAATCATATCTTATGTTTATCCGAAAATTACCATTTTCTTGTAAAAAATCCTCCATATGTGCCCGTATATTCTATATAAATGCCGAAAGGTTGCGTTGGGTACTACATATAAATATTTTCAAAAATGTATATTAAAATTATTGAAATTCATTTTAAGGCGTTATTTTGGGCGGAGCTACTTAACTTCAACATCCGAAGAATTCTTGGAACAAAGTCTGCAGACAATATGTCAAATGATGTATTTTAGATTTCATTAAGCATATAAGCCATGTTTTTCAACATCATGTTCGTTTTGATATCGACAGTGTTGAGAATGTTGCTCATGTTTCATTAAAATTTTAAATACAGCAATTCTGTAACTGTTTATTCCAAAAATTCTTCGGGTGTGGAAGTTGAGTAACTCCGCCCAAAATAATGCCTTAAAATGTATTTCAATAATTTTAATATACATTTTTGTAATATTTATATCTAGTACCCAACGCAAACTTTGGGCATCTATATAGAATATACGGGCACATATGGGGAATTTTTTACAAGAAAATGGTAATTTTCGGATAACCATAAGATATGATTATTATTTTTTTGTTTTTCTATTTCACACAGTTTTTTAAAGAGAAAATTATACAAAAATTACCATTTGTGCATCTTTGGCCTCTATATATCCTTAATTAATGGCATGAAATTCCGTGCAGCAGTTTTTGGGAAAATCCGTTTTTTTAAAAAATCGAAAAAACTTATCTCATTAAATATCAATAATTATAGGTTGATAATAGGGGAAATATATTGTCAGATGTATAGCTACGTCTGGGGAAAAAATCAGGAAATTTGATTAAAAGGCATGTTTCCAATGCTTATCCGGCTATGCCCTTTGCGCTGAAAGAAAATATCTAAATACTTTTCTTTTCTGTGAGATTATATAGTCATTTATGCAGGAAAAAATGTTTACAACCTTTCTTAACCATCAAGTGCAGGCTCGGCGAACCTTTTCACGTGTGCGTGCCAAAATTCACAAGCAATATCTATCAACAATGTAACGTGCCGCATTTACATAAAAATAATTTTGAAGAGTACGATATTTATATACGAAACACTATAAAATCAGTTCCTATCGTGCATTAATAATTAGAAAATATTAAAAATCAAAATGCGATTTTTCCGTATACTAGAATCAACCATTAAATGAATGGATTTTTTAATTCGTAAATAGGATGAATTTTTATTCCGTATGTACTGTAATAAGGGGAGGGGGATACGAGTTTTTATTTCATTAATTTTTAACTTATAATTTAAGCAACATCTCGGTTATAATTTTCCAAGTTGCATTAAAGAATGTACTAATAGTGTATTGATGCGATTTTTGCTGTTGTATGTCCGATGAAAAATGTGGTCATATGTGGTTCTTTTTTTTTTTTTTTTTTTTTTTTTTAATATATATACATAGCTAAATTGGATTCACTTGTCGTTTTATTGCAGTGATTGTCAAACAAAATTCATTTGTAAATTACAACTTTTTAAATTCGCATAGAATACACGTGGAAAACGCAGCATAGCATACCGGGAAAAGAAAATATAATTTTTTTATATTTTTAGTATTCTGTTCAGTGAGTTTGTTTATTGTTTCATTTTACTTTTTGTCTATTTTTTCATCAAAAAATTTGTTCCGATAAAGCCTCATCATGTTCAACATATATTTTAAAAGAAAGACGCTAAAAAAAAAAAAAAAAAAAAAAAAAAAAAAAAAAAATACCAAAAGAAATATCGATTTTATTGTTATTGTCAAGTGAAAGTGACATTTCAGACTATTATAACGGTGACATTCCAACTTTTGATCCGAACCTTCAGTACAAAAACGGTTCAGACGTTTATGATGAGACTGATTGCGATGACAAGCAGATGAATCAATTAATGAAATTGACTAGAATGTTCATGCAAATGTTGGGATACTGAATCTTCCATCTACATCAAAACAAAAGCATCCAGGTAAACGTAAACAGAAAAACTGAAATCTTCAAACTTTACAACCAACTTCTTCGGTAAAGTTTATGGGAGATGTTTCTCTTCTTGAAAGCATTTTATGATTAAAAGCACCAGACGAATATTTTTTTGTATTTTTCTACCCAGAAATTTTTGAGCATATATCTAAACAAACGATCCTATATAGATGCTCTAAAACATTATTAAAAAGCCACTCAATATATGCTAGATAGTTATAAATAAAAAAGTATCTAAGAAATTGTATCTTGAGTGGCGTGGCAAATTTTAAAAACATAATATTTTTTAGAAACCCTATCATTAGTGCATCACCAGGTAGTTGCAACATGGCTTTGAATACATTTGAAAATATACTACAATTTTCCATCAGAACGATAATACATTCTCTAATGGGGAAGATAAGTTATTCAAGTTGAGGCCAATAGTCGATACCCTGCAAGAAAATTCTTATCCATTGCCATGGAAGACCACCCAGAACTTTTCGAGAATATCTCTAAACAATCGATCCTATATAGTGCTCTAAAACATATTGAAAAGCCACTCAATGTATGCTCGACAGATATAAAAAAGTATCTAATAATTTTTATCTTGAGTGGCGTGGAAATCTTTAAAAACATACAAAACAATTCTTATCCTCTTTGTGTTCATGAGCAAATAAGTGCGACAAAGACTTGTCACCATATAAAGTAGTATGTTCAAAAAAGAAAAAAAAAACTCGCATAAACATGGTTTTAAATTGTTATTTTTCGCAGGAGTATCTAGATTTGCGTACAATTTTGATATTTACTGAAAAAGAAAAAAAAAAGAAAACAGCCAGTCTGTCAAGTGGACATGACTTAGAGGTTAGCGTTTGAGACATTGTTAGACTCTATGATTGATTATCAGTTGTAAACATGTAAATCATAAATTGCATTTTGATAACTATTATACATCAGTGAACCTAATGACACTTTTAAAATGAAAAATAATATCGTGCCTTCAGGGTTCATACGGGTACCGTGATTTTCATGTACCAATATCAAACTTGTTTTATTTTATTTTATTTTATTTTATAGAAAAATAAATCCAGTTCAAACGGTTGAAATTCCGCCTTATTCCAGAAGGGATTTTCCAAGAGAAAATACTGGTACAGAAGAATTTCTTAGCCTGGAAATTCATGCACCCGTACGAACCCTGTGCCTTGGATTATAACAGTGGCGTAGCTACATATTCAGCGCCCTGGAGCAAGCAAAGTTTGTGCGCCCTCTTGTCTCTCAAAAAAGTTCTGAGTAATTTTGTATGGAAGTTACACACACACACACACACACATATATATATATATATATGTGTGTGTAACTAGCTGACCCGCCTGGCGTAACGTAAACAAAAATTAAGTTTGTATGATTTTATATATTCATAAGTAATTAAAATGAACATGGTTGTAGGGGTGGCCCACTGCCTTCGGCAGCGTCTAGTGTGTTCCCGACAAACCTCTTTGAGAACGAAACTGTGGCCTGGTTCCCCGCTACCAAAGACCGTGTATGCCAGGAGTATTCCGTACGCGACGGAGACAATCGAAAATTGAATGAGTAAACCCTGTAGTAATCGAGCCTACAGAACCCGAGATAAGAATGCGAATCCCCGCGGTGGAACTATAATCTTTAAAACAATCGTAAGCTAAGTTGAATGGACCAATTTCCGTTGAAATAGAGCCCATAACAGCCGAGAAAAGAATGCGCCGTTAATGTTCGAAAATGGTGGTAACAGAAGTCTAAGGTAAACTTTCACAATGCAGAAAGTAGCTGAATAGTAAGCTAAGCTTAATTATCCATTTACCGTTGAAATCGGACATATTGAACCCGAGAAAAGAATGCACCATTAATGTCCGAAAATGTTAGTAAATGAAGTCTAAGACAAATTTTCATAATACAGAGCTGAATCGTAAGTAGCTGAATCGTAATCTAGGTTGAATTAACCAATTTCCGTTTAAATCGGCCCCCTAGAACTCGTGGAAAGAATGCACCCCGAAGCAGTGGAAGGTGCTTGTTGCCCCCACCCCCTGTAAATTTAACGAATTACCTTTAACATTAACGTGATATTTAATTTACGGAGGAAATCCCATCCCTCTAAAGTTAACAACTTACCTTTAACAGTAGCGCGAATTTTAATTCACGGCTGTAGTGAGTAAACGTAAGTTGATGCCGTAAAAGAAGATTAATATACGAAAAAAGTGGTAGCTGGAGTAAAAGAAATTTTTTAGTGGTTTCCAAAGTTGCCAGAGGACCCTAGAACTATGCTAAAGAAAATTGCAATACTATCAGATAATTTTTAATGAAACAGCACCAAGGACCCTAAGAAGGCGATTAATATTCAAAATTGGTGGTAGCTGAAGTGTGAGTAATTTTTTTGTTATTCATGTAGTAGCTGGGCCACCTAAGAAATAGGGAAAAAATCCTAGTGAATCGGACCATTTTTATAGGGTCCCAAAAGGAGCTTATTGATAATTGAGAGCAAGGGCTAAGATGAAAACACGATAAAAGGTCCTAGTACTTAGCGCTTTAGATTTTCAGTTAGTCGAAATTAAGTATAGGGTATAAGTATTAATCATTAGAAAAAAATTTCAAAGAAATGCTTTGAAAAAGAGCTCTAGAATACCAATAAAAATATAAAGGTGTTGGCTCGGCGAGAGAAGGCCAAGACTCAATTTTGAAGTTATGCAATGAGAATGTAACAGAATTAGTGGGTGAAAAATGCTTGGCGCACAAAAAGTTACCCTAGGGGGCTAGTGTCTGAACTATAATGCAGAAACGAAAAAAAAAAACAAATGGAAAAAGAGCCCCAAAAACGAAGTACGGATTAAAAGGGGCGATTTATTAACAATTTAGGGCACAAAAACTTAAAGTGGCCTTGTACCAAGCCCCAGGAGTCAAGGGTCTCAACTGGAATGTAGCTGGGCAAGGGTCACAAGAAGGCGATTAATTTTAAAATTTGGTGGTAGCTGAAGTCTGAAAAATTTTTATGTTGTTCGCGTAGTAGCTGGATTTCCTATCATGTTGTTACAAAAAAAAAAGTTAGTGAATCAGACCATTTTTAAGGGAGATATAATAGGAGGTCCAAAAGGGGCCAACTGATAGTTGAGAGCAGGACCCTAAGATGGAAACATGTTAAAAGGTTCTAGTACTTAGCGCTTTAGACTTCAATAAGTCGAAATTAAGCATAGGGTATTTATTATTCATTCGAGTAAAATCTTAAAGAAGCGCGAAAAAAAATGGGGGAAATTCTTTAAAAAAGGCACTAGTGCCCAATAAAAATATGAGGGTGCTGGCCCAAGTTATGCATTGATTGGTTAACAATATTAGGGTGTGGAAAATGCATGGCGCAGAAAAATTTCAAGGGGTCCAGTGTCTTAACTGGAATGTAGAAACGGAGAATAATTAAATGGGAAAAAGGCCCCCAAAACGAAGAAGATCGGATAAAAAGGGGCAAGTTCTGAGCAATTCAGGGCATACAAACTGAAAGGTGCTAAGGGGGGGGGCGGTCATAAAAAATTAAAAATCTGAGCTCCAGGTGTATCAGGACCTGTCTTTGGACTACCCTCATCCAAATTTTCAGACTTCTACGTGTAATATATTTCACTAGCCACCACACACAGAGCGAAACTTCCTTGTATTAGTATAGACTAGCTGACCTACCCGGTGTTGCCCGGGCCCGTGATAATATTCTTAAATGAACCTGAATTTTTTATGATTTTATTTCTTAAGGCTGTTCTTAAATCCAAAGAGGCAATTTTATGACATGCATTTTAATTAATTTTTGCTCGAGAACTGGCATGTGTTGTTATTCAGAAACTTTGTAATCGAAAGACGTTTTCCGGATTTTTTGTAAACACAATAGATCTTACTGAAAACATTGTCAAAGATGGCGTTTTCAACGGAATTTCCCGATGAAAGTAGAAAAAACAGTCAACGAAGGGGAAAAAAAAGTCTTGTCATATATCTTTAACACGATTTTGTCTGAAATATGAGCTCGATGGCTGCGTGAAAAATCGTTTTAAAAATTAAAAAAAAAACAGTCCTGTTCTAACATATATACAAAATAGCTGACTGCCGTTCTGATTATCCTTTTATAGACAATATTGAAACAGTCCCGTTTTCATATTAAAATGTAATTTTTAACAAAAAAGAATGTTTGAATTGCATTTTCTTCGCCGAAAATATTCTTTATAAATACTTTTGCACATCAAGCGCAAAAATCAATATAATACACACATATATAAGGGAAATTACAATCACAGCATTGTACGAATACACGAAGCCTACACATTTCAAACAAATACTAGATAAATGATTTTACAAAAAACTAAATAAAATAAAATACGTATATATATATTTAAAGAAAGGCCGCGCTGTTTGGTACCAGACAGTCTGAGAATTCTTGGGGCAGACCATGTCGCTATTGGTCACAAAGAAAATTACAGAACATATACATTAGGTTTTAAAAGATTTAAATGGTCCTCTGAAGCAAAGAAACTTTCAAGAAAAAAATCAATTCTTCTGCCTTGCAAAGAGAAATAAAAATCATTAATAAAAAATGATTCAAAAAAGTGATTAAAAAAATTATTAAATGATTTAAGACTTTTCATATGTAATGCGTATAGCAAATTTTAAAACTATTAGCTTCACCCCTAAAGGAGGGAGCAGCTTTACCTGGTTTAGGGCGCACAGACCTGCAGGTCGGTTGCCCGGCGGCCCAGTCAGCCTTATTTAATCCTAAAATTATGCGATTAAATAAGGTTTAATGCGGAAAAATACTGTTACCAAAAAGTGGTGTAATTTTGCATAGGCTATAATCAGGCCCTAAGGAACACTGAATTGGGTACTTAACTTTTTCCGTCTTTTTGAAGCTTATCGATTCTGCAACATTCGCAATAATCTCAAAAACAATACTCACAAAATTTAAGTTGCTGCTTCCCCTTACCCGCACCCCCCCCCCCCCCTCCCGTCTAAATTTTGTCGCCGTAAGCTGATGTGGAATATGTTTAAATCCAGCTCTTATTATTGTTTTGTAATCTGTATTAATGCATGTTTAGTTTCCACAAAACAAACAAAAAGAAACCCTTCAAAATTTTCGTTTTCTTGGATTTCGTCTGTAAAATGGTCAATAATTTTCTTCAACTTGTCAAGCTATTTTTTTCCAAATCGTAAAATAATTATCGTAAATTACTACTGTTACATCGTACATATAGGTTTCACAGCGGTGAATTCTTTGGCTACCATTATTTCCGCCAAATCATCATGATAAATTTCTAAAACATTTTTAATAGAAATGTACCAGAAAGATTATTTTTTGGAAATAGTGGTAGCCAGTAAAGTGACCGATGAGAGCCCTGTTAAATAAGTTTTGATTACTTTAAGATCCGAAAATCTTCAATGCAATATGGTGGTATGAATTAAAATTAAAACTTCCTGAATAGAAGTCATTTCTTTCAACTGTGTATGAAAACATATTTTAAATCGAAATAGTTGAGATTAAACACAAGGTAAAATATCATAGGAATACGCTGATTGTAACAAGATTCATCTATAATGTTTGATTAATAATGAAAAAAAAAATACAAATATTTAAGACATCTTTATTTCGCTTTTTCTAATTTTGCGCCCTTAGGATTCGTGCGCCTGGAGCAGTCTGCTCCAACTGCTCCACGGTAGCTACGCCCCTGTATTATAATAAGAGATAGAATCCTGTGCTGAAAAATGCCATCAGACAATTAATATAAAAAAAGACCAGAGGAGTATCATAGAATGTGCTTAGAATACGCTTAATGCATGGTGTTGCCATTTGGCAACAATTTTAAAAAATCCAAAATACGGAAAAATATAGAAGTGATCATTTTCCAGTATTTTTCCTTTAATGTATGCCCATTAAGGAATCAGATGGTTTTTTTTTTTTTTTTTTTTTTTTTTTTTTTTTTTTTTTTTAAGGAAAAATAATAAAATCATGCACTAGAGGGTTAACAACGAATATTGTTATTAGCAGCTAGTATAGACTCTTTCTTCTTAATGAGGCAAGTTAAAATTATTTATGATGACCAATTAGGAGTATTTTATTTTTACATATCTTCGGTCATACATAGATAAGTAAAGGAAAAGTTTGCAATAAAATACTCTTGTCAACCATTCCATTGAATTTTCTACCAGATTCCCTGCTAATATTTTTCTTAAAGTTGTGACCGTCTTTATTGAATACCCGGTATACAGATGTGAACAGTAAGTAGTATGAAGTTTATATAGATGTACAATAGGTATGAAAATAGTACTAGTCACTTAAGCATAATTCACGACCAATTGCTATGTATTCATAGAAAGGGGCTCTTGAAAATTATGCTTGTCCTGGGCCCTAGATAACATAGTCTACGCCGTGTCCCGTCTCCAACAGATATTTTTTAAATATCCGTCCAGGCAAAATTCCTAATCGCCATGCATGAAGATATCATGCATGCCGACCTGCAGCATTTAATAAATCTAAATAAAGTAATTCTAAAATTCTAAAAAAAGTAATTTGTTTAATGAATGAAATTAAGTCGATTTCAACTGATTACCGCATAGAAGCAAGACATTTAATTAAATAATTTTTTTGGATCAAAGTATGATTTTTTTTTATTATTATTTAAAAAAGCCGGAACTTTTAAAGCATGAAACATATATCTTTAAAAAGAATTTCTTCTAATGTACTAAAAGAAACTTATTAACGAAAAACTGACACCATCTATTATAACAGTATTTCTTAAAATGAAATAGAAATTGGTTTACAGCATTAAATCATTTTTTGCTCTGTTGTGAGATGGTCGTATGAGGTGAGTGCTCTTTCGCATGTTATATTGTTGTAGTGATGTATAGCAGGTGGGACCAAAGCGTTATAAGTAAGCGTACAAAGTTAATGCTGGAATCTGCCGTAAATTGACATAGCTGCGCCATCTTGTGGATGGAGTGAATAACGCAAATACGCGGGTTTTTTTCTATGACGTCATATATGACAGAATCGGGGCTAACGAAAAAACGTTAGCCCCGTGACAGAATATCTATCATCTGCGCATCTCGTGCGCAGGTCTATTTGAAGATATTTACAATTTAAGAGTTATAGGCGGAAAAGCAGACAAAGCCTAGAGATTACCTCTTAAAATTTTAATCATGAATTTCAAATATTTACTCACTCACGGAAGATGAACCTTGTTTACCAGATTTATTACATAATATTTTTGTTACAGTTTGTTTTGATGAAAATATGCGTATTTAAAAAAAAATCGCAATGTCATTTTAATTTCGGGAGAAAAGGCACTAATGCTACGTAAACAATATTGCCTTTTGCCCCGAAACTAAACTAACATTGCAACTATTTTTTAAATACATATATTTTTATCAAAACAAGCTGTAACAAAAATATTTTGCAATAAATCTGGTAAACAAGGTTAATCTTCCTTGAGTGAGTAAATATTTGAAATTCACGATTAACATTTTAACAGGTATTCTCTAAAATGGCTTTGTCTGCTTTTCCGCCTATAACTCTTAAATTGTAAACATCTTCAAATAGACCCGAATTTTATGCAAGCTATTCAGGCTAAAAGAAAACCATTTTTGTTAATAAAAGTTATAGGCGTAACTTTTAATTCCATGGTCTTTTCTAGGTTTTTTTCCACATTGGAAGAAACTTGCCCACCTTGGGTTTATGATATTATTTATTAGAAAAAAAAATGTATTTTAAATATAATGAGCGAAAAGCATTTGTTTAAATTGAAGTAATATACCAGTATGTATGTATTTTAAATAAAGTTATGTTTTTGAAATGAAGGGTATATTTTTAAAATGATGATTTTATATTTTGAATGAAATGAATGAAACATAAACGCTGGTGATGGGGAAAAATATTTGACAGTTTATGAACTGCTGCCGGCTAACATAAAAGTACTTTTTTACACTGTTTATTTAATCCAACCCTGTTCATATATATGAAAAGATAAAAAAATTTCATCGATTTTTCCCTCCCAGATCTGCTAGAAAAATAAAAATTATGTACATGGATGTGTTTCTAGACACAATAAAACATTTTAGTATTTTTACAACTTGATTATAAATTAGCAAATTAATTTTACGTTATCTAAACGTAGCTGATAAATCCTTAAACATTCTTTATGGTTGTTACAACTGTATATACAAGTACAACAATTGAGTAAGATATGTAACAAACTACGATTTCTAAAATATACCAGCTGGTTGAGAAATTGCAAAAGAAAAATATTTAAAACCTTTAAGCATCTTAAACGTGATTTTCAGCCCTATAATTTTTCATAAAAAAGTTAAAATATTATTTAATATATATATTTAAATGTCAGTGATTTTAATACGTTCAACTGGCCCATCTCCGTCCGCAGCCCTTTTTCCTACTACTTATTCCGACTCTTTTGCGGAAGCCAGATTTAAAAAAAAAAAAAAAAAAAGAAAAAGAAAACGGGCAAAATTAAAAGGGGAATTTGAAATTATTGGCCACCGACCAACAACTGCTACTTCGAGCTTATTATTAGTCTATAGTTTTCAGTTATTGGCAATTGTTGTGTGTTTCAGAAGCCTTTTTCAAATTTGGAGAATGTTCCGCAATTGGGTTATTTCGATGAAAGTTACTTTCATTTTCTAACCATTATTTAACTTTTATATAGTTACAGTTGTATACTGCTTTCTCATTTGATGCCAATCATGGCTATCGGCCCGATTACGGAAAGTTATCCATTTTACCCTTGCGAAGAACCGGGGTAAGATAATAAATGTTTAATTGAGCATACCACGTACTATTTGTAAAAATTTTATATTTTATTCCAATTTTTGAAGTTTCTTCTATACTTTGTATGCTTTCTGCAATGTTATTCACCTGTGCGAAGTGCAGGTATCCCATGAAAACTATTTTTCCCGGATATGACACAATGACCGACATATTTCTAGATTTAAAAAAAAAAGTAATTTGTCGATTTTAGAAATTTTTTTAAAGCTGTTGTCTAAAATTCTCAAAATATTTAAAACTATAAATAATCAATTATTGCTGGTTTAATAGTACAAAAATTACTGCTTGCATTTTAAATTAAAGTGGATCCTAATGTAAAATTAAATGAATTTTAAATGGAATGAATAAAATGCTTCTATTTTAAGTATTATAAATACAATTCGATCAAGAGAATATTTGGCAATTTATCGCCTGCGGCCGGTAAATAAAAAATATGCCTTAAAATTAATTAAATAATTTATACTTAAACTCTAAGCGTAATAAAATGTTTAATTCTCATTGGAAATACACATGTTTATGTAATTTTATAACTTTATCTTATCAGGAATTGAATTAAACACGCTGCTGTAAAATTCTATCTTAACATACATTAACTAATTTTTATATGTCCTTGTTTATTGCATTACAAAAACATAATTCAAATAGAACGTATTAAAATCACTGACATTTAATAATATATATTAAATAATATTTTAACTTTTTTATAAATTATAATAAAACACAAAACCAACCTGTTTTTCTCTTTTTGGAAGCGAAAAAAATGAGTTCTCTCAGATAGAGAATTATTTTTGCAGTTTTGAAAACTGCAATAATTAGAACGCCAACGTGGCATTTTCCCAAATAATATAAGTTCTTAAAAGAACTTATTTTGTTTAAATAACTAACTTCAATTAATAAATTAAATAATAGCGAATAAATAAATCGAATTATATCTATACTTCCAACAATTAAGTACTGCAGACGACAAACGAATAAAATCACGGCTGCGCGTGCGCATAGTTATTTCATAGATATCGAATTTATAGATCATCCACAAAGGGGGAAGAAGTTAATAATCCTCCTGTAGTGCACTCCGTCCGCTGGGTGGCGTATGACCTTGATTGACGTGACCTCGCCTTTAATCTTGCGGTTACCTCTCCCATTTAAGATAGGACGCTTAATCATATCGCTTTGGATGGGACTGTTCGTTAGAATAGTCTTATCGCTATTTAAAGCTCTATTATGGCGTCTACAGATGATCAGGATTATATAACGGAATTTATCAACAACGTATGTAATGGAACGTTAAACACTAACTTTAAAGACCAGTTTGACGGATTTTCATCAAATTTTGAAGAGTATGCAAAGACAATATTGGGTGATTTTTACACCTATGTTGATCAATATATATTGGACATAAAGGCTAAAGACGGATATTCTGCATCCGCTTCTGAGCAAGATGAGGTAAAAAAAAACTTGCCTTGATGCTTTTACTTTGCTTACGGAGCCAACCCATGATAATTTGTTAAATTCAGCTATCTTTAGTTTTTTTTTTGTTGTTGTTGTTCTTTTAAGTATAAGAAAACTGTTAATTTTTTCTTACTAATACTAACCTTAAAAATGAAATTTTCAATGCCGTTAAGAAAGGTGTTAAATGACCTCTTTCAGAGGAGAGTTCTCCTATCCCTCTTAGTAATAAGTACAAGAATATCGCTAACGAAGTTACCCTAACTGAAAGTATTGATATGGATGAGTCAAATGTTAGCGAAAATACTCAGGATGCTGTAAAAATTAAAAAATCTGTTAACACTTTCTACGTCGAAGTCGACAGCAATTGGGCGATGGAAGCCCATCAAATTACGGAGTTAAACTCAGAAAAACCAAAAATAGCGCTAAAAAGCGAACGCATTGTTATACAATGTAACTCAGATAAGGACTTTAAAGCTACGCAAAAATGGCTAGACCAAAACAAAAAGAAATATACCACTCTTGATCCTAAGGAATTACGTTAAAAAAAATATGCATTAGGGGCCTCCCCTGTTACACCGATACTAAAATTATTGAAGATAGTCTCAGGGAGACGGTTTCGCAGTCACTAGGGCTGCCATGCTTAAAAATCGTAAAACTGGCCAACCAATGCCGATATACATGGTAAATGTTATACCACGTAAGAACTTTGAAGAAATTTACCAAATCAACGTTATACATTATATTTCCGTTAAGATTGAAGCTTTTACTAGCAAAAATCGGGTAAAACAGTGTTACAAATGCCAAAGTTACGGACATGCATCAGAAGTGTGCGGCTTCGATGTTAAATGCGTAAAATGCGGTGATCTACATTTAAGCACAGACTGTAAACACAAGGGGCGTATTAAACCCACTTGTGCCAATTGCGGACTCGGACACCCAGCGAATTTCCGCAGTTGCCCAAAAAATCCCTATAGACTAGAAAATAAACAAAACCGTAAAACAAGTAATAGCGTCAGCAACCTCTCGCAAGAAACCCAAATTTTAGCTGATATACTTAAGGATTATAATTACACCAAAAAACTAAAGACTCTGAACCCTCAATCAGTGATGAAACATTAAACTCTGATATTAATGATAGCACTACCTCAAACACCCATACCTCCCCTACTATAGAAAATTCTAAAATTCCTACAAATTACACCAACGATATAAAAGATATTCTTAATACCTTCAATGAAGTTAAGCAAATCTTTCAAATCACTAAATTCTGAAAATGTATAAAGAACATCTCAACTCTAAGAAATTCGATAATCCGATGCAAAAACTGATGGTTATATTAACTGAATTTGATAAACTTGTAAGTCAACTCAACATTACTGAAGATTAAGCTCTTCAATTGTTAAACTTTTTTCTTTCATTTTGTTTGTGCTGTTTGTTTATATAATTAATTTTTTAAATAATCCTAAATTGCTTTTTTTTAAATGTTTTTCCCATGTTTATCTTCTTATTTTTTACCTTTCACCTTTCTTTTTGTTGTATTCACCTTCAAACTACTTGACTGGGTGGACGCCGTCCTCTTGCTGTCGTTTGTTCCCCCCGGCTTCTGCGTTTCTCTGTATATATAGTTAGAACTCTCCTCACTAAAGCTTTTTTATTTTGTAATTATTTTTTCCTTGCAGTATATCGAACTCTCTTATAGATATGTAAATATTTATGTTTTTTATCTTTTTTCTATATTGTTTGCATTATGTTTAACTTTTTTCTAATGATATACTTAATGTATGGTCTCTGAATTGAGTCTTTTTTTTTTTTATTGGGGCTTCCTTTGGTAGCTTTTTCGCCTGTCTTGGACTTTTATTTGGATCATATGGAACATTTTTTTTATTACTATTCACACTAACAATTTTTTCTTTTAAAAATTGTCTATCTTCTTAGCTTTTACTTTCTTTTTATATGGCTACTAGCCGCGTTTAAACGTTCTTTTTTCTAAGGCTCCCATTGCATTGTAACACGATATATATTTAGCCTGGATGTAAAGTTGCCAAGCAACTAGGGAATCCAAACACTTGCTAACATTGTTCCATTGTTCCGTCTTAAGATCTATATAGGTAGTTTAGTATCTTTCATGTACAGTGGCTGCAGAATCAAGTTTCTCGCAGCTACTGTTGTATTGAAACGATGTTGCAGTAAATTTCTTACACCGCCCCATACATTACATCAAATCGTCTATAGGTGCACTCTTTGTATAAATTTTTTAATTAATTACCCTATTAAGCAAGTAGTGTTGGGTAGGACAACGAAATCTTTGGACGTTTGTATGAGGTACGTCCAAAAAACTGTCATGACAATGTCATGCTTCCAAAGGAGTGAGGTGAGTGGGGTTTATACGCAAGAACTACAACTGAGTTAGGATGGATGTAATTCCACCCTCTTCCTCGGTGAATGGATGCTGCTTAATAATCCGACAAACTGAGGTCAGGAGTGTGAAACTTTAGTTATTGTCAGGAAGGTAAATTGGCAAAAATTAGTTCTTGGAAGAGAGAAAGGGAATTACTCAAAAGTGATGGGGAATGGATGCAGCGGAACGCTGTTTATGTGATTATCTGATGTTCTTTTACAGAAATAGTATAGAAATAAACTATTGTACTTCTAAGGAATAAAACTGACTTTTGAAAATATAATTAGATTGGAAAAAATGTAAAACTGAATGCCTATCTTGAATTAAAGTTCTGTATGTGCAGAGAAAGAAATAATTCTTTGAAAATTTTTAGGGAGGAATTTTAGTAAATTTTCACAAAATTACTTACTACAAATTATAAAACATATTTTTGGTTGATATGATTCATCTAAAAAATTATTTTCGCAAAATACTTTGTACTGTTATATCTGATAAAAAATTTTGTCTATCAAAAAAGAACACTTTCATTATTTTCCCCCCGCACAAAAGGCTTAACCGCTATGCATGTGAATATATAGCATGCAAAACCTCTAAAACACTACAAATCTTTTATTTTAAAACTTCATACCATAAATATTAGTAAAATGTTTAATATTAAAATACAATAGTTCCACACCAAATGCGTATGTTGTTTTTTATTATTGTATTTTCTTATCTTTTGTGCATTTTCTTATAAACTTTAATCTCTCTTTTTTTCTGTAAATATGTAAATACTTCATTTTTTATAAACTTTCGTATCTTACTTTGTTATAATTGTGTTAAACTAATGTATGGTCTCTGAATTGAGTCTTTTTTTTACGGGGCTTCCTTTGGTGGCTTTTTCGCCTGTCCTGGACATATTTGTGGATCATTTGGAACATTTTTTTCCCCCTTACTAGTTATACTAACAATTTTTTCTATTAAAAATTGTCTATCTTTTTAGTTTTTTACTCTCTATTTTTCGTGGCTACTAGCCGCGTTTAAACGCTCTCTTTTTCTAAGGCTCCCATTGCATTGTAAAACGATATACTCTCAACCTGGATGTAAAGTTGCCATGCAACTAGGGAATCCATACACCAGCTCTATTGTTCCATTGTTCCAAATGCGTATACACAGTTGCGTTGGAGCTCTGTTATGAGGTGGACGTAAGAGGTCATTGCTCCATCGCATGTTAAATTTTTCGCAGTGTGAATGGCATGTGTGGCGGTTCGTTAGAATAGTTTTCGCTAGCTATTTAATGCTGCATTATGACGGCTACAGATGATCAAGATTATTATATTAAGGAAGTTATCGACAAAATATGTAATGGAACGTTAAACAGCAATTTCAAGGACCAGTTTGACAGATTTTCTTCAAATTTTGAAGAATATGCTAAAACTATATTAGGTGATTTCTACACATTTGTGGATCAATATATTTTGGACATAAAGGCTAAAGACGGATAGTCTGCTTCTGCTTCAGAGCAAGAAGAGGTAAGGAAAACTTGCCTTGATGCTTTTACTTTGCTTAGGGAGCCAACCCATGATAATTTGCTAAATTCAGCTATCTTTAGTTTTTTCTGCTCTGTTAAGTATAAGAAAACTCCTAATTTTTTTCTTACTAACACTAATCTTAAAAAAGAAATTTTCAACGCTGTTAAGAAAAGAGTTAAACGTCCTATTTCGGAGGAGACTTCTCCTATCCCACTTAGTAATAAATATAAAAATATCGCTAGCGAAGTTAACCTAACTGAAAATGTGGATATGGATGAATCAAATGTTAGTGAAAATACACAGGATACTGTCAAAGTTAAAAAATCTGTTAACCCTTTCTACGTCGAAGTCGACAGCAATTGGGCGACGGTTGCCCATGAAATTACGGAGTTAAACTCAGAAAAACCCAAAATTACGCTAAAAGGCGAACGCATTGTTATACAATGTAACTCTGATAAGGACTTTAAAATTACTCAAAAATGGTTAGACCAAAACAAAAAGAAATATACCACTCTTGATCCTAAGGAATTACGTTAAAAAAAATATGCATTAGGGGCCTCCCCTGTTACACCGATACTAAAATTATTGAAGATAGTCTCAGGGAGACGGTTTCGCAGTCACTAGGGCTGCCATGCATAAAAATCGCAAAACTGGCCAACCAATGCCGATATACATGGTAAATGTTATACCTCGTAAGAACTTTGAAGAAATTTACCAAATTAACAATATACATTATATTTATGTTAAGATTGAAGCTTTTACTAGCAAAAATCGTGTAAAACAGTGTTACAAATGTCAAGGTTACGGTCACGCATCAGAAGTGTGTGGCTTCGATGCTAAATGTGTAAAATGCGGAGATCTACATTTAAGTACAGATTGTCACCACAAGGGGCGTATTAAACTCACTTGTGCCAATTGTGGACTCGGGCACCCAGCGAATTTCCGTGGTTGTCCAAAAAATCCCTATAGACTAGAAAATAAACAAAACCGTAAAACAAGTAATAGCGTCAGCAATCTATCCCAAGAAACCCAAATCTTAGCGGATATATTTAAGAATTATAATTATACCAAAAATACTAAAGACTCTGAACCCTCAACTAGTAATGTAGAATTAAACTCTGATAACAATGGTAGTACTACTGCAAACACCCATTCCTACCCTACTATTGAAAATTCTAATGCTCCTACTAATTACACCAATGATATTAAAGACATTCTTAATACTTTCAACGAAGTTAAACAAATCTTTCAAATCACTAAATTCCTAAAATCTATAAAGAACATCTCAACTCAGACTAAGAAACTCGATAATCCGATGCAAAAATTGATGGTTATATTAACTGAATTTGATAAACTTGCAAGTCATATCAACATTAGCGAAGATTAAGCTCTTCATTTGCTAAACTTTTTTCCTTCTTTTTGTTTGTGTTGTTTGTTTAAAATTTTATTAAAAAAAAAAAAAAAAAAAAAAAAAAAAACTTCTATTCTTGTATTTTATGCTCTTCTCATGATATTACTCTTATTTCTTTCATTCTCATGTTTAATTCACCTCAAATTACTAGACTGGGTGGACGCCGTCCTCTTGCTGTCGTTTGATCCCCTCGACTTTTGCATTTAAATGTTTATTTAGTTGGAACTCTCCTCACTGTAGCTTTTTCTTACATTTTTATTCTTTTTTACGTAAAGTAATTAAAATCTCTTGTAAATATGCATATATTTAGTTTTGTTTCTTTTCTTCACTGTGTTAAACTTTTTTACTTATCAAGGTATATTAAATGTATGGTCTCTGAATTGTGTCTTTTTTTTATGGGGCTTCCTTTGGTAGCTTTTTCGCCTGTCCTGGACATATATGTGGATCATATGGAACATTTTTTTTCCCCTGCTAGTTATACTAACAATTTTTTTCATTTAAAAATTGTCTATCTTTTTAGCTTTTACTCTCTATTTTTTGTGGCTACTAGCCGCGTTTAAACGCTCTTTTTTCTAAGGCTCCCATTGCATCGTAACACGATTTACTCTTAGCCTGGATGTAAAGTTGCCAAGCAACTAGGGAATCCATACACCAGCTTTATTGTTCCATTGTTCCAAATGCGTATTAGAATAGACTCTAACTATCTAATGCAGCAGTATGGCGTCTACAGAGGAACATGATTATTATATTATGGAAGTTACCGATAAAATATGTAATGGAACGTTAAACAGCAATTTCAAAGACCAGTTTGACAGATTTTCTTCAAACTTTGAGGACTATTCTAAGACTATACTGGGTGATTTTTACACCTTCGTAGACCAATATATCTTGGATATAAAGGCTAAAGACGGATAGTCTGCTTCTGCTTCTGAACACGGAGAGGTAAGAAATACTTGCCTTGATGCTTTTACTTTGCTTAGGGAGCCAACCCATGATAATTTGTTAAATTCAGCTATCTTTAGTTTTTTTTTTTTTTGCTCTTTTAAGTATAAGAAAACTGTTAATTTTTTTCTTACTAATACTAATCTTAAAAACGAAATTTTCAATGCAGTTAAGAAAGGCGTTAAACGTCCTCTCCCAGAGGAGAGTTCTCCTATCCCTCTTAGTAATAAATATAAGAATATCGCTAATGAAGTTACCCTAACTGAAAATGTAGATATGGATGAGTCAAATGTTAGTGAAAATATTCAGAATGCTGTCAAAGTTAAAAAATCTGTTAAACCTTTCTACGTCGAAGTCGACAGCAATTGGGCGACGGTAGCCCATGAAATTACGGAGTTAAACTCAGAAAAACAAAAAATAACGCTAAAAGGCGAACGCATTGTTATACAATGTAACTCTGATAAGGACTTTAAATCTACTCAGAAATGGCTAGACCAAAACAAAAAGAAATATACCACTCTTGATCCTAAAGATCTTCGACCCAAAAAAATATGCATTAGGGGCCTCCCCTGTTACACCGATACTAAAATTATCGAAGATAGTCTCAGGGAGCATGGTTTCGCAGTCACTAGGGCTGACATGCTTAAAAATCGTAAAACTGGCCAACCAATGCCGATATACATGGTAAATGTTATGCCACGTAAGAATTTTGAAGAAATTTACCTAATCAACGCTATACATTACATTTCTGTTAAGATTGAAGCTTTTTCTAGCAAAAATCGTGTAAAACAGTGTTACAAATGTCAAGGTTACGGTCACGCATCAGAAGTGTGTGGCTTCGATGCTAAATGTATAAAATGCGAAGATCTACATTTAAGTACAGATTGTCACCACAAGGGGCGTATTAAACCCACTTGTGCCAATTGTGGACTCGGGCACCCAGCGAATTTCCGCGGTTGTCCAAAAAATCCCTATAGACTAGAAAATAAACAAAACCGTAAAACAAGTAATAGCGTCAGCAATCTCTCCCAAGAAACCCAAATCTTAGCGGATATATTTAAGAATTATAATTATACCAAAAATACTAAAGACTCTGAACCCTCAACTAGTAATGAAGAATTAAACTCGGATAACAATGATAGTACTACCGCAAACACCCATTCCTCCCCTACTATAGAATATTCTAAAGCTCCTACAAATTACACCAATGATATAAAATACATTCTTAATACTTTCAACGAAGTTAAACAAATTTTTCATATCACTAAATTCCTAAAATGTATAAAGAACATCTCAACTCAGACTAAGAAACTCGATAATCCGATGCAAAAATTGATGGTTATATTAACTGAATTTGATAAACTTGCAAGTCATATCAACATTAACGAAGATTAAGCTCTTCATTTGCTAAACCTTTTTCTTTCTTTTTGTTTGTGTTGTTTGTTTAAAAACTTAAAAAAAGAAAAAAAAAATCTTCTAATCTTGTACATTATACTCTTCTCATGATATTATTCCTCTTTTTTCGTTCTTATTGTTTAATTCACCTCAAATTACTAGACTGGGTGGACGCCGTCCTCATGCTGTCGTTTGCTCCCTCGGCTTTTGCATTTAACTGTTTAGTTAGTTAGAACTCTCCTCATTGTAGCCTTTTCTTACATTTTTATTCTTTTTTCCTTACAGTAATTTAAACTCTCTTGTAAATATGTAAATATTTTAGTTTTTTTTTTTCATTTCTTCATTATGTTAAACTTTTTTACTTATCATGATATATTAAATGTATGGTCTCTGAATTGAGTCTTTTTTTATGGGGCTTCCTTTGGTAGCTTTTTCGCCTGTCTTGGACATTTATGTGGATCATATGGAACATTTTTTTTTCCCTGCTTGTTATACTAACAATTTTTCTTTTTAAAATTGTCTATCTTCTTAGCTTTTACTCTCTCTTTTTTCGTGGCTACTAGCCGCGTTTAAACGCTCTTTTTTCTATGGCTCCCATTGCATTGTAACATGATATATTCTTAGCCTGGATGTAAAGTTGCCAAGCAACTAGGGAATCCACACACCAGCTTTATTGTTCCATTGTTCCAAATGCGTAAACTGATAAGTTCATTCAAGAACGTTGGCTGCGGTTTTACCCGAGCCAAATATAAAGCAATGAAGACAAGGAATAGTACAGGAAACGCAATTTCGAAAAGACGTAACTGCGCTATCTAGAGGCTGCCTTGAAAGTTCGCGTACGCTTTCACCTTGGGAAGAAAGCAAACATTACACGACGAAGCAGTCAAGAACAAAATGCATATTTTTTTTTCCCAAGTATGTTCGTCGTTCCGGGACGAAACTCGCAATCTTGTTGGTTGCTCAGTGTTCAGCCAGTTTTGGTGACTTTGCACTAGTTTGAGAAACTACGTTACAAACAAAATAAAGCAAAAATGCGTTTTTTACAACATAATGGGTAATCTGTTGAATGTTATTAAATGCATTTTGTATAATTATAAATAACGATTTAGTAATATGTCTCTTCAATACTTTTTAAATTAATTTTTTGAACGTTATACTTTTATATCCAAGTATACTTAATATTAATTTTTATTTATTACATAAAGACGAGTGAAAGATTGATTTTTTTTCGCTCTTTGTAATAAAATTATTTAATTTCTTTTTAATGAATGTATTTAGAGATTTAGACAATAGTGGGTTCATTTGCTTTTAGAAGGATCTTATTTAATGTATTTTGTATATTTATGAAAACAAATTTAGTAATATCTGCCTTCACTTATTTTTTTAATTAATTTTCTTAAATGTTATACATTTTGTAACTAAGTATACTTAAATTTTAGTTTTATTTATTAAATATTTTCTTATAATACAAATTTATATTATAAGTATTTGATAGTATATTTTTAAATGCAGATTATTTATAACTAATTGCATCAAATATTTGTTTCTGCTTTCATATTATTATTATTATATTATTTATTATATCTTAATTATTATTAATTTAATAATAAAAATAGTTACTATATATTTATTATATAGATTTAATAAATATTATTATTAAATAATAATAATTATGATACGGTCATCTATATTTTTATCTTATACAATTAGAATATTTTAAATAAAAATAATAAATGTTTAGACTATATGCTAATTATAACTATATTTATATTATACATTTTAATAAATAATAAATCTTTAGACTGGATGCTAAGTTGATCCTAAGTGTTTGGGCTTTTCTTTACGTTGGTTTTTTAATTTGACGTATTCATTACAAAATATTTTTACGCATAGTCAACATTTTGTTTGTTTGTTTGTTTTGTACTTTTTATTAATAATGATTATTCAAAGTTCATGACTTCGTCCAGGAAAAACATATATTAACGCGCATTCTAGATGAAAACAACCGGGAAAGAACGCATTTTTCAACCGACAACTTCCTTCAATGCTTGTTTGTTTGGCAGCCATCTTCCTTCGCTCTATGCACACATACGTGCTAGTAAAAGCGATGGATAATATTCAAATTTTTAAAGATTTTCTGCCTTCTTATTTAAAACATGGTAAGTGACAGATGTTTATGTATATGTTTATTTAAATGTACCTATAAGTTTCCATTTTAATTTAAAGAACTGTCAAAAAGAACAGTATTGTACTATTGTATGATAAAAAATTGAAATATACTATACAGGGTGTCCGGTCTCAACGGTGTCCAATGGCTACTTCCTAAACTGTTAGTCATAGACATATAGTTCCAATCACAAAAATGTTTTAAATCAGGTAAAGAAATATTTTAAAAGCGATTTGGGTCAATAAAAGCATTTCTTAAAAAATTACGAAATTTAAATTTTTATACGGTCCCCCGGTCCTATAAGTTATATTTAGTGGAATTTTCCTTTTACACTGACAAGTAATACAAAAAAAGTTCCGTTATTCTACGATTAAAATTGACCGAGTAATAGCTGTTTAAAGTTGGAGCATATATTTTGCTGCAAATTGGGGGTCATTCACAAATTTAGTCGAAATATAATTTCGTCAGATATAAAAAATGTTTGGGAGTAAAATTAACATTGCAATATAAATTTGAAATCTTTAATCATTCTGACATATTAATGCAAAATATACAATTTGTAATAAACATTTAAGAAGAAAGAAAAAACAGAATTTTCGTTAAATAAAATGATTATAAATTAACAGCCTCGATTCTTTACAAAATGATACGCATTTTAAAATATTATTAGATTGCACAAGCCTGCAAAAGTTGGGTTATGTCATGTTTTTTAGCTTTTGATAATTGATTCTTATATATTATGTATCGCTAAATCCGAAACTGACCTTCATTTTTAACTATCATATCAGGATTTTTCGCAAATTGCAAATTTCAAAGTTAAGATGTTCAGTGTTAAAATTGAATTTCTTCCCTCATCTCATCGGACCACTCAGCTATTTAGCTGTAAGAATCCCAGGATAAGCAAAAATATTGAATAATTTTTTTAATCAAATAAAATAAAAAATATTTTACATATGTTTGATAGTATGAGATTTTCGTTATATTTTAACTTACACATTTGCGATTTGCAAAAAAATTCTAACGTGATGGTTAAAAATGAAGGTCATTTTCAGATTCAGTGCTAAAAAGTGCGTAAAAATCAATTATCAAAAGTTTAAAAACACAACCATCTCCTCTACTTTATAGTATTCGATTTTTGTTATTCTTTAAATTTGAAAATTTATGATTTGCGAAATATCCTGATATGATGGTTAAAAATTAAGGTAATTTTCGGATTCAGTGCTAAAAAATACATAAAAGTTAAAAACCCAACAATCGCAGTCTTGTATTATCTAATCTAAAATTTGTTCTTAAACTTCTTGGCAGAAATCTATCCGAAATTTTTTGTGTTATCCTGTAAAATAAATATAAATGGTAACCACCGAAAATCTTAATAACATTAGATTGTTATCGGATTTGCGTCAGTATGTAAAATGCAATCTCGATCGGATATTTAAAAGTGGGTTAAAGTTCGAGTACAAATTTTGATCTGGAAAAACATGCATACGATTGTTGAAGTAACATAAAAACTTATAAAAATAACATAATTTTTGTTAAATGAAATCGTAAGAGAAACAGTCTCAGATCCTGACAAAATAAAACATATGTTATTTTAGCCAATTTGAGACTTAATCATAATACTTGTAGGATTTTTTTTCAAAGCGCAGATACACATGAAGTAAGATCTTCGAATACTTTAAACACTTGGTATATGATCCCTCAAAGCCAAGCCGAACTCATTTGTTTTCAGAGTAGAAAAGTGGCATGCATTTTTAAAGTTTTATAACTCGCTCAATTTTAGCGTTATATGAATGGGACTTTTTTTGTCTTACTTGTCAGTGTAATAGGAAAAAATTACTAAATATAACTTATAGGACCGGGGGACCGTATAAAAATTTAAATTTCGTAATTTTTTAAGAAATGTTTTTATTGACCCAGATCGCTTTTAAAATGTTTCTTTACCTGATTTAAAAGATTTTTGTAATTGGAACTATATGTCTATGACTATCGGTTTAGGAATTAGCCATTGGACACCGTTGAGACCGGACACCCTGTATATTGTTAATACATTATTATTACGTTTTTATATTAGTGTGCTTTTATATTATTATTATGTTTTTATGTTATAATTACATTATCAGTGATCTCTATTTCACAAAATTCAGTCTCAGAAAAGTGGACGCTTCAAAAATTCAAAACCTTTATTTCCACTTTTTTAATAAACTCATTTAAAATTATTTCTCAGATTTCACTCATCGCTTTTCCTTTCCTCATCTTAGAGAGTAAATAAATAAATAAATAATATAAATAATAATACTAAAATTATTAAATAGTTAAATATTGCTATAAAGCATAAAAATGCAAATTAATAAAAAGGTATTTTTACTAAATAGCTGTGAGAATATTTTGTCATTTAGGATTTATGTACTGTAAAGTAAAATTGTAAGGGTTTTTTTTCTTTACTTATATATACTTTATCAACAGCTGGAAAAGTACTAAATAAAATCTGTATGCACGAGAATATTATTATTCTCGTTCAATGTTTTCTATTAACACAATACAGTAATTTTTTAAAATAAAAGCTACAATTTTAAACTCTCTGTGATAAGTGTGTGTTTAGGGAGGGGGGGGGGGATAGAATAAGAGTATTCTTATTATTCTCGTTCAATGTTTTCTATTAACACAATAAAGTAATCTTTTTTAGGAAAATTTAAAATTTAAAACTCTCTGTGATAGGTGTGTGTTTGGCGGGGGGGGGGGGGGGATATTATTATTATTAATTGAGAAACATTTTAAACCACCAGGTTTAGCGATATTAAACTTGCAGCATGAGGAAAGGAAATGCGGTGACTGAAATCTGGAAAATTATTTAAAATGAATTTAATAAGAAAGTGGAAATCTAGATTTTAAGAGTAGTGAAGGGTCCACTTTTCTGACATCAGATCTTGTGAAAGACAGATCGCTAATAATGTAATATATATAACAACGCAATAATAATGTATTATATTATTATTGCTCTTTTATTAAACATTAAAATGTTCTTTTCAATTTTTTTTTTTAATCAAAACGGAAACTTATGCGAATATTTAATGAGATATAAATACGCAAAAATCTGTCACTTATATCTTAAAATGAGGTGGCTGAAAATGATTAATTGCAAAGAATCTATTGCTGTCACAAATAATAAAAAAAAAAACAGAATGAAACGAAAAGATTTTGTTTTATTCTGTGATGCCTCAAAAGAAAACATCTTTCATTCTTTTAAGACATAATGCAAGATCAGCTATTTCATATATATACATATATTTTTCCTTAACAGAATCATAAAGAATTAATTGAAACTCATTAAAAAATAGTCGTACATTATATATAATTAAAATTGAAAAAACCTGTAAATAAAAGTTATTCTTAAATTTTTCTTTACATGTCTGACCAGAAAAAGCAGCTGAAGACAAAAGCAGGAATTTCAAAATATTAAAGGGTTGAAAAACGAGGACCTTACCCCCCCCCCCCCCCCTGTTTTGGAGCAAGCCTCGCTGCGCTTCATCCCTGTGAAGTTTGTTTTGCAGCGCTGCTCAAAGCGCCGTCATGACGTAGTTCGCAGTTTAGATTGGCCCTATGAGAACTAGCTTTAACCGGTCAAGATCTTTGTATAAAGTTAACTGAATGAATGTTCTGTTATCAATTGTATTATTAAGTTTCAAAGAGTGTATGTTTTGTTCAGTCACTTTTGCCTTGCCCCTAATTGCTATTCAGACTCCATTCTAGCTTCAGACGTTGTAATTCAGGTAGCAGAAAGATATCGATCCAAGCAGATCAATAAAATACTAAAAAAAAACTTATAATTTAGAAACCTATACCATAAATTTTAATAACAGTTTTCATTATATACTAAGTCTGAAGACGACTGCGTATTCAGTAATGTTTCCTATTATATCAAGATTTAACACGTTCACCCGGCCTGCAGTCACGCTTGACCCCCTGACTGTCGCATCACTGGTGTATCGCATTCGACTATGCTATAGACGGCGTGCACTGCAGATGGGTCACACTTGAATATCAATATTCGAAAATTCCGTAGTAAAAACAATTCATTATTATAAACTTAAAACATTCACAACGATAAACGAGAATTCTCGTTTTCATTCAGAAAATATCATTGACTAAGGATGTGGCTTCTACCTTACAGAAATGCATTTATATCATGTTGCCATATTGTTTTAGATTGTAAGACATTCTATATTAAATTCGTACATATGTAGACAATAAAATCCTGTCTCTAAGTAATTTGCTTACTCCTTAGCAACTTTTAGACATTCACAATCTACTCTGCTAGTTGTATTCGAGTTCAATTCAATAAATATGAGGGGGCGGCTCATTACATGCAGTGTCTGAATAAGCGACTGTACCGCGACGCCAGAAAATAATTCGAGTATTCGAAATATGAATTCGAGTGCCGTCTCACAGCAAAAAACATGAATATCGGCGCCGGTGTGAACGTGTTAAAGAGCGTCCTTATTTTGTTCAATCACGTTTGCGCTGTCGCTACTTGCTATTCAGACTCCATTCAAGCTCCAGACGTTTATAACCCAGATAGCGCAAAGATATCGATCAATGCAGATCAATATCTCAAATGCCACTGAATGCCGTGAAACAAATTCACAACGTCTGTAATATTCACTGATAAAACTTAAAATTAATTTTCGAAAGAAAGCATATTAAAGAGTTGTTTTCATTACTTATAAGTTACCGAAACAGTATTCTAAAAATTAAATTTAATAAATTTGCTGTTTTCGGAATCTTAACTTTTTATTGTTTTATTTTTAGTATCTGATTTACATTGGACAATGCCCTAAAAAAGATATTACTTTTACATCATTCGGGAATATTTATCGATATTCGTAAAAACATTATCATTTTCCAGATATTTCAAAATGTCTATTGATATTCATCATATCTGACGAAGTTTTTAATTTTGACCGAAATGAGCAGAAGGTTGTGAAGGACCGCCCATTCTTACAGTTTGTATCGAGAAACCTGCGATGGAGCCAAAAGCCGTGAACTTTGCACAGCAAGAAAATGCAAATATCATTTTTTTCTGTAAAAATATATAATTATTTGTATATATATCAGGAGTCGATGCAGGTTTTTATTCTTGGGGCCCATTTTGTGAAAAGTAGCCGTTATTTTGGTGAATTTTATTGTATTTTTGTGAATTTTATTATATTTTTATGAAAAATAACATTTTGTAACGAAAATTGAAATCCAGTTACTCAAATTCGAACCAAGAATTTATGAACAAAAACATTCTTTAAATCCCCTTGCTAAAGTTTTTGTTTTTCGTAACCTGTTTTTTTTTACAAATTACACATTTAAAAACAGTTTTTATGAAAAAGAATGTTACGTAGGTGGCCTATTTTATTCAAAGGAATTTTGTGAAGGGGCCTGTTTTATTAAGTTCATTTTTGTGCAGGGCCCCATTTTATTAAATTTATTTTCGTGAAGGGGCCTATTTTATTAAATAGATTTTTGTGAAAGGGCCCTAAATAGGCCCCAAATTTTGCCTGGATCGACCCCTGAATATATATCTATATATAAATCTTTATAACCTTGTCTTAAGACCCGTTTTTGTTATTATCAGCAAGTAATAATGATTCATTTCTTATTATAATTTTATTTATGTTTCAGTACTTAGTAATAATAATAATAATTTAAAAAACGTGCTTGATTAAATTTCTTTGTATTGTCGTTGATTGTTTGTTTTCTTTTCCAAACATATGTTTCACTCTTTAAATTTAAAACAGGACTATTTTGTCAAACGAATAATTTAAGAATATATACATATATATATATATAGTAGAAAGTTGTTTTGACTGTGTAATTCTATTGTAATACGACATTTTCCAAACGCCTTCAAAAATTCTTCCTTTGTCTTTTATCATATTAACAGTACTCAAAATCTTTATATTCCTTAAGTAAATCAGCCCATAATATAGCTTGTGTGGAGAAGCCTGTGATGGAGCCGACAACTGTTAAATTTGCATAGAAAGAAAATGCAAATATAATTTTTTTCAGCGGAAGTATATATATATATATAATGTTTTTGAATGTCCCACATTCATACTTTTAGGATTTTTATGGATGTATGAAAATAATCCACACACTATATTTGTGCTTTTTAGGTAATCGGAATTTAAGTATCTGTTTACCTTCTTTATACTCCCATATGTTTTTTATTTCCTGTTCATTTTATCATTATCTTATATATAATAGTTTTTATTAAAGATTTTTATATTTTTAATAATTATTTATATTAATTATTAATGAATTTATTTTGTTTTATAGCATATAGCTATATGCTATATATTATCGATGTTCTAGAATTATTTAAATTCTTAGTGTAGTTTAAATAAGTTAGCTAATAGAATATTTTGTATGCTTTTTAAATTTTATTAACAATAGTTTTTCTTTTAAATACATTGTGTGGTTTGTATTCGGTTTATAATTATCTATATATAAGGATTTGTTTGGTTTTGCTGTTAATAAAGCAATTGTTACATTCAAATGCTTACAACTGTTTATCTTGTGACAATTGAATCATAAAAGTAATACTAGATGGCAGCACCAAAATTTGTATTTTTTCGATAAGTTCTAAATTTTACTTTTTCCAGCTACATTTCAGTTATAATTTACTACACCAGGGGGGATTTTTAGCTAAATTTTGACGATATTGTTAAACAGATTTTAATTAATTTAATAGTGCATTTTAAATATGTAATTACTTTCTATTTATTTTATTTTATTTTATATTACATTAAAAGTTATTTAACATTTATTTCAAAATGTATTAACTGCATCCTATGGTATCAATTACTGTGATTTCTTAACTGTTTTATTCACCTTAATCTTTACGATACTTTGGGTGCCATGTGCGCGTGGTTTTATTCTAAAATATTGAAATATTAATCGGTATGGTATTTATTATTTCTATTTTATATCCTATAAATATTTAAATAGGTTTTATGGATTTTACCATTTCATATTATTTGTTTCTATTCTGTTTTCATTTTTAATCAATTCACTTGATTTTAATGGTTGTTTGGGCACAGGGGAAAATAACTTTTAGCTTTAACTTATTTTTCTCACAGAAAACAACCATTTTGCTTATATCATTGCATTCTGTGCCCTTGACAACGTAATTCAATATATAAGCATTTCCATTATTTGTCGGTGTCCACTTTCTTATTTTTCTTCCATAATAATTATTGTAAAAATTTTTTATACTTACAGCTTTAATTCATAATATTACGGTTTTTGATGGTGGTAGGTTATGTTTAATTAATGGTTATATATATATATATATATGGAGAATTATATTTGCTGACACAATAAATTGCTACTGAGAACACAACAAACAGACGTCATTCCTGGTTATGTCGTTATATTCTAAATTATTTACACATTAATATTTACAAAGGTTATTTACAAAGATTACTAATGCATCTTAAATTCAATCTGATTGTCGTTAGCACATCCATCTCACTTTTTTATTTGTCTCTTTCCAACATTCTTGAGCATACCTCCTTCATTCACCACCAAAACATATTCTAATGTTCTTTTCTTCCCCAACTCACTTCAGTTGCCGCTCGCAGTGAGCGTCTGTCGTACCGAAGGTTAGCTCTAGCGCGCATGCGTTGTCACCAATCGCTAGAGTATCTTTAAGGCGGAGTTACGTTTCAAGAATGAAATAGACAGAATTTAGTGGTGTATTACTTCCCATATATATATATATACAGTCGGACCTCGTTATTCCGACACCCGGTTTTCACATCACTCCGTGTATCGCGGCAGTTTTTCAAGGTCCCGATTTTCTATTCAATATTTTTATTGTAAATAAACTCCAGATTTCATGTCGTTGAATAATTTTCAACTCCGGATGTCTCGACGGTTTAGGAAAATTGTCCATTTTCCGTAATCTATCTTATACGCACGAAAATTAAGCGGTTAGAAATGTCTTAGCCAAAATTTTCCCAATTTTTATAAATATTAACTACAAAAACTTTTTTACATAAATCGATATTATTTCCTCAAAAGCGCATTCTTAAAAAATGCAGCTAAACAAACTCCGATCACCCCTAATTTGATAAATCAAAGCCGACTTGAGGCATGCGCAATAGCGCGGAGGGGTTTTGCTATCCAAAAACAAACATTATTTATAATTTTTATAACCCCGTCTAAAAAACTTTTTTTGTTATTGCCAGCAAGTAATAATGATACATTTCTTATTATAATTTCATTTATGCTTCAGTATTAAGCAATAATAATAATACTAATTTTTTTAAAAGTTCGCTTATTTATTTTTATTTTTTTTGTATTGTTATTAACTGTTTTTGTTTGTTTGTTTTTTAACACATGATTCACTCTTTAAATTTAAAACAGTTCTATTAGGCCAAACGCATAGTTCATTGGGGAAAAAAATGCATTGTAGAAAGTTATGGCAGTGTAATTCTATTGTAAAACGACATTTTCCAAACGCCTTCAAAGATTCTTCGTTAGTCTTTTGTCATATTAATAGTACGCTAAGTATTTATATTCGTTAAGAAAATTACATTTTTCAAAATACTCAATAATTGCTACGAGGGTTGCTATATTTCTGACCTCGACAACAGGAAGTGATACTAGGCGACCGCAGACGATTTCAATTGAAAGTTTGATATTTTTAACCATAAATTCTTTAGAACGATTTGCCATTTTAGCTTGATTTGTGTTATTTACAGTAAATTGAAATATTCATCTTGTGCAAAAAATAGAATTGACTCGTGAACATTTTTGTGCGGTTATTTTTCATAACTTTCGACGTGGATTGTCAATACAAGAGTTCCTCCATGAGCTTTATTCTTTATACAGCGATAAAGTACCATCCTACAGAACTGTAAAAAACTGGTATAACGAAGATAATCGTGATCGATGTTCGCTCCAGGACGCATTCCGTGAAGGTCGTCCAAAATCGTTTGTTGTGCAAGAAGATATCGATGCTGTGCGTGAACTGATAAAGCAAGATCGTCATGTGACATACCGTGAGTTTGAGGGATCTTTGGATATTAGTATGACCAGCATCAATAAGAAATTACATGAACATGTGGAGTAAATAAAATTGTTCACGTCGGATCCCGCATAATCTGACAAAGGCTCAAAAGAAGGCTCGTGTCGATTGGTTCAAGGAAATGTGAAAAAAATACGTTCAAGGTTCATCAAAGGCTGTGTATAACATCTACACAGGTGACGACTCATGGATCTATGCATATGAGCTGGTAGCAAAACAGCAATCGACTGTATGGATCTTCCAAGGTGAGCCAAATCTAAAAATTTGTCCGAAGACGAAGCACATCGAAGCAAATGGTTGCCTGTTTCTTCGGCATTACCAGTCACGTGGCGACAGTGGCGTTAGAGCAACGCAGGACAGTCAATTCTGAATGGTACACGAGCATTTGTTTGCCAGACGTCTTCAGAGAAATTCGAAAAAAGCAGAAGAACAGGCGAATAATTCTTCATCATGACAATGCGAGCTCCCACACATCGGCTCAAACAACGGAATTTCTGAATGGACAAAACATCGAATTGATGGGTCATCCGCCGTATAGCTCTGATTTGGCACCCAATAACTTCTTTTTATTCCCACACATCAAAAATAAATTACGTGGACAACAATTTTCGACACCCGAAGAAGCGGTTGATGCATTCAAAACGCTTGTTTTTGAATTACCTCATTCGGAGTGGAAACTGTGCTTTGAAAATTAGTTCAAACGCATGCAAAAGTGTATTGATCTTCATGCAGAATACTTTGAAAAACAATAAATCCAATGTCGATCATAAATATTTGTTTTTTTATTACTAGGCCAGCACTATAAATAGCAACCCTCGTATAAGTGATAAATAAATATTTATTTAATTACGTTTAATTTATTACACACACACATATATATATATATATAATTACATTTTTGTTAAATTTCAATACACCTTAACGTGTGGGATTTTAATAGTTACTTTTCGGGGTTTTTTTTTTTTAACATAAAAGTATTTTTACTCCAAAATAATGAAAAAAAAAATCCGACCTGAAAGAATGAATATTATTTTTACGATAAAAATTAGTAAATCATACGTAAAACAAAGTAAACTGAAAAAGTGAGTCCGAGGGTGTGTGGTTGTCAAATCTATTGTATATTATGCATGGTGTTACTATCATAGCACCATGTATGATACCGACTTGCGCATTAGTTTGAATGACTATTTTTAACACTCTCCAACAAAGTTGAAAAGTTTTTATGTATTCGGTTTGTCTGTCCGTCTGTCCACGCTTTAACTCCTGTAAATGTACTTGGATTTTCATGCAATTGATAAACATTATTTAGGGTCGCTAAAGTATGTTTAGTATTGTTTGTGAAGTATGTGAGATTAATAGTTCATTAACAGGGGCACTCAAAAAAAATCCGTAACATTATAGTCAATAGGGGAAAATCGTTTGCAGTGGATTTTAATGATAATACGCTACTTCAAATGTATTGACATTGATATAAATCACTGAATTTCGCTGCAAGATGATTACTATACAATAGGGCAATACAATATATACAGGGAAGATGAATGAATTCGGATAATTTTCCGATTGTAAATGGGAGCAGCTCAAATTTGGGTTTTCAAGTGAGTTATACGTTCCCATATGGTTGAATTAGACATAATATTTTACCTTATTAAACAATGCAGTTTTGAATCATTATTCTGAATGTGTTGGAAAATGTTTCATAATCTATGCTTGATGCATAATTTTTTCTTTCTTGTCACGATAAAATCACGATATTTTTCTTTGACTTTTTTTTTTTTTAATCTGTCATATATTTCTTGTGAATTCCGGCAATAGTGAGACCAGTTTACTTTCAACTGATAATTTTTAAATACCCACATATCATGTATGTGAGTATTTATCTCATATGGTACGAGATATGAATAATCTCCATGCATGAAAATATATATCTTTCAAACAATTAACATGTAAGGTACAACAGTTGAAAAAAAAAATAAACACCCCCTACTAACTCTGAAACTAATTATAATAGAAGCAAGCTATTGGTACCAAACAAGTGGAATTAAAGTCTACTTTTAAATGATGTATATAAAATTTCCTTAAGGGGCCATCTGCGAATCAAAACCAGACCAAACTTTGTTTTTTTTTTATAGCAAAATCCAATTTTGACAATATATTTTAAATCTTCGGTTCGAACTATGCCTATAAACAAAATTTAATGCCTATAAATGAAATTTAAGTCTTTTGGATGATAAGTTTTTTAATTATAAACATTCAAAGTTTAAGGCTTCTAATGTTAAATTACATTTTCATATTTTTAATAATACCACCTATTATAATCCTAATGTGATAATTTTGGCGTGGTTATAATACTAAAAAACCCAAACATAAATACATTGAATTTATAATTTAAAAAATTTTATAATATGATTTATGAAATTAATATTCGAAAAAAATATGAATTGCAACCTACAATTTCTTTGCTAAAGGGCATAGCCGGATAAGCATTGGAAACATGCCTTTCAATCAAATTTCCTAATTTTTTCCCCAGAAGTGGCTACATATCTGACAATATATTTCCCCTATTATCACCCTATAAATATTGATATTTAATGAGATAAAAATGTTTTTTCGATTTTTTTAAAAAACAGATTTTCTCAAAAACTACTGCGCGGAATTTCATGCCATTAACTGAGGATATATAGATACCAAAGATGCATAACTGGTAATTTTTGTATAATTTTCGGTTTATAAATTCTCTGTGAAATAGCGAGATAAAAATTCAAAAAAATAAAAGTCATATCTTATGGTTATCCGAAAATTACCATTTTCTTGTAAAAAATTCTCCATATGTGCCCGTATATTCTATATAAATGCCGAAAGTTTGCGTTGGGTACCACATATAAATATTTTCAAAAATGTATATTGAAATTATTGAAATTCATTTTAAGGCGTTATTTTGGGTGGAGGTACTTAACTTCAACATCCGAAGAATTTTTGGCACAAAGTCAGCAGACAATATGTCAACTGATGTATTTTAGATTCCATTAAGCATATAAGCCATGTTTTTCAATATCATGTTCATTTTGATATCGACAGTGTTGAGAATGTTGCTCATGTGTTCATTAAAATTTAAAATACAGCAGTTCTGTAACTCTTTATTCCAAAAATTCTTCGGGTGTGGAAGTTGAGTAACTCCGCCCCAAAACAACGCCTTAAAATGAATTTCAATAATTTTAATATACATTTTTGTAAATATTTATATGTAGTACCCAACGCAAACTTTCGGCATCTATCTATACTCCTATTATAAAGAGGAAAAAATTGTTTATTTGTAGGAGGTAAGCTCTGGAACTACCGAACCGATTCCAAAAGTAATGGTATCTAAATGATGGTGTTAGTCCAACTTAGAACATAGGCTATATCTTATATCGGTGCCACTACCCCAAAGGGGGTGTAGGAGCAAAAAACGTTCTAAAAATGCGATTTTAGCGTTACTGAAGGGCCTAGAAATATGAAATTTTGAATATTAGTTACTTATAAGATATAAATGATGTCTAAGAACAGTTCTTAAACAATTCGAAATTTAAAAGGGGTGAAAATGCACAAAAAGCGTTCTAAAAAACGTTCTAAATGGTAGTTTCTACACAATCTCAGGAAATACCAAACCGATTTAAAAAATATTGGTGTCATAATGATGGTGACAACGCTTACTCCAAGATAGGATGTGTTTTATGTCGGTGCCACTACCCCAAAGCGGGTGTAGGAGCAAAAAACGTTCTAAAAATGCGATTTATGTGTTACTGAAAGGCCTAGAAATATGAAATTTGAAATATTTGCTACTTATTAGATATAAAGGATTTCTAAGAACAGTTCTTAAACAATTCGAAATTTGAAAGGGGTGAAAATGCTCGAAAATCGTTCTAAAAAACGTTCTAAATGGTAGTTTCTGCACAATCTCAGGAAATACCCAAACCGATTTAAAAAATATTGGTGTCAAAATGATGGTGACAACGCTTGCTCAAAGATAGGCTATGTTTTATGTCGGTGTCACTACCCCAAAGGGGTGCAGGAGCAAAAAACGTTCTAAAAAGGTGATTTATGTGTTACTGAAGGGCCTAGAAATATGAAATTTGAAATATTTGCTACTTATTAGATATAAAGGATTTCTAAGAACAGTTCTTAAACAATTCGAAATTTGAAAGGGGTGAAAATGCGCGAAAATCGTTCTAAAAAACGTTCTAAATGGTGATTTCTACACAATCTCAGGAAATACCAAACCGATCTAAAAAATAATGGCGTCAAAATGATGGTGACAGCCCTTGCTCCAACATAGGCGATGTTTTATGTCGGTGCCACTACCCCAAAGGGGGTGCAGGAGAAAAACGTTCTAAATTGCGGCTTTCGCGTTACGGAAGGGCCTAGAATCGTGAAATTTGGAATGGTAGTTAGTTATAAGATATCAATGATCTCTAAGGACATTTCCTAAAAAAATCGAAATTTAAAAGGGGGTCAAAATGCGCAAAAAGCGTTGTAAGAAATTCTAAATTTCGATTTCTATGAAATCTCAGGAACTACTGAACCGATTTGAATTATAATGGTGTAAAAATGATGGTGACAGAACTTGCTCCAAGATAGGCTATATTTTATATGTTTCCACTACCCCAGAGGAGATGTACGAGCAAAATGCGCGAAAAGCATTCTAAAAACGTTCTAAATGCCGATTTGTCGGCAATATCTCAGGAAGAATGAATCTGATTTCAAACGTAATGGTAGGAAATTGATGCTGATAGCCTCTGCTCTAACACAGACGCTATTTTGTGTCTGTATCGCTATCACCAAGACGTTGCAGGAGCGAAAAAACGCTCTAAATTTCGATTTTTGTGATCGATAGGGGCTAGCAACTTAAAATTAGGCAAGGTGCATATTTATTAGATATAAATGATCTTTAAGAACAGTTTCGAAAAAATTGAAAATTTAAAAAATGGTGAAAATGCGCGAAAAGCGTCCTAAAAATGTTCTAAATTGCGATTTCTACTCAATCTAAGGAAATACCAAAGCTATTTCAAAAGTAATGGTTGCAAATCAATGGTGACAGTCCCTGCTATAACATAGGTTGTATTTTATGTTGCTGAAACTACCATCTGAGGGTTGCAAAAGCAAAACATGTTCTAATTTGCGTTTTTTGCACAACTGAGGCGTCTAACACTTTGAAGTATGGCATGGTATTTACTTACAAGATGCAACTGCTTTCTAAGAACAGTCGAAAGAAAATTCCAAATTTAAAAAAATGAAGTAAGTGAAAAGCGTTATAAATTACATTTTTTAAGCAAACTTATAAATTACCAAACCGATTTAAAAAATAATGATGACAAATTTTGGTGATAGAACCTGCTCAAACATAAGCTATATTTTATGTCTGTTTCACTACCACCAGAGGGTTGAAGGAGCTAAAAACTTTCTAAATTGCGATTTCTGTGATACTGAAAAGGCTAGAAACTTTAAATATGACATGGTAGTTACTTATAAAATATAAATGCCCTCGAAGGAACGTCGAAAATAAATTTGAATTAAAAAGGGGTGAAGCGAAGGGGAGGTGCGAAAAGCATTCTAAAAAAGTTCTAAATTACGATTCTATGCAATTTCAGGGAATATAAACCGATTATAAAAGTAATAGTTGCGAATCAATGGTAACAGTCTCTGATCCTACACAGGCTATATTTTATGCCGGTGATTCTACCATTTGGGGTTCACAGGAACAACAAACGTTCTAAAAAAGGGCTTTAAAAGCCTTTTAAATTACGTTTCTGTGGAATATTAGGAAATAACAAACCGATTTCAAAATTAATGTTGGCAAATTAATGGTGGCAGTTCCTGTTTCAACATAGACCTTTATGTTGAGAAAAGTGGTTAGGACTTGGAATTTGACATGATGGTTAATTTTAAGATGTAAGAAGATGGTTTCTAAAAAATTCAAAACTTCAAATGAATACTGAAATGAGCGTATTAATTGAGCATAAAAGTTTCAAAATATTTTCTAAATTATCATTTATTTAGTTTTATTTCATTTTATTAATTTAAGTCCCATTTCTGCCTAACGGGGTGTAATAATGATGTTTAATCAAACTGTGTTTTAAATAGTAATTTTTGAATTATTCCTAAAAGTAATAAGTACCTTTTAATAGAAAAAACTTTTAATAAAATAAAATATTTCCTTTTAATATAAATAAAAATTTAGTTAGTACCTTTTAATAGAAAAAACTTTTAATAAAATAAAATATTTCCTTTTAATATAAATAAAAATTTAGTTAGTACCTTTTAATAAAAATTAGACATATAAATATCACTTGGCATACTTCAAATATTACGCGAGCAAAGCCGCGGGGTTTGCTAGTATAGAATATACGGGCACATATGGGGAATTTTTTACAAGAAAATGGTAATTTTCGGATAACCATAAGATATGATTTTTATCATTATTATTATTATTATTATTATTATTATTATTATTATTATTATTATTATTTGCTATTTCACACAGTTTTTATCAACAGAAAATTATACAAAAATTACCAATTATGCATCTTTGGCATCTATATATCCTTAATTAATGGCATGAAATCCCGTGCAGCAGTTTTTGGGAAAATCCGTTTTTTAAAAAAATCGAAAAACACATTTTTATCTCATTAAATATCAATATTTATAGGTTGATAATAGGGGAAATGTATAGCTACGTCTGGAAAAAAAATCAGGAAATTTGATTAAAAGGCATGTTTCCAATGCTTATCCGGCTATGCCCTTTGCGCTGAAAGAAAATATCTAAATGCTTTTCTTTTCTGTGAGATTATATAGTCATTTATGCAGGAAAAATTGTTTACAACCCTGTCTTAACCGTCTAGTGCAGGCTCGGCGAACTTTTTCACGTGTGCGTGCCAAAATTCACAAACAATATCTATCAACAATGTAACGTGCCGAATTTATATAAAAATAATTTTGAAGAGTACGATGTTTATATACGAAACACTATAAAATCAGTTCCTTTCGTACATTAATAATTAAAAAATATTAAAAATCAAAATGCGATTTTTCCGTATACTGGAATCAGCCATTAAATGAATGGATTTTTAATTCGTAAATAGGGTTAATGTATGCGGTATGTACTGTAATAAGGGGAGGGGGATACGAGTTTTTATTTCATTAATTTTTAACTTATTATTAAAGCAACATCTCGGTTATAATTTTCCAAGTTGCATTAAAGAATGTACTAATGTTGTATTGATGCGATTTTTGCTGTTGTATGTCCGATGAAAAATGCTTCATATGTGGTTCGTATATATATATATATATTTTTTTTTTTTTTTTTCAAATATGCATAGCTACATTGGATCCACTTGTCGTTTTATTGCAGTGACTGTCAAACGAAATTCATTTGAAAATTACAATTTTTTAAATTCACATAGAAAAGGCAAAATACACGTGGAAAACGTAGCATAACATGGCGGGAAAAGAAAAAATATATTTTTTTATATTTTTAGTATTCTGTTCAATGAGTTTGTTTATTGTTTCATTTTACTTTTTGCCTATTTGTTCATCAAAAAATTTGTTCCGATAAAGCCTCATCATGTTCAACATATATTGTAAAAGAAAGACGCTAAAAAAAAAAAAAAAAAAAAAAAAAAATATCAGAAGAAATATCGATTGTATTGTCAAGTGAAAGTGACATTTCAGACGATTATAAAGGTGACATTCCAAATTTTGATCCGAACCTTCAGTACAAAAACGGTACAGACATTTATGAAGAGACTGATTGTGATTCACAAGCAGATGAATCAACTAATGAAATTGACTAGAATGTTTATGCAAATATTGGGATAGTGAATCTTCCATCTACATCAAAACAAAAGCATCCAGGTAAACGTAAACAGAAAAACTGAAAACTTTAAACTTTGCAACAGATCCTTCATCGATAAAGTTTATGGGAGTCGTTTCTCTGCTTAAAAGTATTTTATCATTAAAAGCACCAGACGAGTGCTCTAAAACATATTGAAAAGCCACTTAATGTATGCTCGACAGATATAAAGAAAAAGTATCTAAGAATTTTTATCTTGAGTGTCGTGGAAATCTTTAAAAACATACAAAACAGTTCTTATCCGCTTTGTGTTTATGAGCAAATAAGTGCGACAAAGATTTGTCACCATATGAAGTAGTATGTTCAAAAAAGAAAAAAGGAAAAGAAAAAAAAAACTCGCATAAATATGGTTTTAAATTGTTATTTTTCGCAGGAGTAGCTAGATTTGCGTACAATTTTGATATCTACTGAAAAAGAAAAAAAAAAAAAAAAAAAGAAAAGAAAGAAAGAAAACAGCCAATCTGCCAAGAGGAAATGACTTAGAGGTTAGCGTTTGAGTCATTGCTAGACAAACTCAATCAGTTGTTGAACATGTAAAGCATAAACTGTATTTTGATAACTATTATACATCTGTGAACCTAATGACACTTTTAAAATGAAAAGTAATTTCGTGCCTAGAAATAATAAGAAGTGAGAGAATCCCGTGCTAAAAAATGCCACCCGACAACTAATAATTAAAAAAAGGGCTAGAGGAGCATCATAGAATATGCTCAGAATACGCTTGCTTAATGCATGGTGTTGTCATTTGGCAACAATTTAAAAAAAAAATCCAAAATCCTGAAAAGTGTGAGAACGATAGTTTTTTCAGTATTTTCCCTTTAATGTATGTCCATTAAGGAATCAAATGTATTTTTTGAAAGGAAAATAAAAAATCATGCACTAGAGGGTTAACAACCATTTTTGTTATTAGCAGCATGTATTGACTTTTCTTCTTAATGAGACAAATTAAAATTATTTATGATCACCTATTAGAAGTATTTTCTTTATACATATCTTCGGTCATACGTAGATAAGCAAAGGAAAAGTTTGCAAAAAAATACTCTCGTCAACCATTCTATCGTGTTTTCTACCAGTTTCCCTGCTAATATTTTTCTTAAAATTGTGAACGTCTTCCTTGAATACCCGGAATACAGATGTGAACAGTAAGTGGTACGGAGTTTATATAGATGTACAATAAGTATGAAGATAGTACTAGTCACTTAAGCATAATTCACGAACAATTTCTATGTATGCATAGAAAGGTGCCCTCGAAAATAATGCTTGTCCCTGGGCGAGCCTAGATAACATATTCTACGTCGGATCCCATGTCCAACAGATATTTTTTAAATATCCATGCAAAATGCCCAATCTCCATGCATGAGGATATCATGCATGCCAACCTGCAGCTTTTTAAATATCAAAATAAAGTACTTCTAAAATACTAAAAAAAGTTATTTGTTTGATGAATGAAATTAAGTCGATTTCAAATGATTACCGCAAAGAAGCAAGAGATTTAATTAAATAATTTTTTTTCGATCAAAGTATGGTTTTTTTTAATTTAAAAAGCCAGAACTTGTAAAGTATGAAACATATATCTTTAAAAAAATCACTTCTAATGTACTAAAAGAAACTTTTAATTAAAAACTCACACCATATTTTATAGTGGGCTTTTTTTTAATGAAATAGAAATTGTTTTCGTAACTTACTGTCACTAATGATATTAACCTTCATGTGCAACTGCTGCAGAAGCAAATTTCTCGCAGCAGTTGTATGTTGTACAGACAATTAGAAAGTTCCAGACGAAACACTCGGGGCGGTGATTGCAGCGCCGTCTATTGTGGGTTGGTAAAACATATTCCGCTCTGGAACGATTTGGCGAGATCAAGGCAGGAAATTTACTGGATCTATCGTTGGTCTCTTACTGACCCACGGACGAGTTTGGTGACTATCTTTGATGTTGCTGGCTGTATTTTCTGCACATTTCTTAACCCCTTCGCGACGGGAGACTTTTACGAAATGTTTATTATTTTGCTACCGGTTTTAAAAAACAGAAGCTTGTGCCTTTTCAAATCGGGAAAATGATCGGATTTAATAAGGCAAATTTTACAGTAAAATTTTACTGGTGAGGATAAACAAGGATCCTTACGCCTTTTCGCGGCACGTATACGGTTCGCTCGTCCCCAAGGGGTTAAAAGCTAAGTCTTTTATCCTTTATTATTATATTATTTCTCTTTCAATTTGTATGTTTGTATATATTTTGTGCTGCTAGTTGTTGTATTTTTTTCAGTTGTTATCTGTGATCGGGAAAAATGGCCGGAGCCCATGTTTTCAAAACAACGTGTCCTGCTCGAAAAGTTCCAGAGTGTCACCGTCTTCATCGAGATGTTTGTCTTATGTGCCAGGAGAAAACAAGACCACTGTTTAAATTTCCACAGGATTATGATAGGTATGCTTTTTATAGATTTTTTTTTTTTCGTTTTTCACACAACTTTGAAAGGGAAATGTGTAGCAAAAATTAAGATTTTATTTGCCTGTGATGTGTAGGTGCAGAATCTGATTTATCCTTTCTTATTGTGTTTGTTTCATTATGTTCACTCAAAAATATTATCTATTTTAAATAATTATTTTGTCCTTATAAGATCGTCTTTCAAGGGCGTCAATTGCATGCTTGCAAACTTTTACCAGGGGTCGATGCATGTTTTTTCTTGGAGCCCATTTTGTGAAAAGTAAAAATTATTTTTGTGAAAAATAACATTTTGTAATGAAAATTGGAATCCAGTTACTCAAATTCGAACTAAGCATTTATTAACACAAACTTCTTTAAACCCTTTTGCTAAAGTTTTTGTTCCTGTTTTTACTTACAAATCACACATTTTGAAACCTAACAAATTAAAAATAAACAGTACTAGTAAGTTTTTATCGAAAGTAATTTTATGAAGGGACCTATTTTATTAAAATGAATTTTGTGAAGGGGCCCATTTTATTAAATTGCTTTTTGTGAAGAGGCCCATTTTGTCGAATTGATTTTTGTGAAGGGACCTGTTTTATTAAATTGATTTTTGTGAAAGAACCTGTTTTATTAAATTGATTTTTGTGAAGGGGCCTGTTTTATTAAATTTAATTTTGTGAAGGGTCCCTAAATAGGCCCCAAATTTTGCCTGCGTAAACTCCTGCTTACACTTGAATACTTATTTCTGCACTTTTTTTAATAAGTTACTGAAAGTGTAATTTTTACCCCCTTAAATTGGGAAATACTTTCTAGTTGTTTTTAATAACGGTAAATGCTGAATGTAAGGAGATACTATCAAAGTAACCAATCCATGTTTCTTTGTAATAATTCACAAGAGGAAACTTCAATGTATTCAAAAATAAGACCTGCTTTGAATTAATTTTTGTGAAACGTTCTTTGAAAGTAAAGATTGTTATCTGTATGTTCTTTAAAATTAGCTTATTAGCGATTTTCATATTTTTCTCATCAAACTATCTCAATATTCAATCTTTCTCCATCCGCCATATGAATGTCAAATTTTCTGTTAAACATATTTTTTTGTTATTTGAAACCCAAGAGGATTTTAATCAGCAAACTTTTTTTTTTCCCTCATGGTAACGGACGGATTAAATTAATCGCTTTACTCATTTGAATCTCTTCTGCTTGTTTTATTTCAATAAATTTTAAATACTATGTAACTTAAATCTAAATCTATATATAAAATAATAATAGTTAAAAGTGTAGTTGTAATTCCAGATCAGACACAAAGCATATGTCAAATTTTGCAAAAACTGAATTAACTTGTTGCATTGGATTAAGATACAAACACTAATATTGGAAAAGCATTTTATCTAATTTTAAAAATATGTGAGGTAGAAATTTTATCAAAAACAAAATTGAAAGAAATTCCCCTACTTTTTCCTCTAGAAACAGGCATGAATATTTCCATTTTCAGCTTCTTTTTTAAATTATATTTCTGTCTGTTTCTGTTTTTGATGCAAAAGCATAGAAAAATTATGTCCGAAGAATTTTTGGAATAAACAGTTACAGAATTGCTGTATTTAAAATTTTAATGAACACATGAGAACATTCTCAAAGCTGTCGAGATCAAAATGAACACGAAGTTGAAAAACATGGCTTATATGCTTAATGGAATCTAAAATGCATAAGTTGACATATTGTCTGCTGACTTTGTTCCAAAAATTCTTTGGATGTCGAAGTTAAGTAGCTCCGCCCCAAATAACGGCTTAAATTGAATTTCAATGTGCATTTTTGTAAATATTTACATGTAGTACCAAACGCAAACTTTCGGCATTTATATAGAATATACGGGCACATATGAAGAATTTTTTACTAGAAAATGGTCATTTTCGGAAAACCATAAGATGTGATTTTTTTTTTTTTTTTTTGAATTTTTATTTCGCTATTTCACACAGTTTTTATAAACAAAAAATTATACAAAAAATGCGAGCTATGCATCTTTGGTATCTGTGTAGCCTCAGTTAATGGCATGAAATTTCACACAGCAGTTTTTGAGAAAATCCGTTTTTTAAAAAATCGAAAACACATTTTTATCTCATTAAATATCAATATTTATAGGATGATAATAGGCGGAATATATTGTCAGATATGTAGCCACATCAGGGAAAAAAATCAGGAAATTTGATTGAAAGGCATATTTCCAATGCTTGTCCGGCTATGCCCTTTAAGTAAAAGGGAAAAAGTTATATATATTTCATTAATAAAAAGATTTATAAAATGGTAACGATAGTTTAGCTGTAGTTATTTAAACTACTGATAAAATGTGAAAATAAAAAATGAAGTTTGCACTAGTTCAGAGCTAAACATTTGCCATTTTTGGAACTTAGTTCTCTGTGGTATTTATATAGGTTTTAAAAAAAAAAAAAAAAATCGAATTCGAATTTTCATAATATCGTCCGGTTGTTGTCAAATCGTCAGCAGTTGGATGTTCTAGTGTTAAATCATAACGAAAGTTGATATCCAGTTACTAAAATTCGAACCAAGAATTTATGAAATAAAAAAACATTCTTTAAATCCCTTTGTTAAAGTTTTTGTTTTTCGTGACCTGGTTTTATTTACAAAATACACATTTTAAAACAGTTTTTATGAAAAAGAATGTTACGTAAGGGGTCTATTTTATTAAAAGGAATTTTGTGAATGAGCCTGTTTTATTAAGTTTATTTTCGTGAAGGGGCCCATTTTATTAAATTAATTTTTGTGAAGGGGCCCTAAATAGGCCCCAAATTTTGTCTGGATCGATCCCTGTAAGTATATCCTATGCCTTTTCTATAGCTTTTATAATCATTAAATTAAAATCGGTCGAATTTGTTATCTTCATCACCGCAATGTTAAAATATTAATCAAAATATAAATATGTATCAATAATTTTATAGAAAATAGTTAAATGTACAAATGATATACCTTTTGATATCATACTTTTTGTATTTGAGAACATTCCTATTCAATATGTTTATAATTAGACTTACAAGGAGAGGGGCAACCTTGTTAATCACAGATTTTGATTATTTTAATATATGTTGTAGTGTAGAGACCCCTTAGTCTCGGGTTTCATGGATTTTATCCAACGCTCCTTAGTTCTTGAGAAACCGGGTGGTCTAATAGTAGTACACAACTTAAATACTTACTTTGTAACAAAAAGGATAGGTTGGTCGTAGCTCAGTTGGTACGGCGTCTGCTGACTGGTCTGCGGCCCCGGGTTCGGTACCCGAGCGCGCTACATTTGCTTTTATCATTTTTTGTTTTATAAATATACTTGTAATTATAATTTAATAATTTAAATTAAAAATTTCAATATCATACATTAATTATAATGTTAACAAACTTAAATTTATCATTTATTAAACTATTATTTTTCATTCTTTAAAGAGGTTTAAAAAGAAATTGGATCTATTATTGAAAGATAAAAATTCCAAAATCGTGACAAAACCTGTTGTGGCGTCATCTAGTTATGATAAAATTATAGAATATTCAAATAAAATAAAAATAAAAGCAGAAAGGAGATAACGGGGAAAGCAAAATAATTGAAAGTGCAAGCATGCGTATTACAAATTTAAAAATCCTTAATATGCAAAAAGTCGGTTGTAATTTAATTCTGATGCTAATTTTTAATATAATTATGCTTGTTACTTTAAAAACAGATTAATAGTATTATCTCATTGATTTCCTTTGTTAAAGCAATGCGTAAATGATGTTTCTTTAAAATCACGAATTGACACAATTGCTTAATACCATTGCATCGATAAAGAATATATGAAATAAATTTTAAGTGATTTTTAAAAAAATAACAGTTTTATGATGTTTTATACAACTATTTGGTTAAAAGTAAAAAATTAAATAGGTTAAAATTATAATTGATATACAATATTATAAATTTTAATTGACAATGAAAGTTATACTTACGAATATATTTATAAAACAAAAAATGAGAAAAACAAACGCAGCGCGTCCCGGTATCGAACCCGGGCCCGCAGATCAGCCGGCAAACGCCAAGCCAACTGAGCTACGACCAACCTATCCTTCAACTTACAAAGTAAGTATTTAAGTTGTGTACTACTATTAGACCCCCCGCTTTCTCAAGAACTAAGGAGCGTTGGATAAAATCCGTTCAACCGGAGACTAAGGGATCTCTACCCTACACCATATATTAAAATAATCAAAATCTGTGATTAACAAGGTTGGCCCTCTCCTTGTTAGACAATCGGTAAATCAGCTTAAGGGGGTTCCCAAATCCAAAAGGACAACTTTCTGACATGAGTTTTAATTTATTTTTGTTCGGAAATGCATGAAACTAACAGGTGTTGTTGTTCAGAAACTATGTAATAGAGTTGTTTTTTCCGGGTTTTTTTTGTATGAACAGTAGATCTTTCAGAAAATAGTGTCAAAGTGGCATCTCCGCACGAAGGGAGAATAACCGCACAAGACTGGGCGAAAAACGTGTTTGTCACATGATCAAAATTGCTTATAACTCAATACGTAATTGATTGATCCAAAAATGGAAAAAACAGTTCAATTCCAAATCGCTCCCATGGCCAGGTTTTACAATTTTATATCTTTCCGTTAAAAAATGAATTTGTAAATGTGTCAAAACGTTTTGCGCTTGTTGAACAGAACAGTTAAGAACAGCCTTAATGACGACATTGTTTCTTTTTATTTGAATGAACTTTTGTTTTTCTGACAATCCTTATCCTTAATAAAAGCCTGTATACTTCAATACTTTCATAGTTTATTTTGGGTATTGACTAGTGATAAAACAATAAAAAATTAGGGATGAGTTAATGAATTTGTGAGTGGAAAGAAGCCAATAAATTTTTTTGCGTAATTAGATTTAAGAATAAAAATGTAACTGAATTAAATTAAGAATTTAATTTTAATTAAAGTTTATTTAAAAAGATAATATGTGTAAATATATGCAAAACTGTGTATTAAATTATTTTATGTATTCGGTTGCCGAATACCAAATATTCGGTATACACTTTGACCGAAGCTTCGGTATTCGGCAAAATTGCTGCTTCGGTTAATCCCTAATAAAAATACTCGAAAATCAGGGAAATTTATCTATATCAGGGTTGCAAAAAAGCCGGCTAAAATTAATAAAAAGCCCCGCCGGTGGCTTTTATTGGTTTCAATCTGCCTTTTTTTGGCCAAAATTGGCCTTTTTTGGCCATAACTGACTTCTATACAATGAAGCACTGTAATTATAAACTGCACATTTTAAAGTGTTTTTAATTAGTTTTAAAGACATTTAATTGATTTAGAGTTTAATAAGTAACCCAATTTCTCAATAATGAAGACATTAATAGATGGTTTAGCTAGTGATTTGTTGTCCAAATTGCAAATATGTCAGCTAAATTTTAAAAGGGCCATACCAAGGTTTACACTGACCTTTAGCCCCCCCCCCCCCAATTTTTTCCTTTTTAACTGCTTTATAAAATTAAAGAGGACAATGGTTACTTAGTTACATGATTTATAACTTAATTTTAAGAGCTATTAATATACAAGTCTTATTTTATTTGTAGTAAGCATTTAAAATTATAGGTACATAGTCATATAATAAAAACATCATTTCTCACTAATAAAAACATTATGAATAGCATATGCATGAATATGAATAGCAACAAGCTTTTCAAAATTTTATTTAGAGAATTTTTATTTTTTTCTTATTTAAATGCTCCATTTTTTATACACTTATATACCAAACTCTCCTCAAATATTATATCCTTTCTAATTTCTCTTTTAACATTTTATATATAACTTTATCTCTCCATATGGACACATAAAAATGTTTCCAGAATTACCATCCTGAGCTACATTTTGTCATTGTTTAATTAAATATAATCTTTAAAATGTGTAGTATATGTGGAGTTATGTAATTTCAAAACACCAATTTGGAGTCTAACTTATATTCTTTTCAATATATATATATATATATATTCAGACATAATTGCCTTAACAGTCGCCTTCTAGAAGTTATAAAGACTTATAAATTTCTATTAAATTTTGTCAAATAAATAATTTTTTTAGTAGAAAATATTTATAAATGCATTAAAAATTAATTGATCCAAATTTAAAACGAATTAGCTGTAAACCAACTTTTTAAAATAAAAGCCGGCCGGCTTTTTTTGGCCTCGCTAAAAGCCAGCAACCCTGGTCTATATGCGAAAATTTTGCATTTTCCCCTTGCCAACGAGACTGATTTGTCTATTTTATATCTGAGTGGGGCTAGTTGAGCTCAAACCAATTGGTAGGCCTCCCCACCTGGCTGAATTTGTCTATTTTATATGCCATATTTTTCCACATGCTGATTAGTCTTTCCCAATATTTTTTTTAAAGAAGCACATGGTATGAGTTTTTGATATTTAACGCAAATTAAGCTGATCAGATGTCCTCATTTTCTGTAGATAGCGCTTATATTGAAGGTAATTTACACATTTTAAATGATAAATTAGTATAAACTGACCAAGTGGCCAGCTTAATCCAATTAGCTGTCCCGTCAGATGTAGATAAGTCTTATAATTGAATATTTTTCGGAAAATGAGGAATTTTTCTGGTCACACTATATCCATTGGCCACTATATGAAGTTATTGGACTAAATTTTGAGTTCGAATTTATAGAACTGTCAACTAATACTTAATGAATATCAGGCAATTTTTAATGTTTTTCTCTTGTTTTTTTCTTCCAAATGAGATATTAGCAAGCTGCATAAGTGTGTTTTACGAGGAATCGGCATACATGAAAAAATATCGTATGTGTATTGTTAATGATGGAAATCAGAGAAGTCTGATAAAGATAGTCAGGGAACTCATGGAAAAATCAGGGAACTTTTTTTTACAATTTCTGTAGATACCCTGGTCAAGCATATGACTTGTGCCCAAACAGAAGGCGTAGGGGGCACCAAATGACGATTTTGTCTGGGGCTATGCGTATGTGTATTTTTAGCAATTTCAGATCCTTCCCCCCCCCCCCTCCTCTTTTCCTAATTATATCATTATCAGTGTCTTAAAGTTAACACTGTTGATGGACCACAGTAGAGAAATTCAGGTCTGGTAGATGTAGGATATTTTCGTAGCACAGAGAAACATAATGAGAAATTGAGTCTGGCTGCTTTCTGCATTTCTTTTGAAAGTTTATTTTACTATTACAAAACTCAGAAAGGTAGTCAGCAAAACAATAAAAAATTCTTTTTTTTTCTTCTTTTTATTTAAAAAAAAAAGTGTTTCAAAAATCTATAATTTCCCAACTCTAAGCTCGAATTTCCCAAGTTCACATATATTGGGAGGGGAAGCTCCCCCTCCCCCCAATATAAGTTATACACTTTAGTCTTCATTCCTCCAATATCTTACTTCAACCATTCTAGATAAATGATTCTACACCGTACGTTTTTTTAATTTACGTTTTTCATGTTTTGCAGCTAATTTAATTTTTTTCCCGCAAGTGATTGGGGTTTTTTGACAGTTTTCATTCGTTACATTAACAAGATTCAAAATTTTTTTCCCATGTCCGTCTGAAACAGTTTTTCTCCTCGACCGAGTGATAAATTTCACAATATTTTCTCGCGATTGATGTACTTTTTTTGCGATATTTTACCGCAATCAATTCTAGAATTTCACATCCAACGATGCCGCCTGCAAACTTTTGCAAAACCAAAATGGGTGGGGTGCATTTGCAATTATATAAAAACGGGCAGGGTGCATTTTTTATGCAGAATCAACCCCCGAGCTCTAGTTACTGGTAACTTTCATTGATACTTAACACCTCTGTATATAAAATATTTTCACTTTTACAACGGTGCAAAGAAAAGAACAAGATATTTTTAGTAGTATACTTTATTTTCGGAACCACTTTCGAAAGTGAAAGTATTCTAGTAAAAAAAAAACCTCTAAACATAATTGAAAAAGTAAAAAAGACTCTTTGTAGCGATCGTCCTCAGCTATCCAATGCAAAAAAGATCAATGGAATGCGAACGAAATTTTTTCTTAGGATTAACACTTAACATTAACGAGCCGGTGTCAGTTTTTTTTAACCATGCTGGGTTTTTTTTCATCTGTTTATTTTTCTCTTTTTCCTTAATGTTTTCCTTTATTTTACACATTATTGAAAAATGCAAAATTCAACTTATGCAGAAGCTACAAGCAAAGCTTTAGAAAAATAGTGAATTAATAATTTTGTAAAGTGACAAACATTTTAATCAATTAAACTTTTCTTATAAACTTGAGCCCAACCCTTACCGATGTTCGGTGTCTTTAATTTGTATAATTTCCCTTTTAAATTTGTCCGGTTTCAATTTTCAATTTTTTTTATCAATCCTAGCTTTCGCTAGAGTGTCTTTCACTCGGGATGTGGTTGGGGACCTACCATCCTTGCTTCCGCAAAAGAGTCGGAATAAGTGGATGAATAAAGGGCTGCGGACGAAGAGGGGCCGCTCGTCGCGGCGGTTGTAACTCTACATGGCAGATTAACTAATTTTTCTAAAATTAGCTGGGAAGAAAAAAACAAATAGTTTTCTTTCTTCCTTTTGGTTTTCTTTCCATTGTAGGCATAATCCTCATGGTAGATATTGCCTCAAACATTTGCATAAAAAAATATTTATTGAATAACGGTGAAAAATAATTATTTAATTGGCGAGATATATCCCAAAAATATTTTTGTTTTGTTTATTTGTCTATTGCATTTGCATTCAGTGAATTTGTGTATAATTTATTTGTTCAGGATGAAATTGTGGCTACAACGACTGAAAAAAACAGACCTGCTTGACCTTACTCATGACTATATTTATAATAATGGAAGATTGTGCAATAAACATTTCGATGACAAAGCGTTTACTAGCACTTTACGCACTAAGCTGCATAATAAATATGCTGAACCAACTGATCTCAGGACAGGTACAGATGCTGCAGACTATGAAGATCCTGTTGCATCAACTAGTGGAATCATTGATGCTCCTGTTGCATCTACAAGTGAAACGAAGGGCCAATCTGCTAGAGTATATCGTGGATGTGATTTCATTGGTAATAGGAAAGTATCAACTCCAAAATCTAAATTGATAAAAGAGCTTCGTTGTAAAATACCCAAAATGAAAAAGAAATTATTCAAGGCTTCAGAACTCATCAAAATACCTAATCGGCCTCAGCTTCAAGACAAGCACACCACTAGTCAATATGAATTTATGTTAAGCCAAATAAAAAATGGTAAAAACACACAAGCTAATGGTAGTCGCTGGACAGTGAAAGAAAAGGCCTATGCTTTGGACATTTTCTTACAATCTTCAAGCGCATATGAAACTTTAAGAAAAAAAAATTGATTTTGCCAAGTAAGAAAACGCTGAGAAAATGCACAGCGAAAGTTGCTAAAGACGAATGGTTTTGTCCTATTTTGTTTGATGCTTTGAAACGAAAAGTCCAGGAGTTGCCAGAAGAAGAACGAATTTATATAGTAGTTTTTGATGAAATGGCAATCAAAGAGCAACTAGCGTTCAATGGTGGTTTAGACAAAGTAGATGGATATTCATCTACAGGTACAGGCGAAATGGCTACCCAATCACTTGTATTTATGTTGAGAGGCATTATGAAGAATTGGAAACAGGTAATCATTCTTTTTAACTTATCTGAATTATAATAAACGTATGACAGTTTAAATATCGTAGGGAAAAAAACTTTATCATTTTGTTCTAATTATACATGTTACTGCCTACTATTTCAAAGGCCATTCTACTTCTCCAGAGTGGTTCAAAGAAACAGTTTTACATATAATACGCAAAGACATGTCTTGTGGATTATCAGTCATTGAAATTGTTTGTGACCAGAGTATGTTTTTTGTATCGTAACTAATCATTGTTTGCTTATTTTATTTTTTAGCAGTCTTATTTTTTAATGTCTAATGATATACTTTAAAATTATGTGTACAATATCCTCTTAATTTTTTAAAATTGATATGAACAATTAATAATGTTATTACAATTGCAATATACAATTAATTATTCCTGCACTTTTCGAGGTATTAATTTTTTTTAATTTAACCCTATATAAATAACTGTTTCTAAAAATAAATTCTGGCTGTCATTTAGTCTTAACATGATTTGCCTAAAATAGGTGGTAATTTTCCTTACCATACCTTTTTTTCCCATTTCATCCCCTTTTTTTACCTTACCGTCCCTTCTTTAACACCCCTTTAAGACAATGTTATACCAATATTTTGTACAAAAAATACTACATTGTTATTATTTCTTATTTGAATGTCCTGTGGGTACTATGCAAATTCATCAGCGTTCCTACGGGTCAGTGAATTCCAAAATTTAGGCAAAAAGTCAGGGAAATATCTGGGAATTTAAGTATTTGAAAAGGTCAGGGAATTTTTTATGTATTACTTCCATCACAATTTTTATTACCGTCGTAAATACAAAAATTTTGAATTAATTATTCATCCAATCTAAAATTTTTATATAATTCATGCAAACTTTATAACAATATGAAAAATAATTAAAAAATCGGAAATTCATTCAGTACATACTTTTTTCTAGCATTTATCTAGATTAAAGTCCATTGTGGAGGGTTTTACAACAATATATAAGCCGAATTTTTACTGAGAAAAATCAGGGAAAATCTGGAAAAGTCAAGGAAATTTTTTGAAGATTGTGAGAATGCTCTCTCTCTCTATATATATGATATAAATTTATAAGTAAACTTTTATTATATATAACAAATTCTACTTTTTTTAGGATCTCCCAATCAAGGTCTTTTCGGAAATCTTGGTGTAACAATGGACAAGCCATTTTTTTTTTTTTTTTTATGTGGACAAGAAAAAGGTGCTTGCACTATACGACATGCCTCATTTGATCAAATCTGTCCGAAACAATCTAAGGAGGTATGATTGCAAATTTACTAATCTGAAAACAAATAAGGTTCACACTGCATCATGGAAAGACCATAATGAACCAGAGATTCTGTTCATGTATCTAAATGGGCAAGATGGTGCAAATGGATCTCTACATGGAAATTTATAACTAAAAATAAGGAAAATGAGACAGTTGTTGTTAGAATAGCCTGTAAGGATGGCTTGATATTATCTCTGTACGCTTCTACTGGAATCTGGGAAGCTATTCAAGATAAAATGAAATTTTTATTAACAAACAGATTAAACCAGGCTCTCTTGAAAATACATTCGCGTCTGTTAGAAGACGGGGAGGATTTAGAGATAATCCAAACCCTCTAGAATTTCGCAGTGCTGTACGAAATGTAATTGTGCATAATTTCATGAAGAAAAGTACTTCTAAAAACTGTGAAGATGATGATGCATTTAATCTGATTGAATTAGGAAACAACACAGTACCGTCTTTAATGTCATTTTATGAAGATGATGAGGAGAATGAACTTGTGATACATGAATCCAGGGAAGAAGTACCAATTGAATTTTCTGATATGGTAAAAAATGTTATTTCATATGTTCCTGGTGTAATTACGAAATCAGTACTAAAGAAGACATCTTGTGATGAGTGTAAAAACTTATTAATTGGTCCAAAAGAATTGCAAGCAAGGGCGGCGCCAGAGGGGGGACCGGGGGGGGCATATCCCCCCCCCGTCGGGCACACCTGGCCCCCCCGTCGGGGCCAAATTTAATCGTCGTCGGGGAAATTTTTTTGACTTGAGTGTTGAGTCCTGCATCGGGTCGGGTAATCCGATTTTTACTGCACACGACCCGAGTCGGGTGCAAGTTAATTTTTTTATAAAAAGATCTTAGGTTAGTTTATAGAAAATGCGACACACGGAATAGCAGGGCGCTGATTTTTTTTTTGCTTTGAAGTCGGATTGGCCTGGCTATAATTTTTTCGGTTTCGGGATGAATTTTGATTCTTACGCGTCGGTTTTGTTTAAGTTGATTTTTCAAAAAAGCGCCCAGAATTATATCTCAAATTAGAGTCCTGCATCGATTCAGGTTGCCCGATTTTACATACATCCGACCGGGCCGACGGCTCGGATTGAGGATAACTTTTTTCGTTGTGGTTGGGTTCGGTTTCGGATTCAGATGGGTTTGGGGTTGAGTTTTGAATACGTGCAGTATTGCCAGGTGTGGAACTTCCGGAATTTATGTGGAACGTCCCGAATTTTCGTCAAATTTTTACGAGTTTAATTCAAATTAAAATTGTATTCCTTAGTCTGATACGAGAAAATTTAAGAATTTAACCACATGTCTGTTAAAGGCTGTTGTCTCAACGGCCGGATGTTACTGAAAACCTTATACATTTTGTCTAGAGCTCATTCATGTGCGGTCCTGTTTATTCGATTGACCGCAAACTTACGCGCCTATAAGAAATACGATTTCAAGAGGAGAAAGATGACGTTTAAATTCATCTGCTCACTTCGATCTTCTCATTAAAAAGCGTAAGGTAAGTATTTTTATAAATGAATGAGTAAATAAAAAGAGAGTTTTGTATAATTATTCAAGCAAACTTAGTATCAAACTAAAAATTAATTCCTTCTTTGTTCATTAATTTCAATATACAGTGAGTAGAGTCTCATTTTATGGATATTAATCTCTATTTAATATATAGAAGAGAAATGGAAGGTATAAATAAGAAAATAATTATATAGATATATAACTTCATTGTAAACTGCGGGAAGATGTGTATATAGCAACTACTAAAATCTTGCATCGGGTCAGTTAATCCGATTCTACCCGAACGTGTTGGCCATTGGCTCTAAAATTTTGCTGCGGATCGGGTTGACTAGCGTTTCCATTTTCAGGTCGTCTCAGATTAGAGTTTTTGTTTCTTGAGAGTCGATTCGAGTACGCCAAATTTTTCCAAAGAAAAGTCCGTCCCACCAGTGGCCGAGAGGTTCTGTGCTCTCGAAGCTGGTAGACGGGAAGTGTTGGGTTTGAACCCATTCGCGCCCGTCGGCCCAATCGTTCGGAGTTTTCTTCGATCCTTGGATTTCCGGATAATTACGAATTAGGTTCCCTTAGAAAGACCCCCCCCCCCACACACACACGGAGGGCACTCCCCCCTCGGGCCCATATCCCTTGAGTAGATAATCGGCCGTCAAAAATCAACCCAACCCAAAGAAAAGTCCAGATTATTGTTTCAAATGATAAAAAAAAAATATTTGTATATGAATAAGTAAATATATACATTCATTTCTTGAAATATAAAATTGATTTTAGAGATGATTGCAAACTATTTTCCAGAATTGTTTTACATTTAGGATTAATTTTTTTTTCTTCATTTCATGCTTAGGATCAAGTTGCAGGTTCGAAAAAAAATATTTTGTCGATTTCGGGTCGGGCATAACTCGAACCGTGCAGGTTTGTAATTAATAATTCGTGTTTAGGGTCGTAGGTTCGTATTTAGAAATTTAAAGAATCGTGTAAAACAGAATATCGACTTACTTGATAATTTAAACTTGACTGTATTGTTGGACTGAACAATTTTAATTAATAACTTAGTTATACTATGTAGAGTTCTGTATTGGCCCAAATTTCCAGGTTTGGGCTCGGCCCGACTAGTAGAAAGAAAAATTCGGCCCGGCCCGGTATAAAAGTTCAAACTTCGGCCCGGCCTGGTCCGTACAAAAAACAGTAATGGCCCGACCCGGTATAAAAATTAAAAGTTCGGTCCGAGCCCGGCCCGGAAAAAAGTTAAAATCTTGGCCCGAGTCCGACGAGATTTTACGTCAATTTTGTGAAAAGGAGTTTTGACCAAAAATACTTATTTTAGTTCTTTTTTCATGTTTATAATTTTCATTTTTAAAGAAGGTTGTGATATACATTTTTTTAATGAATCTCTATTTGCATGTTAATGTTTCAGCTATAATTAATATCGTTAATCAAAAAATTATGTATTGGAGACTTAAAAATCTGAAAAATGCTATACAGTAAAATCTTCTAAGACATCGCATAGGAAAGAAGAAAAAAATGCGTTATAAACAAATTCCCTTCTTATCAGCTGTAAATGTATTCTTTTCTCACGTATTATTATATTCATTTTTCATGGATCAACAAATTTTTCCATATAAGACAGGATTCCATCATAGGCTAGTTCTTTTTCACACGTTTTGCTGTATTTTAATATTAATTACCCTAGAAATCTACTATTCTTTAAAACGAATAAATTTTAACGTTTAACCCCTTCACGGTCGCATTAAATTACGGTTTAAAAATTCAAATTGCTTATTGGCACCACATTTTTGAAAAAGAGACATTCACCTTATTTAATAAGTAAAATGATACCATAATAAAGCCAATTACACCGTTTAATAAAACTGGTGGGAATCAAACAATTTGAATAAAAGCCACAGCCTGTGAATATCACGGGAGCGAGAATTAAGGGGTTAATTGTAGAATAATGTCGATTTAAAAATATATACACTTTTTGCAAAAATTTTTGGCCTGGGCCAAATTTTACTGATTTTTGCACGGACCAGGCCATGCCGAGACAATGATTTCCAGGTGGGATCGAGACGGGACTGAAAATATCGGCTTATGAAGACCTTGGAAGAATGAAACCTGCCTCATATCGGTACGAAAAAAAGAAGTTAGGCCCGACCCGGCCAGAGTGCCATGAATGCAAATAGGCCCGAGCCCGGCCCGTGCATACCTCTAAACTTTGGTTGTTACAAAATAAGCATGAATTTAAAGATTTTTTTTTAGCATCAACATGACTTTGTTTTATGATTGAGTTGATATTAATGAACTTTTACATTCTTATACATATTTCACATTCTTTTACATACTTATATTTTTCTTCAGAATTTTATATTTCAGTTTTAATTTCAGATTTAAATTCTGTATCTTATCAGAAGTTAGAGGACCATGCCGTCTGGTTTCAATCAATATACATTCTAAAAAAAATACGTGATTTGAAGGTGTTTCTTCAATTGCTTTTATTATTATTATTAAAACACGAAAATTCCTGTTTTGATTTGCCCATCCCCCCCCCCCCCCCGCAAATATATATATATATATATATATTAAGCTCACGAAAAGTTCGCGAACTGAAGCTCATTTTTTTTTTTTTTTTATTCTTCAGTCAGAACACGAAATGTTCTTCAAATAATAGAAAAAATTGTTCCACAGACGCGTTCCGGCAACTTTGCTGCCTGTGCTTTTTACGTTTGAGGAAATGTTTTCTTGAGTGTGTACGTAATAATAATTGCGCTTTTTCTTAAACGGCTGAAAGGCAAAATAATGAAAACAAAATAAAAATAAAACGCGGTATTTGTAAAGTAAGCATTATTGTCATAAAACTACTGTTAATTATTTAGAAAACTCTATTTCGACTAATTTCACACCATTCTTTTATGGATAAAGTATAGTTCACTTACATTCAATACGATGAAAGGAAGCTATTTAATACAGCAAACCTGTTAAGATAGAACGACAAAGAATTGGAAGAACTTTCAAATTTAGACAATCTTAGCCTGTTTTAGCCAATATTACGAAAATTTTCAGTTTAAAGCATTATTCCATTACACTGGTTCCGTTTTAACAGGTTTTATTGTAGTGCTTAAAATGTTCCGATTTTGAAGCGTCTGTCCGGCTTTTTTTCTCTCTCTGTCCTGCTTTTTGAACTGACAACACTACTTACGAGCCAAGCTGGAATTAGCTCAATTTTACGAAAAGAATGTCTAAGTTATTGTTTGACATGAAAAATTATATCTTTAAATTTGTATGAGTCGTTTTACGTGTTTATTTTCTACATAAGATAGAATTAATATTACAGATACTATTAATATTGCAGACTATTTTTTGATAACTGTATTAAATTATAGATCTTTTTTGTGTCGAGTCGTGTTCAAGTTGAAGTGTTTCGGTTTAGGGTCAATAGAAAATTGCTGTCGGGTTCAGGTCAGGTTTTGCGTCAACGGAAATTTTTCGTTAGGTTTCGGACTGACTTTAAGGCTCCTGTCCCTGCCGGCGAAGGCACTCACGAGCTAATGCTAATCCTATAGGGAGATATTTTTCTAATATCTCGTTTGCATTTCGCATTTTTAAATAATTTTTTTTTGCTTGCATAGCCGAGGTCCGTCTCTACATCGCGCTTTTTTTACTTTTTCAATTTTGGTTGCAGATATTTTTTAGAAAGACAGTTTCATTTTCAGAACCGGATTTGAAAGTGAAAGTAACTTTATAAAAAATATCTGCGACCAAAATCGAAAAAGTAAAAAAGGTGCGGTGTAGAGACGGACCTGGGCTATCCAATTAAAAAAAATTATTTAAAAATGTCGAAATGCAAACAAGTTATTAGATAAATCCCTCCCCATAGGATTAGCATTAGCTCGTGAGTGTCTTCGCCGGCAGGGACAGGAGCCTTAAGTTGAATGTTTGTGTCGGGTATAACCCAATCCGCGCAGGAATCTATTTCAGATGAAAAACTACGTCTTTGAATATGAATGACTCCTTGCATGTTTATTTTTCAACATAAAAGATAACATTAATATTGGAGATATGATTACAGACAATATATTTTTTTTAATAATTACATTATATTGTGGATCAATTTTCTCTGATTCCGGGTTTCAGGTTGGGATTGGAATTAAGTATTTCGGGTTGCGGGTAGACAGAATAATTTTGGTTGGGTTCGGTTCGGGTTACAGCTTTGTTTTAAATAAAATTTGCAGGGCTTCAAATTTTATTTATTACCCGAGAAGGACCGTAGTTAGGTGTAACGTTTAACTGCTAGTTTTCGCAATGACACTTTCACTAACAAATTTAAATAATTTTATTTTAAAATATTTTTTGGTCATTTTATGCATTTTTGATAGGGACTTGTCGACTTTTTTTTTTCAGTTACCTCTGACATTAAAATATATGGTCAGCTCAACCCGGTCGGAACACGAACCGCGTTTCGAAAAAAATTAGTTATCCACCTTACCTGATGCGCGACTCTTTGGTTCGACTCATAACCGGAGAAATGCTCCATACTTTGTCTTTCATGCACTGCTGTGTATATGCCATATATGTGCACGTAAAATCTGTAATATTGAATGACCGCTTATTGGGAGGTTGCTGTGTGGAAGAAGAGTACGAAGCAGAGTTTTTCCTTTCGGGTAATGCTTAAAAGTGTGGAAACTCTTTCTGTCGTGGATTCGTCCGCCTATAAAGATTAGGTGATTAGTGAGGTGTTTCAAAAATAACATTAAGAGCTTTTTTTTCACTTTATTTATCTGCAATATTCTTTGGCAAGCTTCAAAATTTATGTTTCGAGTAAAAATCGTTTGGCCCTCTGCAATTTATCTCTAATTTAAATAGCAGTATGAGTGTTAGAGACCTGCGCGTTTCGGGAATATGCCAAATCCGGACTCGAAAATTTTATGTTTTTCACGTGATTGATCAACGTATTCCACATGTTATTTCAAAAAGGGGTAAAAAGAAACAAAGAAATGTTTTATTGTTCATTTGCTCCAAAAAAAATCTGAAGTATAAATACAGTCCCGATTCGGCCGGAATCTACAGAAAAAAATGCAAGACCCGGACGTGTCTCGGGGATAATGAAGTTCAGGCCTGCACCAACTTTTCAAAAGCTAAAGTTTAACCCGAGCCCGTACCGAGTTTTCAGATAAAATTAATCCAAGCCCGAGTTTAATGAAAGAAACTTTTACCGAGTTCGGGCTTCGGAACAGGCCAGGGCTCGTGGAAACCTCTAATATATATTTTGAATTCGGGCCCCCTGTCGGGGATACTGTGCCCCCCCGTCGGGCAAGATCTGGCGCCGCCCCTGATTGCAAGACGACACATTTTTGTTGTACTTTAGAGAGTATAAAGATTCTCATTATGGTTTTAAATGGCCAACAGATTCTTATTACAACTACATAATTCAGCTTAGTGAGGCATATTTCAGCAATATAAACTTATTGTTCAAAAAACCAAATTTGCAAAAAAAACTTGTATTCAATACTGGAAAAAGTCAACTTTGACTTCTTCGACCACATTCACAAGGAAGAAGTTAAAAATTGCATTTTGCTTTCTTTTCTAAAAAGGATTATACGACACTCTCTTAAAGTCAGGAATGGTGGCAATTTTAAAAATAATGCTAGTAAGAGACTGAAGCATGTTCAACATAAGTGAGATGAATGCAGGAGCGGCAACAGCGGAGCATGTAATCTGACATGGGAACTGAATAAAATAGGTAACTTTTACTTTATTTTATTAAAACGTAAAAAAAAATAATAATAAATAAAAAAAAAAAATAAATAAATCTTGTAATTAAATTTACTTGTTTCAAAGAGTTACTTATAACCTTTTCGTTTTCCCTTGCTATTGTTCATTATAAGTTTTTTAAATGCAGTGATTTTTGTATTGTTACTTCATCGTTTTCATTCAAGATATATAAAATTAAATTGCAATATATGCTTATTCTTGGGTGGAAGACTGAACATATTTATTTCATTTATAGGTTCTTGGGACATGAGATTCGTTTGGCGATGGTCTTGATAATATATTTATTTGCTGTTGTGAGGTAATTTTTTTTGCATTGAATTTAAATTAAATGCTGGATAAATAATTTGATTTTTATCATTCCACACATTGCCCCCCCCCCTCTTTTTTTAATGATCATTATGGTATCAATGGGTTAATTATTGTTCTTGGGTAATTTTAATCCATAATATAAAATATGTATGTAATTTTTAGATTTATTTTTACTTAAAATTGTTTCTACATTTTTAGGTGTGAGTAATAAAATACAAGTGAGGACATTATTTTGTAGCCACTGACAAAGAGAATTTTTTTTAAAAAGGTAATTTTAAATGTCTTATACGAGATATCCAAAAATCAAGTGCTTAAATTTAATTATTGAATAAAATTTAATTAAATGAAAAATTATATCAAGGATTCTGAGCACATGTATGATGCTCGTTCCAAAGGGCTTAAAGTATGGGTGCACAACCTGTGGCCCGCGGGCCACCAACTGTACCGCTACTTTTATGCAGAATAATTTTCCTAATGATTTGACATAAACTTTGCTATTAAATAATTCAAATGTTACTTTTAAATTTTTTGTGGTGGCAAACAATTTTTTGGCAAAAAGGTTGTGCAGCACTAGCTTAAAACTTGCTTGCTATCTTTCACTAATGTAGGCTTTTTAAATGGGGTGTTTTATATATTGTTAGGTAATGCTTAACCGTTTTCTTTCAAAATATATCAAATTAAATTGCAGTATTTCCTTATTCTTGTGTGGAAGACTGAATATATTTATTTCACGTATAGGTTCTTTGGACATGAGATTTGTTTGGAGATGGTCTTCATAATATATTTATTTGCTGTTGTGAGGTAATTTTATTTGCATTGAATTTAAATTAAATGCTGGATAAATAATTTGATTTTTGTCATTCCACTTTTTTAATGATCATTATGGTATCAATGGATTAATTATTGTTCTTTGGTAATTTTAATCCATAATATAAAATATGTATGTAATTTTTAGATGTATTTGTACTTAAAATTGTTTCTACATTTGAGGTGTGAGTAATAAAATGCAAGTGAGGACATTCTTTTGTAGCCACTGAAAAACAGAATTTTTTTTTAAAAAGGTAATTTTAAATGTCTTATACGAAATATCCAAAAATCAAGTGCTTAAATTTAATTATTGAATAAAATTTAATTAAATGAAAAATTATATCAAGGATTCTGAGCACATGTATGATGCTCGTTCCAAAGGGCTTAAAGTATGGGTGCACAACCTGTGGCCCGCGGGCCACCAACTGTACCGCTACTTTTATGCAGAATAATTTTCCTAATGATTTGACATAAACTTTGCTATTAAATAATTCAAATGTTACTTTTAAATTTTTTGTGGTGGCAAACAATTTTTTGGCAAAAAGGTTGTGCAGCACTAGCTTAAAACTTGCTTGCTATCTTTCACTAATGTAGGCTTTTTAAATGGGGTGTTTTATATATTGTTAGGTAATGCTTAACCGTTTTCTTTCAAAATATATCAAATTAAATTGCAGTATTTCCTTATTCTTGTGTGGAAGACTGAATATATTTATTTCACGTATAGGTTCTTTGGACATGAGATTTGTTTGGTGATGGTCTTCATAATATATTTATTTGCTGTTGTGAGGTAATTTTATTTGCATTGAATTTAAATTAAATGCTGGATAAATAATTTGATTTTTGTCATTCCACTTTTTTAATGATCATTATGGTATCAATGGATTAATTATTGTTCTTTGGTAATTTTAATCCATAATATAAAATATGTATGTAATTTTTAGATGTATTTGTACTTAAAATTGTTTCTACATTTGAGGTGTGAGTAATAAAATGCAAGTGAGGACATTCTTTTGTAGCCACTGAAAAACAGAATTTTTTTTAAAAAAGGTAATTTTAAATGTCTTATACGAAATATCCAAAAATCAAGTGCTTAAATTTAATTATTGAATAAAATTTAATTAAATGAAACATTATATCAAGGATTCTGAGCACATGTATATGTGATGCTCGTTCCAAAGGGCTTAAAGCTTGCTTGCTATCTTTCATTAATATAAGATTTTTAATTGGGGTGATTTTTGGATTGTTAGGTAATGCTTAACCGTTTTCTTTCAAAATATATCAAATTAAATTGCAATATATCCTTATTCTTGTGTGGAAGACTGAATATATTTATTTCATTTATAGGTTCTTTGGACATGAGATTTGTTTGGTGATGGTCTTGATAATATATTTATTTCCTGTTGTGAGGTAATTTTATTTGGATTGAATTTAAATCAAATGCTGGATAAATAATTTGATTTTTGTCATTCCACTTTTTTAATGATCATTATGGTATCAATGGATTAATTATTGTTCTTGGGTAATTTTAATCCATAATATAAAATATGTATGTAATTTTTAGATTTATTTTTACTTAAAATTGTTTCTACATTTTTAGGAGCCCCACCAGTGGCTGAGAGGTTCTGCTCTCGAAGCTGGTAGACGGGGGGGTGCTGGGTTCGAACCCAATCGCGCCCGTCGGCCTAACCGTTTCGGAGTTTTCGTGGTTTTCTTCGAAACCGTGGTTTCCCATGCGTAAATACGGGTTAGGTTCCCTTAGAAAGACCCCCACGAAGGGCACTCCCCCCAGGGCCTATATCCCACGTGTTGATAATCGGCCGTCATAAAAAAAAAAAAAAAAAAAAAAAAAAAAAAAAAAAAAACATTTTTAGGTGTGAGTAATAAAATACAAGTGAGGACATTATTTTGTAGCCACTGAAAAAGAGAATTTTTTTTAAAAGGTAATTTTAAATGTCTTATACGAAATGTCCAAAAATCAAGTGCAAAATTGATTAAATTTAATTACTGAATTAAATTTAATTATTGAATAAAATTCAATTAAATGAAAAATTATATCAAGGATTCTGAGCACATGTATATGTGATGCTCGTCCCAAAGGGCTTAAAGCTTGCTTGCTGTCTTTCACTAACATAGGCTTTTTAAATGGGGTGTTTTATATATTTTTAGGTAATACTTAACCGTTTTCTTTCAAAATATATCAAATTAAATTTCAATATATCCTTATTCTTGTGTGGAAGACTGAATATATTTTATTTATAGGTTCTTAGGACATGAGATTTGTTTAGCGATGGTCTTGATAATATATTTATTTGCTGTTGTGAGGTAATTTTATTTGCGTTGAATTTAAATTAAATGCTGGATAAATAATTTGATTTTTATCATTTCACTCATTACCCCCCCCCCCTCTCCTTTTTTTAATGATCATTATGGTATGGATGGATTAATTATTATTACTATTTGGCTCTTTTAAGCCATAATGTAAAATATCTCGTTAATTCTTGGATTTATTTATCTTTCTCTAAGTTATTTTTATATCACGTGTGTTTATTAAAATACAAATGTGGGTTTTTTTACATTAGCTGACATGTAGAACCTTTTTTTTCCATATGCACGTTTTTTTTTTTATCAATATATCGTGCATAGTTGAATAAGGTATTTTTAAGCCATAACATAAAATGTCTACAGTGTTTTTAGGTGTGACTTTGAATTAAAAAACAGAATTACATGGGTACTATTTGTAAATAGCATAGTGAAATATTTTTGCTAAAAATCTGTTTGAATCAGTTAGCGAGTTAGCCTTGCTCTAGACCTAAGTTGTCAATAAGCATTATGCCAGAGAGAAGTGTACATGTGTAGCAACAGTGGCGTAGGAACTTTGTATAAACAGGGGGAGCCGGGGCATATTGCGGAAATCTAGTGACGCGGAACATTTCGTTCATTTTGGAGGATTCCTTCATATTGTTGCACGTTTCACAAGCAGGAGTATAAAATAGAAGCATATCAAATGATCACCAAATCTTTAATCCAGTTAAAATAGTTTTTAATAGATATACTTGATACATAGAAACTTAATTTATGTGCGATCCCGAATACAATATTCAAGTTTAAGGCTTCTCCCCCTTCTATTTACCAAAAATTAAAGTGCTTTCTGTTGTTTCGCTTACAAATTCTTTACAAATCTCTTCCAAATCAATTTTAAAGGCCTCCTCTTTATAAATATACTATCGGTGCAGGGCATTTGTAGCAGACCTACATAAGACCCCCTTTTTTTCTGGAAATCCGGAGGGTTGTAAACAATGGGAAAAAGGGTGAAGGCACAAATAAGTGTGCTCACCACCCGTATCTCTCTTCTCTTTGTTGTTTATTATGGAAATTTCTTAAAAAAAGTATACTTTGTTTTAATTCAGCAATGTATCGTAAGCAGATGTGGTGCGAGAATTTCTCCCGGGGGAGCTGAGCCCGACTGAAATATTCCAGGGGGAGCCACAGCTCCCCCAGCTCCCCCGGTTCCTACGCCCTTGTGTAGCAAGATATAGTGCTGTACTGAATCTTATATTTTTATAAATTTTCTAATGAAATATTGATTAATCAAAATTAATTTAGCTTAAGGTAGTATGATAAATAAAAGTCATATTCAGCAGCGTGTGTTTCTTCTTGTAAAAGTTCACTTTATATTGAGCATAAAATTGATATAAAAATCGGTGTGTTCCAACTGAATGTTTAATTCCTAACTGCACGATTGAGTCATAAAGTGTATTTTAATATATTGATTTCGCAACTGACCTTTATTTTTTTTTTACTCGTGTGCATTCTAAATATTAACTTCTTATATTACAGGTTCAGTATTTCTATAAACATGAAATATCTAGCTATTCAGAGTTTTTGGGTGGTTTCCTCTGTTCTTAACGCTAATGCGAGCTGGATGAAAACATTTCCACCTAATGTTTCTCCTGGAATTCATAAGTTTTTTTGTAGTGTAAAGTAGATATGTTTTTATTCAATAAATTGAGCAGCAAAATGTAAAACTTTGTTTGCATATTTGTGTAATCATTTGTTGATTGGTTCTCATTTCTCTGAAATTAGCATAGCTGACAACATTTATGCTGTTTGCTACTGTTTCTGGGGGGGAAAAAGTATCTTATTTAGTTGGAGAAATTTTGCAACATAATAACAATAACTATTGAGAAATTGTGTTAGCATGAAAGTTGAGCTACAATTCATATTCACTACTGATGGATAAAAAATAAGATTTTGTTTTCCAGAAAGAAAATAAAGGTGTGAAATTCAGAAATAATGTAACAGGATTAATTTGCAACATGAATTTGTAAAATATATAATTTTGTTTTCTAAAATGTTTTTGTTATTGAAAAACTTTTTCCATAATCTGTTTAAAAAGTGACATAAACTTTTTTAATAAATTACTGTGAATATTTAAATATCAGCAAATTTTAAGAAATATACGTAAATGTTCAAAAGTCACCATAAATAATTTTATAAGAAAATAAACTTATGTAACTTTATATTTTTAATAATGGTTATAAAAGTGAACATTTTAAAGAATTGAAATTATACAATAATGAAAGAAATAATAACAAGGAAGATATTTTTAAGAAACATAAATAAAAACTATGAATATTGGGAAGTATTCATAAAAATTTGAGTAAAATACATTGAAAAAACTATTCTTTTAATAATGGTGAACGCTTTGAAAATTTATAATGAAATTATACAATGATTTTTTTTTCTCCCAAGAATAAAACGAGATTTCCCATTACAATACAGTGACTGAAAATTTTAATTCTTTTTATGTTTAGATTTAGATTTTTTAAATTGCAAACAAATTTATTGATAACTCACAAAGTGAAGATTTATATGAAATTAAAATTTTATGATCATAAAAGGTATGTAAAAAAAATGTGAGAGGATTTCTTATATGTATTTTTTTCACAAAATATTTGACCTTCTATTATTTAAGAAAACCTTTTTTTTTAATATTATTTTACTTTCTTTCCTTTATAAAATAATCTGTTTAAAAAGTGACACAAACTTTTTAATAAATTACTGTGGGATAGATAGTTAAATATCTGCAAAATTTAAAACATAAATGAATGTTCAAAAGTCTCCATAAATATTTATTAAGATAATAAAGAAAACTTATGTAATTTTGTATCTTTAAAAATGACTATAAATGTGAACATTATAAAGAACTGAAATTATACAATAATAAATGAAGTTGTACAAAGAAGAATTTTAAGAAACATAAATAAAAATTATAAATATTGGGAAGTATCCATAAAAATTTGAGTAAGACACATTGAAAAAAACTCCACTTTTATTAATGGTTAATAAAAGTGAATAAAAAATTAAATTTATAGTGAAATTATGCAATGGGCGATTTTTTTTTTTCTCCCAATATTCAAAGGAGATTTCTCATTACAATACAAAGACCGAAATTTTCTTATCTTTTTTTCTGATTTAGATTTTTTTTTGCAAACAAATTTGTTGATAATTCACAAAGTAAATACTTTTATGAAATGATTCTTGTTATACAAGTTTTACGATTACAAAATTATGCGAGATATATTTCTTTTCACAATATTTGCCTTTCTGTTATTTAAGAGAAACCTTTTTTTAATAATCTGTTTAAAAAATGAATAAACTTTTTAATAAATTACTGTGGATAGTTCAGTATCAACAAACGGAAAACATACATACAACATACAAACATTTGTATGTTATCCGTTTGCATACATTTCGTTTAGTTTGGATACAATGACGCACAGAAATCATTTACATAAATTTTACTTTTGATTTTGCATAGCGTGGCACAAAAGATAAATCAAATTTTTCATATATATACATTACAGTGCATTGTATAGATTCAGTGAGAGTGATATTTTTAACAGTGTATTGGTAAATTAAAAGTTTTGGTTACATGTGTAAATATATTTAGCCAAACCGAAAACAATTGAAATTGAATTTTAAAACAAATTGTTTAAAGCTACATCAAGGCGTCACTTAAATTTTGATATCATATCTTTTAAAACTCATATTTTGAATTTATGAAAGATGTGAATGATAAAGCATCAATGAATAAATTTTTATACATCCTTTTAAATTTAACATAATTATTACACATGCAATTATAAGTAAAACAAATAAAATGATGAAATAAATAATATAAATGTATGTATATATACATTAATTAATAGCATAGCGTCACTTAAAATTTGATAACATTATTTTTAAGTTCCATATTTAAAATTCTTATAGCAATAAGATAAAGTGCTGTGTCACAAACTTTTAACCCGTTAAGGGTTTTTATGCTGTACCGTGTACATACATAATTTCATTAAGTAAGCCCAGTAGTTCTGGAGATCATCGATCTAATCTAAAAATAAAAATTATCTTAATTTTGAAAATAAACATATGCGATGGTAACAGGAATAGTAGATATTATTGAATACCGTTTTTAACACACATCACACTTAATGAATAGCATGTTGTCATGACAGCGGATAGTTCGGTGGAGTATATTCGTGTTTAAGTTGTTTATAAAATTTTAATCACATTTTATAATTTTAGTGGTGTGAGTGTTATTTGTAAATACATAATTTTTGTTGCAGTACAAAGATCCGGATTGCTTGTCGCGTGAATTTATAATGTGTAAGCCTGCAGAGCTAACAGGCGATATTTTATTTCAGACCCCCAAAAACTCATCTTCGAGAGTGAAAACCGGTTCTGCTTACATTCGCTAATGACACGCGTTGTCTGCAATTGTAGTTATGGAAGTATGCAGATAACGGAAAAATATAAATATGAGTTTAGTGTTTAAATAAATGAAGTTTGGGTTCGTTTTTATGTGTAAATAGCCTCTTAAGAAAATTTTATAGTATACATCATTTAAAAGTACACTTTATTTCCAATCATTTGGTTCCAGTATCTTTCTTCTAAAATGATTTGTTGCAGGGTTAATAGGGCATAGCTGCCAACTTTTACGCTTTCTTCCTACCACTAAAATTTTATAGTAAATATTGCCCTATTTAATCGTCGAAATCTCACGATTAAACAAGGCAAAAATCTCTATTAAATTTTAGTGGTAGCAGAAAAGCGTAAAAGATGGCAGCTATGGTAGGAGGTGTTTACTTTTTTTTTTCTTTACCGTGACTGTACTTTTGTAGATCAACGCTAGAAAGTCTGTAAATTTTACTGGAGTTTGATTAAAAAAAATACACCAGAAATTTTAGTTAAAACTACTTATTTCTTTAACTGAAAACTGGAGCGACATTGAGGAACTTCTTAGTAGCTGTCATTTTCACGCCCAGTTCAATTGTCTTGCTAATTGTATGAGCCATTGGGAAGGAAAGTATAATTGAAGTTATAAAACTTCTCAAAAAGTTCAAATTTACTTTAAAGAAGTTAATAAATACAAAAAAAAAAAAAAAAGGGGAGAAAAAAAAGCGGAACTTTAAAAATATATATAAAATTAAGTAAAAGGAGAAAAGTTGTGTAATATATCTGTACCTTGGAACAAAAAGGGCCAATATCCATTTTTCTCAAATGGCAGGGAATCCAATTTAAGTTTGAGGAATTTTAAGAATTTTGTTACGATTTCTGTACTATTATTTTTCAAAGTTGTAACTTTCAATTCAGTAATGTTTTTCTCACTACAATCTAATGTTACATTGATTTAGTTTTTTTTTTTTTTTTACATTTTAAATTGGCCATTTTTACATTAACAGTAAGTAACATTGGCATTGAAAAATATTTTGTTTCCAATGATCTAATATTGGGAGGACTTTGGCCCTTTTAACAGTTACTTTATATCGCATCCTTAATTCATTCGTGTATTTAACTCAAATTTCTCAATTTTCGACATTGGCCCTTTTTGTTCCACGGTACAGATATATATTTCACTAATAAAAAGGTTATATTTATAAATGGTAAAGAGAATTAACTGTAGTTATTTAAACTACTGAGAAAATGTGAAAATAAAAAATGAAATTTGAACTAGTTCAGAGCTAAACAGTTGCACTTTTTGGAACTTAGTTCTCTGTGGTATTTATATAAGTTATTTAAAATATATATATATATATATATCGAAATTTCATATCTTTTGGTCGTTGTCAAATCGTCAGCAGTTGGATGTTCTAGTGTTAAATCGTTAAATTTTCAATACGTTTGTTTTTAGTTCTAGCATGTTCGCACTATCACCACTTTTAAAAAAACAGATGCCATTCAGTCTTCAGACATTTATAATCCAGAAAGCACAACGATATCGGTCAATGCTGGTCAAAATTTAGAATGTCGCTGAATGTCATACAACAAATTTAAAACGGCTACCGATATTCACTGATATAACTTATTTTTAATATCTAATTTACATTGGGCAATATAATAATTTAAAAAAAAATTAAAGAAATGATATAAGAGAGTTATTTGCATTATTTAAAACATTATAAATACTGAAAGAGTATTTTACAAATAATAATAATAACTTTTGCTGTTGTAAGAAATTTATTTCGTTAATGCCTTAATTTAATATCTGATTTACATTGGCCAACGTCATAAAAATGATGTTACCTTTACTTTATCCATTTATCTTTATCGACATTCGTAAAAACATTATCGTTTTGCGGTTTATTAATATTGTGGATGTTTATTAATATTTGGCCTATCTGACGAAGTTTGTAATTTTGACTGAAATGAAGTGACAGTTTTGAAGGACCGCCCACTGGTATAGTTTGTATCGAGAAGCATGTAAAAGAACCGACTGTCATGAAATTTGCACCGAAAGAAAATATCTAAATACTTTTATTTTCTGTGAGAATATATAGTTATTTACGCAGGAAGTTTTTTTACAACCCTGTCTTAACCGTATAGTGCAGGGTCGGCGAACCTATGGCTCGCGTGCCATAGTTGGCACGCGGGACATTATTTTTGGCACGGCATAGACTCATGTTATAAATAAAAATATTTTAAGGATTCCTGTGTAAAACACAAAATTATTATGATTGCATCCTGTAAAACAGCTGATTTGTTAAGAATGGAAAATTCTGCTAACTTATGTGCAACATTTTTTGCTTGATAGATTTGATTTTATTGGATTTTTGTACAACACTTTTCATTTTGTAAATTCAGATGTAAAAATTATCGAGTAAATATAATGTATATTGAGTAAAATCTCTATACTTTTAAAAAGTTGTTAAACAATTTTACTCAAGAAATCAATCAGAAAAAGTTTTTAAAATGTTAATTGCCATCTTTTACAACCCTAGTCTTTCATACGGTGAAAATGCACAAATTGCACTATTTTTAACTTAGACTTAGTGAGTTTTTCTAAATTAGGTTGGTTGTCTCTATCATACAGATTTATTAAACTGAAAAGCAACTTTATAAATCCCATTCTAGCATAATATTGACTCAAAATTTTTTGTGATTAGTCGAAAATTAAGAGATTGTCGGAAAATAACGATCTTAAGCAAAATTGCCGAAGGTGAAATTATGATAACTTGGAATTTCGAAAACAATTCCAAGAAGAACTTCTTTTAAAGAAGTCATTTTCATATTCTTTCGGAAAAGAAAAGTATGAAAAACCCAAGTAGAAATCTGTTGTCAGATGTCTCCAATTCAACTCGCATTATGTTAAAGAAAAACTAAAATACGAAGCTGACTCGAATTATTTGGCATCTAAGATGCAACAAGAGAAATAGCATTTTTTTTTTTTTTTAAATACTGAAGTATATTACAAAATGTTACCCATATAATTCAAAACATTATTTTAATTTTGCTACTCTGATTTGGTAAATCTGTTGGCACTTCATGATCATATAAGGTATTTTTTGGAAAAAATTGGCACACGGATGTCGAAAGGTTCGCCGACCCTGGTATAGTGCATACTGTTGCCAACTGGCAAAAAATAAAAAGTCCCCTTCTTATCGTTTATTTACTGTTTCCTCTTGTTAACTTCATACTTTATGGATTCCCGATCTCGGATTCCGTTACTAGCTACTGAGGGAGAAGGACGTGTTTTTCCCGCCTTCCAGTAGTTCAACACTTTTTGCAATGCAAACGCATCAGCCGGCGATTATTTCGCCTGGCCTTGCGGGAGATCTCTCCCGGCAAGTAAAGCCAGTGTTCTCAGAGAAATGCAACCTGTTACTCATCACCTATTTCCAGACTTGGATTTACGTAAGCTCTCTGATTTTGAGGCTCACGAAAAGGTGATTAAGACGCATGCTCGGGTTTCCGAACTTGATTGCCGTATTCTCAAACACTGTAAGACGCACAAGGATGATGACCCATCTGCTGCTACTACACTCAACCAACTGGTGAAGGAAAGGATGAACTTCCATCAATTCCTGATTCTACTTGAACAAGTAACAGGTATATCATCTGTTCATTGCTCGGAGATATATACTCCACCTAAAATTATTCAGGATCCACCGATAACGGCCGCAAATGCTCCATCGAGCGAGGATGTGGCTCCATCTGTTAGCACAGATAAGAGCCTAAGTCCCACGCAGATGAAGAGACCGTTGGAGGCGGAGCCTGCTAACGGCAAGGAAAATTCGGATTGGCAGACAGTCCACCAGTCCAAAAAAGCGAATAAAAAAACTAAAGCTACCAATTCAGATGAGGAAGAGGAAAAAATGGATGATTCCTCCGTAATAGAACCTGAAAAAACCCCTTAAAAACCAAAAATTCCTCCATTCTTTATCATTCCTCCACCGGGTTGGCATACGCTGTTATCCCAAGTCAGGAATTTAGTCCCCAGCTTCCTGTCTGAAATGAAAGGGAGATATCTGAAAATTAATGTTCAAACTATCGAAGATTACAGAACCATTCAAAGATTCTTTAGGGAATCGAAAATTCAATTCAAATCCTTCCTCCTAGACGAGGAAAAACCTATTAAAGTGGTTCTAAGGGGTCTTCCATTAAATACCAATATAGATCTAGTAAAAACCGCGGTTGAGATAGAAGGTTACAATAATATCACTGTAACTCAACTCTATAGGGGTACAGTTACTAATAAGAAGTACATGCCCCTCTTTTTAGTCAGTATTCCTAAACTACAAGATCAACCTATTGATAATATTTTCGAAGTTTTTCTTCGGAACTAAGGTCAATTTCGAAGTTTACAAAGGTAAAAAGGGCCCAGCGCAATGTCACAATTGTCAGGGCTTTTTTCACAGCGCCTCCGCGTGCAATGTCTCGCCCAACTGTCTTAAATTTGCAGAGAGACATTTAACAAGAGATTGCAAAAAACCTTTCGACAAGCCCTGTCGCTGTATTCATTGCGATGGATCTCATCCGGCAAATTTCAGAAATTGCCCCCGATTTCCGAAACCCAGTGACAAAAAGCAGAAAATCCCAAGTAAAAAAAACAGTAATAAATATCCCGTCAAAAAACCCCCGGCGTATAGCCAGCCTAAAGCATTTATGAGTAAAAGGGCTCAATCAGCCCAATCTTATGCGGGCATTGCTAGCGGACATAGCGACGCTCCCCACAATCCAAAACCACCTCAAAATCCGTCGGTCCCCAGCCAAAATTGTGCAGATTCGGCCACCGACTTTATAAACTTAATCTTAGCTTTCGAAAAAAATTATTCACCTTTAATAGTTATTAAAGCTTTAGAAAAAGATTTACCGGCACTCTGTTCAGCACAAACGGAAGTTGACCGAATCACCATATTATACCGGAATATTCTTGAATGTGCGAACATCAAGACCAGCTAAGTGACGACACCTAGGTGTCGACCTTGAAACCCCAAATTCTGACCTTTTCTTTTTTCGTCATGTTCCCTCCTAACAGGAATTTGAACTCTTTCTCCGTTTGCTTTTGTAATGCGAACGGACTTCGTTCCAGAACAAGAGAATTTAGAGATTTTGTTTATAATAACAGCTTAGACATCGTCTTGGTCAATGAGACCCATTTAGACCAGGGACAAGAAGTAAAGATTGCAAACTACGAGAATTACAATGTTTACAGGCCTCGTAGTGGTAATCAAAGATTAGGTGGCGGCACTGCTATTTACGTTAAAAGGGGTTTCAACGCAACTCTCATTAACGTCCCACAACTAAATTATGTTGAAAATACCTCTGTGATTTTAGAGTTCCCCAACATTCCAAAATTACTTTTAGCAGCTCTTTATATTTCTCCTAGGATAGGCACTAACAGACGCCTGCTGGAGCAAGATTTTTCCCGTCTCACTAATAATTTTCCAAATTTTATTATTGCGGGTGACTTAAATGCTCATCATCCTTCATGGAATAGCCGACTAACTAATAGTTCCGGCAAAATCATCCGAAGGTGGGTGGATCAAAATTTCGGGCAAACTATCGCCCCCCCAGAGCCCACCTTCCCTAGAAGTAATAATTATCTAGATATTGCAATCACCCGCAATTTCCCTTATCCCTACACCATTCAAACGGTGAACGATTTATCCTCGGATCATTTACCGGTGGTTTTGCGATATTCTGCACAGTCATACAGCCTGTCAACATCACAAGCTCTGAAAAAAAACTGGCAGGATTACACCTGTGCGCTTGCGCACACGGTAACCCCGCCCATCATACCGGAGTCGAAGCGCGAAGCAGAGCTTGCTATCTTTATGCTTGGAGACTCCATGAGAGAAGCTTACCAGAGCTGCTCTCAACCTAAGACTAGAACACCTGACATGTACTGTTTACCGCAAAACATCAGGGAAATGATCAGAGACAGAAATTGTGCTCGCAGGGAATGGCAGACGAATAGGTTACCCATTCTTAAAAATAGATTTAATCGTTTAAATAGAAGAGTTAGAGCTGCTATTCAGGAGTTTAGTAGATCACAATTCAAGGATTACGTTGAATCCCTCACAACACAAGATAACACCATTTGGAAGGCTGCTTCCCAAATTCTTAGGACACGAACACAAATTCCGGCCATAAATGGCCCTAATGGTACGGCAATCACAAACTCAGAAAAATCTGAAGTATCGCACAAGGTCTTAGGAAACAATTCACACCTCACGAAGACATCTTCTTTCCTAGGACTGCGAACACCTTAAACTCTATTGTCAATAACTACCTCCAGAGGGAGACACCAAATACCCTCACGCCTACTACTCCCTCGGAGATCCAAAATTACATTTCAGGCTTGAAAAAAAAATCTCCAGGAGAAGACAATATCTCTACTAAAATGCTTAAGAATTTACCCTTAAACTTTATTTTCTATCTTGTAATTCTCATTAATAGCATGCTTTCATTAAATATTTTTCCCGATAGCTGGAAAAGGGCAATTGTTGTTCCACTGCCGAAACGCGGTGAGGATTTACACGCTCCCGAAAGCTATCGACCTATTTCACTACTTTCATGTCTATCTAAAGTTTATGAACATGTACTCGTCAATCGCCTGAAGGATTTCTATAATTCGCATGACCTGTTTATACCGGAACAGTTCGGATTCAGAGCAGGTCATTCCACGCAGCATCAGCTGTGGCGGGTTACAGAACTCATTCATGCCGGTCTTGGCAGGGGCGGTGTGATGGGAATTGTATTTTTAGATGTTCAAAAAGCTTTTGACAAAGTTTGGCATGTTGCCCTAATTTTTAAAATGATAAGGGATGGCGCCCCTGCACAACTTATTAAAACTTACGCCGACTATCTTAGCATCAGATCTTTCATCGTTAGGGTGGGTAACTCTCTTTCTAACCCCCATCCTATCTTAAGTTCTACGCCCCAAGGGGCACTCAGCTCTCCTACTCTTTATAATATTTATGTCAACGATATTCCTCGCAAGCCTGGTGTAAAATTAGCGAAATTCGCTGACGACACTGCCGTTATTTTCACAGACAACAACCCACACAAAGTGATCGAAACACTCCAAAACTACCTCAACGAATATTCCTATTGGTTGAAGAAGTGGCGTATCAAAGTTAACCCTAGAAAAAGTGCTGCCATTCTTTTTACCTTCAAAAAATTTTCCATCCATTAATCTTAAATTAAATAATGAGCCAATTCCCTGGCAAACTGAATATAAATACCTGGGACTTTACCTAGATTCAAAATTGTCATGGTGCAGGCATATTTCCGAAATATTGGAAAAGGCCGACCGCGCCGTGAAAGCCCTCAACTCTCTTTTAGCTTGGAACAGCCGCCTGTCTACCAAAAATAAGCTGTTATTATACAAATCGATGATCAGACCCATTATAACCTACGGGTCGGTCATTTTCGGATGTGCTAGCAAAACTCATCTTGAAAGAATTCAAGTCTTCCAAAATAAGCAGTTGCGTAAATTTGCCTGTGTGACTCGCTATGTTCGAAACGACCAGATTCATAAAGATTTAAATATTCGGCTAATTTTTGCCGAAATCAAAAAACTTACGAGAAACTTTCATAACTCTGTCCCGCTAGTGCAGAATTCTGAGTTAGATTCCATTCAATGGTACGATGCCAGGGTGGGTAGGGGCCAGAAAAGGCCCCTCGCTATACTCCAACGGGATGACAGTTTCATCCCGTGCTCAAAAACATCACGGAGGAACCCCTCCGGCGTCACATAACTCATTCCATCTCTGAGTTACAACTCAGAATTCGCACTCCAAATTCAACTCTCCCCTAGGTCGAACAAATTGTTCACCTAGCTTTGGCACCCCGGTCGTTGCAATACTCTGAAAATTCACTTCAGCGCGATTGTGAGCATTTTACTACTCTTAGTATATAGGTACAAAAAAAAAAAAATCTTTATAAATTGTTTATTTTTTAAAATTAACAATAATTTTCTCATTATTATTGCATAATTTAACGTCACAATAGTATCCTACTCATTGCAACTTAAATTGACTGTCTGCAATCCAATGACTAATCATTTTTACTAACAAAACTGGCTTAAACGGAACTGTTTACATTTCTCTATTAGTAAATAGAGCAGATTGCCCTCCTTTCCTCACGGTGGCATGCGCTCCAATTAACAAGCTATACTCCTCCCCCTTTGACGATACGTCATGGCTCTAGCTCCACCCCCTGCATATATAGCAGGCAGGAGTTAATTGCTCTCCACCTGGTTTAACAAATGGAGAATTGCCATAAATATTAATAAAACGCAAGCCATTCTTTTTAGCAATCTTCGTAAAGATAACCGGGACAAATTTAAAATTAAATATAATAATACTGAATTGCCTTGGTCCTCAAGCTGTAAATACCTACCCAGATAGCATGTAAGGTTTCCGAAAAGGGTCGTTTTTTATTTACTTTCTAACTATCGTGCAAAGGTTTTCGTGATAATCGTGTAGCCAACCCATGTTCGGAAATCATTATGATCCATACGATTTTTGCGCATGCGCAACTTATTTCTTTTCACGGCCAGCGTAGCGTCTCCCAATGGCGTCTGTTTTGAAAGCTTTCGTTGTGTCAAGTTTATTCTAAGTTTCTAACATTTACAGAAAATGCGGTAAGTTTGCCATTACTTTTACTTATTAGTATATATCATTATTATTTAAATCGTTTTTACTGTACTCTTTTTTTCTTCTGTATAAACATGATTTACCAAAACATGTTATAACGTATCGTTTCACGTTTCGTAACCATCGCGAATTTTCAAATGTATTTTGATAACATAACTGCAGTTCCGTTATGTATACTTTTAACACATAGGATTGACGTAATAGTAATGTAAATGAACCATAAAACATGAAATCGAGAAAGTGTAAGGAATTTTTTGTAGGAATAAGTGTTTATGAACATATTTTATTATAATAAAACATTTTTAATTATGATCGAGGCTATACTAGTGTTTTTATAATTAAAAACACTTAAGTCTTAAACACAATTTTGTTTTTATGTTTAATTATTTTAAGCTTGTAAAAATAAATTTTATCTTTTTTTCTTAAAGTCTTCAAAAAATAAGGAATGTATACGTTTTAAAATCACCACCACCCCCTTGCTGTGGGCTGATTTACAAATCAAAACAGACTTTGACCTTCAACAAATTACATTCATTTGAAAATATATATGCTGTGCGTAGCGTATAAAACATGTAGATCATTTCATTAAAATGTATTTATCAAAATGTAGGTATATTGTTTGTTATCCCTTTTAGCGTCTATATATATTTACAGATGATTTTCTGTTGTAATTTTAAAATAACATTCAAACAGAAATCTTTTTTTTTTTCAATTATATTAGAATTGTTAAAAGTCTATTTAAAAAAGCTTTATATTCAAAAGGTGTCTCTTTAATATATTCCTAAAAAATTGCATTTTAAGTAAAAAAAAAAAATGCATTCAACCTTAGCTCTTATTTTAAGGAGAAAAAAATGTTTTATCATATGTTAAATAATATTCATATTTAAACAATAATAATTGGGCACAGATGTCATATTCGCCCCATATTGGCGCAATTTTTTTCTGACGCCAATGTCATATACGCAACGGGTACTTAACTGCCGCCAAAGTGCCGTTATTTTGCTTGATGTGGTAACCCGGATTATGTTGTTTATGCTGTTGATGTTTTCGCCAAATTGACAACCGAAAAAAAATCGCACCAATATGGGGCGAATATGACATCTGTGCCAATAATTGTATAATTATAATGTCCTTCATTAAATTTATTTGAGAATATCTTATCCTTATTGCACAAACTCCCTTTTCGCTATTCCTATATTTATAGTAGCTGCTATATGTAAAATTTAAAAACTGTCTTCAAACACAAGTAATTATTTAAAAGTTTTTCTGCAAAAAACCCCCACTAAATCATGTGCATGTATACATCTCAAAAAATAAATTTGTTATGTGTAGTGAAGAATAAAAAAAATATTTATTAAAAATAAACATACATTTACAGTAGAAATTAATTTTTGTATGTCATTTTGCCAGCTGATTGAGAATCGGCAAAGCTTTTAATATTAAGAGGCTGTACATATATAACGTTACCAACTTTATAGTAATTTTGTAATCTTTCCGGCCTTTACAATATCTTACATTATCATTCCTGGATTATGTCCCACCCTTCCATCACTAATCATATTGTTATCAGTGTCTCAAAGTTCTTTTTATTTTTTCTTCCTTTCATTTTCTTTTTACATATTTTCAGTTATATGCAAATATATTGTTATACATCTGTTATTTATAAAATTTTCTAATAAAGAAGAAAGAGTATGTAAAATAAAATAAGTTTATATCAATAAAATTTTTTAAAAGTATTTAAAAATAGCTCTTTGTTACATAATGTATTCAGCAGATATATTGTTTCTTGCCGCTCTTATCAACAAAACAGATAGACAACATTCTTCCTCTTTATTTTACTAATAAGCACAAGTATCACTTCAAACGTACTATCTGTTTTCTCCAACAGCGGATTATATGCAAATATATATATATATATATAAAAAAAAATAGGAAAGCTAAACGTTGAGGTATTCCACATTTCAGAATGAAATAATTGTATATAATCATTTAATGATTTTAATAATAATTTAGTATTTTCATAAAAATAGATAACTGAATATTTTGATGTAAAGAAACAGTTACAAATAGAAAAATGAATATTTTGGTTGGATCAAAAATGGTAACAATATCGAAAATGAATCTTCGCCCTCTCCCTAGAGATATCTTAAGATATCAAGTGCCAAACTCCACCTCCCTGAAGTGATACCGTTACATTAAGCACAGCCTATAAAATCATGAGCCTTAAATGCTTATCAGTTAGCTTGTTAATTTTAAAATTGCCCATCAATACTTTTAGTTATTAATAGTAAATTGGAAAAAATGAAATCAAAATAAGAATTATTTAAAAATTAAATGTTTTGTAAATTCATACAAATTAAAACTTGGTTTATTATTATTATTGTTTAATTAATAAATATGAAATTACCTTACCCTTCTTGTCCCTTCCCCCCATAATTTTATCTGTACTGACAGTGTGATCAGTGTGAAAATTGACAGGGCATGAAATTCATACTACTACTTCTTTTGGTACTACTTGATTATCCCGACAACCAATTTCACCAAATAAAGTTAGTACATACTTTTAATAAGTGTACTTTTAGTAGTTGACCCAATAGCAGAAAATCCTCCAAGTGTCTGCAACAGATACTTCAGAGGCAGAAAATAATCTGCAGGTAAAACAGGTTTGACAGGTTGCAAGTTTTACAATCGAAGTGTTAATCAAACGATCACTTAAAAAAAAAAATGTTATTATGCATTTTATTAATTTTACTAATAATAATCTTAAGTTTTTGTATTAAGTAAGAAAGAGCCAAACATAATATAAAGTGAAATAAGGGTTCAATAGAAAAATAACCTGCAAACGAAAAAAGAAAATCTGCGACTCCCATCTCTAACTTTCTGCTACCGGTGTAGTTGATAATAAATATAAATTGGTACAAAAATACATTACAAAATGTATTGTAATGTTAAGCCCTTCATGACAACATATGTGTGATATAAAGTGTGTACACAGCAGGGTTGCTGGCTTTTAGCCAGGCCAAAAAAAGCCGGCTTTTATTAAAAAAGCCAGTTTTTATTTTTTAAAGTTGGTTTACAGTAAATTTGTTTTAAATTTGGATCAATTAATTTTTAATACATTTATAAATATTTTCTACTAAAAAAAAAATAGACTTCTATTAAATTTTATCAAATAAATAAGTCTTTATAACTTCTAGAAGACAACTGTGAACGCATTATCTCTGAAAAAAAAAAATATATATATAAACATTGAAAAGGATATATGTTAGGCTCCAAACTGGTGTTTTGAAATTCTACATTATATAGCTCCACATATACTACACATTTTCAAGATTCTATTTAATTAAAACTGTTCTTAACTGCTCTGCTCAACAAGCGCAAAATGTTTTGACACATTTACAAATTCATTTTTTAATGGAAAGATGTAAAATTCGAAAGCCTGACCATGAAACATGAAAGCGATTTGAAATCGAACTGTGTTTTCCATTTTTTGATCCATCAATTACCTATTGAGCTATAAAGAGATTTTGATCACGTGACAAACACGTTTTTTCACCCTTTTCTGAGTGGTTTCTTCTTTCGTGTGGAAATTCAGTTCAAAACGCTCACTTTGACACTATTTTCGGAAAAATCTATTGCGTTTGCAAAAAAAAAAAAAAAAAAAAAACAGAAAAAACAGTGCAATTACATAGTTTCTGAACAACATCTGCTAGTTTCATGCATTTCTGAACAAAAATAAATTAAAACTTAGGTCAGAAACTTGCCATTTTGGATTTAACAGCCTTAATGACAAAATATAACATATCAAAATGGAAACGAGAAATTAGAAAAGATGTTTTATTTGAGGAGAGTGGTACATAAGTCTATAAAAAATAGAGCATTTAAACAAAAAAAAAAAAAAAAAAAAAAAAAAATTCTCAAAATAAAATTTTGAAAAGCTTGTTGCTACGCATATTCATGCATATGCTATTCATAATGTTTTTAATAGTGAGAAATGGTGGTGTTTATTAATATGACTATGTATAATTTTAAATGTTTGCTAGAAATAAAATAAGACTTGCATATTAATATCTCTTAAAATTAAGTAATAAAACATAACTAAGTAACCATTGTCCTGTTTAATTTTATAAAGCAGTAAAAATAAAAAAATTGGCAGTTGGTATGGCCCTTTTAAAATTTAGCAGACATATTTGCAATTCTGAATACAAATCACTAGCAAAATCATCTAAGTTTTATTCCACCATTATGTCCTCATTATTGAGAAATTGGGTTACTTATTAAACTGTAAATCAATTAAATGTCATTAAAACTAACTAAAAACACTTTAAAATGTGTAGTTTATAATTACAATGCTTTATTGTATAAAAGCCAATTATGGCCAAAAAAAGCCGGTTAAAACCAATAAAAGCCACTGGCCTGGCTTTTTTTAATTTTAGCCGACTTTTTTGCAACCCTGGTACACAGTCCTTGTAACTATTACTATATCGGAATGGTAATTTTTAAGGTACTTTTTGGTTAGCCGTTCGCCAGTGTTATATATACATACACAGCGGTAGAATTGATAAAAAAAAGTCACTGGTCCCAAGGACCAGTAAGCATGAGAATTTACTGGTCCGCAGTCATCATCACTGGCCCGCTACATAAAATTCTATTAAGTCCCTTTAACCCTTGAGTGACCTCCCCCCTCCCCCCCCCCCCATTCTTAGAATATAAACCAAACTTCCTTTTACAGCCATCCAAAATTTTCAGCATAGTAAAATGTAAAATTATAATTTACTAAAAATTAAATAAACAGTATACATAACGAAAAACTATAAAATTATTAATTAGATATTTTATTTATCTGATTATTTATTTCAAATGACTATGATTTAATGCAATTTATTTAAATTATTGTATGATTTGTGTTTGGTTGTGGTTTTCTAGGGGATGGGGAAATTAAGTTTACCTGTGAGAAAGGGGGAAAAAGTTACTGGTCCTTCGGACCACTAAATTTTTCAAATTAGTGGTCCGATTGCATTATTGGTGGTGTCGGACCAGCGGACCACCAAGGATTTCGAACGCTGTACATACATATATATGTATATATACTTGTATACATAACACTGGCGCCTGGCTAACTAAAAAGTACCATTTTTACTTTATTTAATATAAATTTATTAAATAAGGAAAAGTCACTATTTGAAAATAGTGGTACAAGGGAGGCTTGTCATGAAGGGTTTTAAAGTTTTTTCTTCATTGTTATTATTTTATGTTTTATTTTTTAGTTTCAAGAACTAATGACATCATCTGGTAAAGATGCTAAAGTCATGGTTGCTAGCATGTTGAGAAAATTACAGATGATGTTGGAACAAAGTCCTAACAGGGTACAAAATCTAAAATTGCCCAGCAAGAAGTGGAACAGGCAGTAGTTTCTCAATTAACAGGTTGGTTATTATATATTTTTAAAAAATTTGTTTTTGTGAGTTCATGCTCAATGGTACGAATAATGTTTTCTTTTTCCTATGAAAGTTAGTACTTTTCTGTAACTGTATGCCAGTGTTAAATATATACATATATTTACACACACACATATATATAGTGAAACCTCCCTGTGCGACCACCTCCTTGACCGATCATTTTTTCATGGAACGAAATTTATTCCCATAGGCTCAATACTAATTTTACCTCCATTCAGAGACCATCCCATTTGAACTCCCTCCATGAGCAACCCATTTTTTTGAAAACTTTTTACTTTAAGACACTTTAAGTAAAACTTTTTTACTTTATGATTTTGATTTGAATCAATAGGTTACCTTTATGAGTAAAATTTCATTGAATAATTCAAGGAAAATGTATCTTACCTTTATTAGGCATATTTAATTATACATTATTGATCATTTACTTGACCTTTACTTTCAATATTTTAATCATTTTCAAAATTATCTTACTTTTTATCATTGTAGTTTATTACTTTACTTAATTATTTTAATATTTTACCATATTGCAAGCATTATGTATAATTTTGAATGCATTATTACATTCAAATTACTGTTTAAAAAATGTAAACAAAGTAATGATCAGAAATGTGCAAAATTCTAAATTCCGCACAACCACTGGTCCCAAGCTGTACGGATTTGAGGGAGTCTACTGTATATAATTCTCGATATATGACTGAACTCATTGTTTTTTCCTGAAGAAAGTATAAATTTATTTCTGAACAAAATCAAGATATTGCTGATAATTGGTAATCACAATCTTTTTATCAAATATATTTATGTATTAATCAAGCTTTTATTATTATTAAGACTGGCTAAACCTGAAATAAAACTTCCTTACTTTACGACTTTGATGTGAATTAATATGATAAATTTATGAGGAAAGTTCCATTGAATAATTCCTGGAAAATGTATCTCATCTTTATTATGCATATTTAATTATACATTAATTATTATTTACTTGACCTGGAGGGAAGAGTGGGGAGGAATGTGATGCTTTTTACAAAAATAAGAAAATCAACTTTATTTGACACATAAACAAAATTTTGATACATAAAATACAAAATGAAACACTCTCTAATGTCCTTGAACAATATAGAAACATAATTTGCAGAAACAATTTTATAAAGAAATTATAAATTTCAAAATGTGTCCCATACCTTCCCACTAACAGGGAGGTATGGGACAGCTATAAAACAATGTATGATAAGGGGCAAATAGTCTATTGTTGGCAATATATACAGTCTAACAAGATTGTAGGTTGATGTCTGTGCTACAATATCAAATTTCAGTACCTTCATCACTGGAAGGAAAATTCAGGATTGTCAATCAGAGATAGCATGAAAAAATCATCGGTTCAATTTATTTATGTTTTGAAGTAAATGAATATATTTATAATGTTATAATTAATATATTACCTTCTAAAAATATTTGCATATTAGCAATTTACATTCATCTTATTAAAAAGAAAGAATTAAACATGTCCCATTCCTCCTTCTACCTTCTTTTATGTTAAACTTCTTGTATAAACAGAAGTTCTACTTTTAGGCATAGTTTAAATTATGAATAATATACAGTATGATGTTCAATAAATAGAAAAACTATTACATCTACGCGTAAACAAGCCTATACTACTATATTTTACTAATATACAGAAAGCATAAAAAGGTATATGAAGCAGATTTACTTCTGATTCTTGAAATAATGCTTTGCCTAAATCGGCATGTCAAACGATGATTAAAAATTAGTTTAATTAACAAGGTATGCAACTGATATAAAAGGTTTGATAATTCTCACTTTTATTTTTCAATTTTAGAAATTATTTAATTATTTTTTTAATATTTTAACCCTTTGCACTCAAAGGTTTTTTTCATTTGTATTACCAGCAACTCAAAGTGATTTTAGTTATATCTTATTATTTTTTTAATTCTTTATGAATACGAATACAAATGTTATGATATATATAAAAAAATACTAAAAATTATAAAATTATTACATTTTGTAATCGTAAAGTGTGATACCTCTTGAAGCAATTGCCATTATGTAATCTTGGCTTTTCTAGACAGGTATGAGGTATCACAAAATTATTTTTGTCTCCATAGCGGAGCCCTCAAGTTTGAAGACAAATTTTAAATGGCTCCGGTCCGGAGTCCTCGAGTGCAAAGGGCTAACTTTTTTTCAATATATAATGTATTTAAAACAATCAAAAATGGTATCAAAATTCAATTTGTGCGATTGCAGCATTGTATTTCTACAGTCAAAGATTTTGCACCTTAGCCGACTAAAATTTCGATTATACGCCTTTCTCAGTTATGCATCGTTTTAGAAAGGTTTCCTGAAAGATGCATAATTGGTACTTTACTGTTTGTTTTTTTTTTGGGGGGGGGGGGCTAAAATTGTCATATTGCCAGAGCAAAAGTTCTTTATCTACAGAACGACAAAGTCGAAAAATCTATTTACTCTTGCTCGACTGAAAATATACACAATATTTTGAAAATAAATATCAAACTTCATGATATTTTGAAAATAAATATCGGATATCTATCCATTTATATATATCACTGAACCATGCTGTTTGTAGCTATAGTGTTTATTCTTTAGTGTATACCCTCTGCTGATAGAATATAATCTTTTTTTTTTCACCTATTTCACTAATTATTACTCTTTCTCACTCTCTTCTTTTTTTTTTTTTTTCATCATCTGAAGATATAAGAAAATGCTCTTTTATGAAACCTTTAAACACATAAAGGCTAGATTTATTATGGTTATTTGTGCTTTTCATTATGTAGGGATTTTTTTGTGTGTGTGTGTGTGTCACAAAATCAAAATGTTCATTTTATGAGTAACAATCCCAGATAAAGATTCTGTCTGTGTCACTCTCTATTGTGTACAGTATAACCTCGAAAATCCGGCATTGTCAGGACCATGACGATGCCGAATTTCTGACTTCAAAAATACTTTTAATAGTCTTAATGGTGCCGTTATTCGTAATTTAATTCATACCCAAGTAATAGAGAGAGTCTTTGAGAAAATTAAATATTTTAAAAAATATTAAAATTAAAAGTTTCTATTCATATTTTCTATGTTACAAAAAAAAAAAATAAAATAAAATAAAATCTAATATATATCATTTCTTCTCGTGCAATTTCCTAAACATCTATGTCAATTTTATTTGCTTCAATTCTTTGAACAGCTTTTTAACAAGTTTTAATTTTACACAAATGTAGAATATTTATTGATTTTGAAAATACAGTCTTATTTATCTAAAGCAGATGTTAGTTTTCCAGTCAAATTTAAGCATTTTTCCACTGATGCCATTTCTTCTGTACTCAGAAGGGATTCAATTTAGCATAGCATCTGCGATCTCACTGTCAGTCAATCCATCGCTTTCAATCTCGAAATTTTTAATTGTTTAACGATTTATTATTTTTCTTTCTCCTATAAGGTGGAAGTGTAAAAAAAAGCGGCGAGATGACTTTGATGCTGGATTTTTGAGGTCACACTGTACTTTATTTACTTTTACTATACGTATGTAATTTGTGTGTTTATAATTTTATTTTTTATTTTTTTCTAGAGAGAAAAGAATGAATCAAGAAGAAAAATTTAATGAAGTTCCTGTTAATTATATCAATTCTTTATATGTAAATAAATTACTATATTAATTCTTTATATGTAAATAAATAGAATTTTATAAACTGAATGATGTTTCATTTGTTTTCCAGACTATTTCCTTGATACTGAGAAATATTTTTCATTGCTTCAGTCTTAATTTATTAAAAATAATTACAATCAGAAAAAGAACAATTTAAGTGAGTTAAATTATACTTTAAAAAACTAAAGAAAAAAAATGTTAGTTTAGTATTTGCTCTGTTGTACATAGGATAATATTTCTCTGGTAAAAGAAAATATTGGAGAAGGGAGGAAGGCAGATGATTTTTAAAATTTGTCTTATTGTAATATGTAATTTACATTGTTAAACAAGCAAACAATTACTATTTTTATGTAAAAATGCTGGAAAGATCATTGAATTTGTAAAAAAAATTCTTTTGCATTTTGCATCATTAAACAATTTTCAGAGAAAAGACTAAATATATTCCCGTGGTCATCAATCAGAATCCTATGGAGGATTTATTTTATAAATCTGACAATATTCTCTAAATAATAATTGAAAATTCTAAGAAATAAGTTTAATAAATGAAAGAATTAAAAAATTTAATGAAGTAGTAATATAAAAAATATACAATCTTCTACAGTCATTAAATGTACACTATATTGGAATTCCACATATTTGATGTGCTATTTATTGTAGGTAAACACAGATTTCATTATATATGTATACAATAAAAAATTATCTGATCCTGGATAGTGAACTGGATTCAAAAGGTAAGTAACTGAAAGTATAATTAAATTTACTATGTATAAGCATAGACATAGAGTTGTATGTTCTCAAGTCCCTGTAACATTTTAAATACTTTTTCTTACCCTCTAATATAAAAAAGCTTTTAGTTTTTTAATTTTATTGAATTTCTCCTTTTTCTTTTGTTAAAGGATAAATGAAAAAAAAAAAAATCCCTTTGCTTTTTTTAATTTTAAGTTACCAATAATTTTCAAGACTCTATGCCTATGTGTATAAGAATGATTTTTTAATACTAAATACGTGAAATTTTTCAAGTTGCTAACTAAGCGTAAATAAACAGAGTGAAAAATGTCGAACCCGGATCCTTGAAATAGTGCTCCAATGCACTGTTATTTGCGCCGAGTTAACAATGTAAAAAATTTCACGTATTTAATCTTCAATAATTTCACTGCTGATAATTAATTAAAATTTTACGTGGAATGGTTTTTATTCAAATGAAAGTATTTTTCCGTAAGAATTTTTTTTTTAATGGGATTACACATCCCTCATGCGTAGACACTTGCATGCTAATGTTAATCCTATGGGAGAATTTTTCTAAATATCTCGTTTGCATTTCAATATTGTAAATTTTATTATTTGTTACTTGTGGTCAATCTGTACAAAAACCTTTTTTTTTTTAAGTTTTCAATTTTGTTTGCAATGTGTTTTTTTTTTTTCACTAGAGTATTTTTGCTTTCGAAAGCAGTTCTGAATATATCCTAATAAGCAAAAAAACCTTGTAAAACAAAGTCGAAAAATGGCCTTTGTATCAAAACTGCAGGTATGCAATGCAATGCAATGCAAAAAAAAAAAAAAAAAAAAAACGCAAGCGAGATATTAAAAAAAAAAAATCTCCCAGCGGATTAACATTAGCAATCAGGTGTTTCTGTGTGAGTGAAGTAGCCTCTTAACATTATTAAGCTTTTTTTATTATTAAAATAGGATCTAATAATGTAGCGAATTGATAAAAATTAAGCATATATTTTATACATACATAGTAAAAGACAGGGATGTAAGAATTTCTTTCAAGGTAAAAAATGAACATATTAATTAAAATAAGCAATTTGATAAACATGTGGACTAATAAAAACCAGTATTTTTCAATGTATAGATAATATTTGACTAAAATTTAATTTTCCACAGGAACAAACAAACAACAACAAAAAAAATATGCTCAGCTCAGAAAAATTCCAAGTTGAGTTATTTATCTCATTTTTCTATCAAATAAGATTTTATGATTTATAAAAACCTCATTTTCATTTTTTTGTGCATGCTTGTAATAAAAGCCTTTCATCAATCTTTGATTGCAACTCCTGTAACTACCCTTTCGTTTCTTCCTTTTCACATGCTTATCATGAAACACTTACAAACTCCCTCAGATAGCGTCAACTAGGAACCTTTTTCAATCCTTTACAAAACATTTACAAACTTTTCATGCAAAGCCTTTAAAAAGCATTCAAACATTTACGTAGCATGGTTGAAAAAAGGCTTTAAAAAGCAAAAAATGCTATCTGGGTAGGTATTATCCTAGATGAGAGACTCACTTTCAAACAACACATCCACACTACGCGAAATAAGTTTCGAGTAGCAAAAAATAAATTATATCCCCTTCTTGCTCGAAACAGTGATCTTTCAATTAAAAATAAATTGCTCCTGTACAGTTCTTATTTACGTCCCATTCTAACTTACGGGTCCGAAGTCTGGTCGTATGCGGCCAAGACACACATGAAAATTATTTTTCAAGAGCAAGACGCTACTTTAAGATCTATCTTTGATGTACCTTATTATGTCAGAAACTTCCATTTATATAAAGAAATTAATTTCCCCAGGTTCAGTACTTTTATCCAGCACTTAAATATAAATTTCCATCTTGCCTTAGAAATTTCAGACAATACTGCTCTAAATTCCTTACCAAATTATGATATTTTTGACCCGGACAACCGTAAGCGCCCTAGAATGGGAATTATTTTAGATACTCTCATTTAATAACTTTATTTTTTTATCCTTTTCTCCCCCTATTATTGTGTTCTTTTACTAATCCTCCGTTTTTCCTACTTTTTTCTTGTCAGTCTGCATTCGCAGGCTTAACCCCGCCTTTGGCTCCTCCCCTTCTCTCTGTAGCCTATTTAAGAGGACACTCCGGCCCGCGCGAGCTCAGTCGAGCCAAAGCGATATAAGTAAGCGTCTAAACTTAATGCTGGAATCGGGCATAAATTAACACAGTTGCGCCATCTTGTGGACGAAGTGATAATCCACATACGCGGGCTTTTATTGCGACGTATATTTTCTAAATCTTTAGTCACTCATGGAAATTAACTTTGTTTGCCACATTTATTGCAAAATAATGGGGTAGTGAGAAGGTCATCAAGATGCACTTGACACCACGGAGCTTTCTTCTCCTTGTGAAAGTCATTTCATTTATTAATCAAGGTGAAAAAAACTTTTACAATTTTAGTGGTGTCAGTAAGGAAACAGTTAGGTATTTACCTGTAGTTCACACTCCATCCACTACGTGGCGCGTGACCTTGATTGATGTGTCCTCGCTTTTAATCTTGCGGTTACTTCTCCCATTTAAGATAGGACGCTTACTTATATCGCTTTGCAGTCGAGCTCCAGCCTCCACGCAGTGTACAGGGCGGATGGACCAGTCCTTTTCAGGACTCACGGCAATTGCCGAAGTGTTGCATCCGACACTGCGGTGGATTTCCACTTCACTGCTCCAGCAGCAGCTTCCCAAATGTCGGTGATGAATTACCGAGAGCGAGGGCCCATTTAAGGGCCACGCGAAAGCGTACTCCCGCTCCCGGCGTCGCCTCGACTCTTGGACGGTACCAGTTCTCACGATGCTCCGGCACCCAGAGCGGATCCAAATCACACTTTCTCCTGCCATTAGGCCTAGGCTACCCCCCCCCCTTTTTTTTTACTAACAACATCTCTTCAAGTGTACTTCTTCACTTTATATTATAAAAAGCATATAAATTACTTTAAAAATTTTATAATATATTTCAAAAAACTTATAAAAAATCAAAAAATTTTAGAAAATACAAAAATAGTATATCTAGTTTGTAATGCTATACTTAAACCTTTTTTTAGACTCTTCCTTCCTTTTTTCCTTTTTTGTGAGCTCTTTTCCCATCCATTCCCCAGTTAGATTATTTAACTTTTATGCCCTCACTGCTACCAGCTATGAAAATTTGCTTATCCATTTAACCTGCACCATCTTATGTGACGGGGATGTGGAGCAAGTGGCCCCGGGCTCCTCGACCAAACCGTCTGGAATCGAATCGAATCGCTTTCTCACTCACTTTCTGAACTTCAGCCGAACTGACAGTCGAAATGTAAATCGCAGATGCGGGGATCTAAATCCAAGCCTTTTTCAAGGCTGAACCGTTGGTGCTAGTAGCGTTTTGAACCGCAGATGTGGTGAACACTAGGCTGTCAGGTAAACTGCTGTGAAGAGAGTAAAATCTTTACTAGACTTCTTATAATTTCTATATGTGGCCCTTTGGGGCCTTTTTTTTTTGGAAAGTTCTCATATCTCTGGGACTTTTTCTGGGCCTGTTGGTAACCCCCGATGTCTGCTTTTCCCTCCTTCGACCACACAGTCTGTCAACGAAGTGATGATTTTCTAAAATTAAGAAAATCATTGCGTCACTGCGTGTTATATTTAACCCTGGTGCTCCCAACTCAAGAATGCAGCGATGGAACTAGTTTCCGTCGTTTGCTCCACTCGAGTTTCCAAATTATTAGTTTTTGTTCATGCTTTATTTAATCGTAACTTTATGTTTTTTGCACTTTCGATGGAGGTTAAACAGGGGTCGCGACCCACTGTAAGTACTCCTTAAGCATCTGCGTTGACTTGACTTGACTCATACTTTATGTATTCATTTTGACCCTATATTTATGTTTAGTTCATAAAAAATCCATAGGTGATAACAGTTGTTTATCTGTTACTAATAAAAAGAAACTTTCGAAACTTTTCATTTTGCTAGCCATAGATGGTTTTCTAACATAAATAAAAAATATTTAAAATGCAAAATTTCATTAAAAAAAAATTCTAAACGAATATGCTTTTAAAAGTTATTTCAAATAATTTTCAGTAGGGTTTTCTTTCAAAAAATATTGTATGCATACGAATATAAATTTGTTGCGTTTTGGCAACAACATGAATTAGGTTCCTCTTTTATTCATATTTTGAGTGTTCTGTTCAATGAGTTTGTTTATTGTTTCATTTTGCTTTTTGTCTATTTTTCATCAAAAAATTTGTTCTGATAAAGCCTTATCATGCTCAACTCAATTTTAAAACAAAGACGCTAAAAAAAAAAAATAAACAAAAAAACAGAAAAAATATGGATTCTATTGTCAAGTGAAAGTGGTATTTCAGACAATGATAACGATGACATTCCAACTTTTGATCCAAACCCTTCAGTTCAAAAACGGTTCAGACACTTATGATGAGACTGATTATGATTCACAAGCAGATAAATCAATTAATGAAATTGACTAGAATGATGATGCGAATGTTGGAATACTGAATCTTCCACCTACATCAAAACAAAAGCATTCAGGTAAACGTAAACAGAAAAAACTGAAAGCTTCAAACTTTGCAACAGATCCTTCTTCGATAAAGTTTATTGGAGATGTTTCTGTGCTTGAAAGTATTTTATCATTAAAAGCACCAGACAGATATTTTTTGTATTTTCCACCCAGAACTTTTAGAACATATCTCTAAACAAACGATCCTATATAGTTCTCTAAAACATATTGAAAAGCCACTGAATATATGCTCGACAAATATAAAAAAGTATCTAAGAATTTGTATCTTGAGTGGCGTGGCAAACTTAAAAGACATAATATTGTTTGGAAACCATGGCTTTGAATACATTTGAAAGTATACTGCAATTTTTCCATCTGAACGATAATACATTCTCTAATGGGGAAAATAAGTTATTCAAGTTAAGACCAATAGTCGATACCCTAAAAGAAAATTCTTATCCATTGCCATGGAAGACCACCCAGAGCTTTTCGAACATATCTGTAAACAAACGATCCTACATAGTGCTCTAAAACATATTGAAAAGCCACTCAATATATGCTCGACAGATATAAAAAAGTACCTATGAATTTGTATCTTGAGTGGCGTGGCAAACTTTAAAAACATACAAAACAATTCTTATCCTCTTTGTGTTTATGAGCAAATAAGTGCGACAAAGACTTGTCACCATATGAAGTAGTATGTTCAAAAAAGAAAACTCGCATAAATATGGTTTTAAATTGTTATTTTTCGCAGGAGTATCTAGATTTGCGTACAATTTTGATATTTACTGAAAAAAAAGAAGAAGAAAAGAAAAGAAAACAGCCAGTCTGCCAAGTGAACATGACTTGGAGGTTAGAGTTTGAGTTATTACTAGACTAACTCATCCAGTTGTTGAACATGTAAATCATAAACTGTATTTTGATAACTATTATTCATCTGTGAACATAATGACACTTTTAAAATGAAAAGTAATATCGTGCCTTAGAATAATAATAAGAGAGAGAATCCCGTGCTAAAAAATGCCACCCGACAGCTAATAATTAAAAAAAAAAAGTCCAGAGGAGTATCATAGAATGTGCTTAGAATACGTTTAATGCATGGTCTTGCCATTTGGCAACAATTTAAAAAAAATCCAAAATCTTGAAAAATGTGAGAACGATAATTTTTTCAGTATTTTCCCTTTAATGTATGTCCATTAAGGAATCAAATGTATTTTTTTTAAAGGAAAATAAAAAATCATGCACTAGAGGGTTAACAACCATTTTTGTTATTAGCAGCATGTATTGACTTTTTCTTCTTAAGAGGCTACTTCAGTCAAAGGAAAAGACGCATTCGCTAATGCCAATCCTATGGAAGAAATTTATAAAGATATCTCCGTCACATTTCAATATATTTAAGTGATTTCTTTTGCATTAAATAGTTGAGATCGATTTGTATGCAGGCCATTTTTTACTTTTTCGATTTTGATTGCAGATATTTTTTATGAGGATGCTTTTACTTTCGAAACCGGTTCCGAAAATGAAAGTGTCCTCATAAGAAATACCTGTAAACAAAATCGAAAAAGTAAACAACGGCCTTTGTACAGATTAGTCTCAACTATTCAATGCAAAAGAAATCATTTAAAAATATTGAAATGCGACCGAGATATCTTTATAAATTTCTTCCATAGGATTAGCATTAGCGAACGGGTCTTTTCCTTTGACTGAAGTAGCCTCTTAATGAGGCAAGTTAAAATTATTTATGATGACCTATTAGGAGTATTATCTTTTTACATATCTTCGGTCATACGTAGATAAGCAAAGGAAAAGTTTGCAAAAAAAATACTCTCCTCAACCATTCCATCGTGTTTACTACCAGTTTCCCTGCTAATATTTTTCTTAAATTTGTGACCGTCTTTCTTGGGTATCGGGTGCACAGATGTAATGGTAAGTGGTACGAAGTTTATAAAGATGTAGAATAGGTAGGAAGATAGTACTAGTCGCTTAAGCATAATTCATGAACAATTTCTATGTATACATAGAAAGGTGCCCTCGAAAATGATGCTTGTCCCTGGGCCCTAGATAACATAGTCTATGTCGGATCCCATGTCCAACAGATATTTTTTAAATATCCATGCAAAATGCCCTATGGCCATGCATGAGGATATCATGCATGCCAACTTGCAACTTTTAAAAAATCTAAATAAAGTACTTCTAAAATTCTAAAAAAAGTAATTTGTTTAATGAATGAAATTAAATCGATTTCAAATGATTACCTCATAGAAGCAAGACATTTAATTAAATAATTATTTTGGATCAAAGTATGTTTTTTATTTTTTTTTTTTTAATTAAAAAAGCCGGAACTTGTAAAGTATGAAATATATATCTTAAAAAAAAAAATGTATTCTAATGTACTAAAAGAAACTTTTAACTAAAAACTTACACCATATATTATAACAAGATTTCCTGAAATGAAATAGAAATTGGTTTTCCTCCTTAAGATCTATATAGGTAGTATCTTTCATGTGCAGTGGCTGCAGAAGCAAATTTCTCGCAGCTACTGTAGTATTAAAACATTGCTGCAGTAAATTCTCTCGTGTCAAATCGCACATAGGTGTACTCCTTATATAAATTTATTAATTAATTAGTCTGTTAAGCGAGTAATTTACATAAAAAATTCACTACTGGGTACGTAATTGAAATAGGCGATGACGTATATATACGTCAAACTCGCGTAACAGGTTAAATAATTATATTTTTAAGAGCTTTTGATTTGTGTTTGGTTTTGGCATGTTCGCGCTGTCGCTACTATTCAAGAACAGACTCCATTCTGACTTTAGACGTATATAACGCAGTAGCACTGGCACAAGTATATCGATCAACGTTGCTGAAATTTTGAATAGTCGCTGGATGCCGTACAATAAATTTACACCGTCTGTCGATATTCATTGATATAACTTAAAATTAGTTTTCAAAATAAAGCATATAAAAGATAGTAATATAATAAATAAAAAAGAAATAAATTGTAATTATTCTCTAGAATTACTTGTATTTAACCCTTCTGTGCGCAGCTTTGCATACATGCAAAGAACAGTGTTTTGAATTTAATAGATTTTATTAGTCGTATATACCTAATTCACGCCAGAAAATTAAAATAGCGATATTTTCTTTAATTAATACCAGACATTCCGTATTTAAATAAAGCAAAATTAACCACTGAAACTTTTTGGTGTAAAGTCAGATTCTCTGAACTACGTAATTTCTGGAACGTATCATCATCAATCATGGGAATTAAAGGGTTAAAGGTTAAGTTTTATAAAATAAATAATTTTATAAATTAAGGTATTTGGAGACATGCTTATTAAAATATTTACTAGTGCAATATTTTAGCGTAAAACAGCCACACGAAAGTAGTTTTTACTCGTATTACAGATGTGCAAAAGATTTGCAATATTTTAGTGTAAAACAACCACACAAAAGTAGTTTTTACTCGTATTGCAGATTTGCAAAAGAAGAAAAGATTGGCGTATTATATGAAAAATGTATCTGATTTTTTTCATTATTTTTCCTGTGTAATAAACCTTTCAGAGAATCATATATAATTTTTTCGAAACAAAATAAAAAATCGCGCATTTAAGGGTTAAAAAATGTAATGTACAGCGTGTTTCATAAATTAAATAATATTTTTCTACAAAAGAAAAAAAAAAAAGAAAGAAAGAAAAAAAATATCATGTTACATAATTTTCAATTTGATACTGGTTTATCCTTTTTTTTTTTTTTTTTTTTTTTTTTTTTTTTTTAAGAAGGTGTATGTAGCATTTACATTTATACAAAATATTATGAATATAATTGACGATTTTATGAAACGAATATATATTAAACGCGAGGTTTTGTAGAACCCGGATAGCAATAATATTTTAGTATGTTGTACAGTTACCTACAGCATATCTTTCTATCTTTCGTACAACGTGTATATAGCACAGTTATTGTACATGGCCGCACTTAAAAATACGAATGTATGAAACGAATACATGTTAGAACGCGGTTACATTAGCATTTATAGTTACAGTACAGGGCTCCACAAAAGAATTCCATTACACAATCGTGCACGGGCAGTAATTATTCAGAATCTGTTTTAGTGCCACTGTATTATTTGAAAGTCTATTAAACCTGCATATGGGTCTATGGCTTACTGTGGCATGTTTTCCACTGAAAATGTGGGTCGTAACGTAACATTTAGATCTTATTGGCGTTTTCTATCAGACCTACGGAAATTAAAAAAAAAAAAATCATTTCTAGATGTTATAGAACTCTAATGAATTTTTAAATTGTACAGATGAACGTTTGCAATTTCCCCGCCTACTTAGTTCTAAATATGTATTTCTGGCATTTCATGGGAGGAGAGATGCGTTCATTACGAAAAATTTTAAAATTTTGCGCTGCAATAATAACTAGCTGCCTCATGAATCATGACATCATAGATATAAAAAGGAACTGCGCATATATATATATATAAATATATAAATATTGTACCTTATGTGATTTCAAAAATCCTTGTGAAATGCCGCACTAATAGGCAAACTAATAGGCAAACACTTCGAATATTTAGTTTCCTTCTGTGCCAAATTTCCTTCTGTTCTGATAGTACGAAATGTTTCTCAAAATATGTCAATTTTGAATCTAAAGAGGTATCTTACTGTTTTCTTTCAATTATCTTAATGTATTCTATGTTTAAATAAATACACAAAACTATTTAATAAATAATAATAATGAAATTTTAATACAAAACAATCTCATTCAAGATTTGTTTTTAATTTCGATATAAATGCAAAATTTTAAAATGTTCAGTTTTTATTTGTTTTTAATACTTTCTTTTAAACTATTTTAAGTGCAAACTACTTTTTTATCAAACATTTAAAAAATTACATAGATGAAAATGTTAAAATCTGCAAGATGTGAACATGGTCCAACTGCTATTTTGGCGAATACTGGGTACAGAGATAATAGGAGCAGTAGCACCAGTACCGCGAGCTTTAGAAAAATATTATGTGGGCTGAAAATTTTTGAGTACAATAACGCATGCAATTTCTCCTCTTAGTGTGTGTCTGTGTGGAGACAGAGGCGGGTAGGAGAGAATGACAAAATATGATAACTGGAAGTTATATTTTTTTTTATCCTAAGGAAAATATAAAATTATTACAATTTCATTATAATTAAATAAGTAATTTTATTAAATTATATTCACATAAGTTCTTCTTTATAGACACATTAATAGTTCTTATAAATAGCATAAATAACGCAATATTGCTAACTATTTAAAGTGCAAAAAACTAAATGTCAATAAAAATATAGAGTTTAGTCACCTAATTGCATCATCAATTCAAGGCATAACAGGTAACAACATATGCAGAAATTGTTTTTGCGAGAAATTTAATAATGCATTTATTTTCAGTGTCTCTGTAAGTCTTAACTGATGCCCTTACAATTTAATTTCTCAAACTAAATTATTTTGAGAACGCTAATAAAACTAAATTTATTTTCAGCGATTAAATAAATAAATAACGAATTTAATCAAATGAAAATGGCAGTACTAAGAGATCAAATTATTAGGTGGGCGCGCTCCCCACGGTCCCATATACGTTGGCGCCATTGAATAGGGGGGGGGGGGGGGGCTTTCTATATTCTATGTAGCAATGCAGAATTATCTTTATGCGTTTCGGTCTTGTATAAATGTTAAATTTTATCAAAATGACACATTTTTAGCAAAAAATACTACAAATTATATTAGATTGTTGTGTACAGCTTATAAAAATACGTCATTTAATATATATATATATATATAAAACTCTCCCAGACCAAAACCTCATTATGTTTTTATAAGCACAACAAATAAATAACGGAAAACTAAATATAAGAAATAGAGAAAAATGGAAAATAAAAATAATAGTGAGATAAGATAATATTGCGAGATAAAATAATAAGGTTTAAACAACGCATTTGTATTTATTTTAAAGCGTCCTTTCACTGCTACTTTTTGATCGTGAAATTCCACTTCACATTTAATTAAATAAATTTTTTGGTTCAAAGTATTTTTTTTTTTTTTTTTTGAAAAAGCCCGAATTTTTAAAGTATGAAATATATATATATATAAATCATCTTTAAAATACTAAAAGAAACATTTAACTAAAAACTCACACCCTATATTCTAATAAAAAATTTTTTTATAAAAAAGATTTTTGTTATAGTTGACATAAATTTTCACAATAATAATGTTATTCGTGTACAGTGGCTGCAGAAGCAAGTTTCTCGCAGCTACTGTTGTATTGAAGAGGTACAGCTGTAAACTAGCCCTTCCCCCAAACACACACAAATCAAATCGTGTATAGGCATACGTTTGTTCATTAACCTCTTAGGACTAATTTACTTGTCTTTAATTTACCTTTTTCTTTAATAGGGTTAGGGATGGACATTTCCACTCATTTTGAGGAGTCAACGCTGAGTCGACTCACTTGATTGATGAGTCGACATACTGACTCGACTCTCGACTCACTTGCGAAAGTAAGATTGGCTGGTTGGTTGTACAGATGACGCAATTCTACTTAACGTATCAAATTTATCGCGCAGGAGAAAATATTTGAGCGCAAGCTTGAATTAATTTGCTTTTGATTTTATATTGAAGTCTTTTATATTAAAATTTGTTGGACGGTAACTGGAAACAGCCAAACTAGATTCCTGTACGAGCCGAAAATTTCCAGTTCCGCCCACAGAAAAAAAGTTTGGTTTCCTCATAGAAAAAATTTAGCCCGACACGTAGAAAAATAATAAACTACGCGCCCCGTTATGAAATCTAAAAGTTCATCCCGTACAAAAAAAATTACTGGTCCAGCCCGGTAGAAAACTTAAAAGTTAGGGCTGATTCCGTCTTGGCCCGACCGCCCCCCCCCGCCCCCCCCAAAAAATGTTAAAATCTAGGTACTAAAAATTAGAAAACATGGATTTTTAGGTGATAGGATTAAAAATTGTTTCGTACGAGGATTTCTGACTAAAAATATTTATTTTGTCCTTTTTTCTTTTCATTTTTATAATCTTCATTTTTAAAGAAACATCGTGTACCGCGATATTTATTTTTTTAATGAATCTCTATCTGTATGTAAATGCTCCAGTTAACGTTAATATCGTTAATCCATACCTATGTATTGGAGGCTTAAGAATCTGATAAATACTATACAGTAAAATCGCCTAAGACGAAATTGCTTAGGAAATAAAAAATATACGTTATAGACAAGTTTCCTTCTTAGCAGTTTTAAATGTATTATACACTTTTCCTCACATATTATTATATTAATTTTTCATGTATCAACACATTTTTTGTTTAAGACAGGATTCCGTCATATACGGGTTCTTTTTTCAAGTTTTATTGTATTTTAATTTTATTGCCTAGAAATTGCTATTCTTTAAAACGAATAAATTTTAAATTTTAATTATACAATAATGGCAATTTAAAAATATATACATTTTTTGCAAAAAGTTTTGGGCCGGAACAAATTTTACTGATTTTTGCGAAGATCAGACGAGGCCAAGACAATGATTTTCGTACGGGGTGGGTCGAGGCCGGCACTTAAAATGTCGACCCTTGCAAATCTTGGAAGCATGAAGCCAGTCCCAGATCGGTACTGAAAATTTAAGTTAAGCTCGGCGCAATCTTTTAGAAAAAAGGAAGGCCCGGTCTGCAAAGAGCAATGCCTAGGCGGGCCTTAAAAAAAAAGGTATGGCCCGGTCCGACCCCCAGCGTTGCGAAAAATTGGTCCTAGCCCTGCCCACGGGCTGGGCCGGCGCACTCCTCTAAGTTAAACTGTAAAATATAGAAATATTCTTGTCTAATCCCGTACCATGTCTAAAAATTTACCTTTTTTTATCTGGGTGTGGAAGGTTTGAGATGTTATTTTTTATATATATCAAGTTTTAAAGGTTTAAATTTTCTGTGCTAAAAACAAAACGGGAAACGGAATTTTTTTTCTTTTTTTTTTTTTTTCGTGTGTATGTGTGTGTGTACGCGCGCTGGGAGCGTGGGGTAAGTGAAATTTACTACTAACAAGGACAAGAATCCTTCAAAATATCAGAAACCCCCCCCCCCCCCCAATCACAACATTTTAAATTCTTAGATCTCTTCTTCATTGATTTTTTTAGGATTCCGTACTTTTAAAATGTGAAAACGGAGTTATTATAAGTTGATCGTGTTAACAAATTTATAGATTAAAAGCTATTTACAAATATTTTTTTTTTAAAAGGGAGACTAATTTAGTTACTTGATTTTTTTTTTCTTTTCTTATTAGGCGTGTGTGTATGTGTTTCGTTTAGGTATTGTTGAAAAGACCTCGTAACACCGAAATAAAAATATATTTGTTCTAATTTTAGATACTTTCGAAAAAGCGATACAAAAATTTGCCCCACCCCCTCCCCTCCAGGCTATTTCCGAATCTACTAAAACTAGAGGAATAGTAGTTTATTAAAACCTTGCTGGAAAATTATAGCGATTATCCTCGGTCACGCAATTTTGGAGCAAATCGCATTTTTCCGTTACACACAAACTTTAATTTGCGGGGCTCAGCGGCAGTATTTTTAATTACAAAGTTATAAAATATAGAGGCCTGACTATTGGGGCGATTTGGAATCAAATACCGTTCTCCATTTTTTATATAAATAAATTGCTTATCAAGAAAAATGCAATTTTTGTCACGTAACAAGATTTTTTCTTTCCCCGTGCTATCGTGTACCAAACTTCGTTTAAAAACTTCAACTTTGACAGCATTTTTTGAAGGATATTTTACCAAAAAAAAGGAAAACGCCATTCCATTACTTAATTCGTAAATAAGAACACCTGTCAATTTTACGCGTTTCCGAACAAAAAATAATTCAATAATCAGTCCCCCGCCAACCTGGAGGGGGACGAAGAGAGACTAAGTTTTAAGAAGTTCTTTTTTTTTCTCATGTTTACAGTTTTTGATTTTTACCTTTTAAAATTTTATTTTTTAAACCATGATAATAAATTGCGATATATCCATAGAGACACACACACAGTCTAGCTATTTACAAAAAAAAAAAAAAAAGGGGGGGGGGGGGCGTGGAAGCGACGGTATTCCGAAAATATCTTCCATATCTGGGTTTAAATAAGGAACGTTAAAAAAATCGATTGACTAAACTTAAAAAAATATATATCTAAATTATATCCATTTAATATTATTTGCGAACATTTTTATTTATAAAACGGAATTAAAATAACATCATATACGCAAACAAATAAAGGATATTTATTCACTTTTATCTAAAATACATCTATTATAAAATAAATTCAGTAACTTAGTACATTTTAAACAACCTGCTACTAAAGTAGAATTTTATTTCTCTTTCTTCTAAGTTTTTTTTTTTTTTTTTTTTTTAATATTGCATGATATGAAAACAGTTGAAAGTATTCCTCTAACTAGTCCTACTTCTTTTTTTTTTTGCCAAAAAATACGAAGGTAACATCTGCTTTTTTTATATCTTCTTTCCCCTAAGCATATCGTAAATTCTCATAATCTTGAACGAAATATCCTGCTACCCGCCCCCTTCTCTCTGTCCCTCCCTCTCCTTTCATTCATGCCGTCATCTTCCTAAACATACAACTACACTGCATGCGTCTAAACTGAAAATATTCCCTAACTAGTCCTACTTTTTTTTTTTTGTCAAAAAATAGTAAGGAAACATCTGCTATTTTTCTTTTTTTTTTATCTTCTTTCCCCTAAGCGAATCCGGTTTAAATCTTTTACCCAATTAGTTAATTTTGTTCCCTGTGGTTTTTTAATCTTTTCCGAATTTTTCATGCGCTTTCTAGCGGGGGTTTTCGTGCTTTGAGGCGATTTTTTGACATTTTTTGAAACAGAAAAAACTCTCTGGCAATTTTTGCAATTGCCGTGATTAAATTCGAATTGGAATAATGTCAAATCAGCTCTTATAAGATTGCTGAAAATTTAATTTTGCTCGAAATAAAAAACGCAATAATTCAAGATTCGTTTGTTTCAAGACAGAAGAGGTCGTAGCTTGCTCGGGAGTACGTTGCCGAAGGCAGTCCCCACCCCCACCCCAATCCTAGATTTGTTTAATTCTATGTTCGTTTAAAAAAAAACCAACCACTTCTCTAGTAATGAAGTTTTCTTTCACGGACAAGGTTTGAAATAACGCGCGGGATCGCGCGATTTGTACACAGAAAAGGAAAGTCTCTCATAATAAAAAATGCTGTGCAGTATTTCCCCTTCAAATTCTTTCACAGACCTGTGATTCTTCAGTGAGTATTTAAAAAAAAATTAGGTCCGCGATTTTTATTTCTTTTATGGAATTTCTCAAAATCAATTCGGGAATCAGTCCCGGAAAAAATTGAGAATTTCTTCAAACGATCGTGGTAAAATATCGGGAATTTCTATAAAAGAGCCCAGAAAGTAATCGCCAATTTCGTTTAAAGATTGCGCAAAAAAATTACGAATTTCGATAAAGGATTGACGAAATTTTTTTCAATTTTCATCAAAATGTTGCGCAAAAGAGTAGAGAATTTTGTTAATTGATACGAAAAGATATCGAGAATTTTTCCGAACGGTCGCGCAATACTATCCCGAATTTCGACAAATGATCTCCTGTAAAAATATCAGTTTCGTCAATCGGTCGCAACAGAAAATAAATTTCGTCAAACGATCGCGGTAAAAACGAGAATTTCGTCAAAGGATCGCAGAAAGAAAGCGCGAATTTCGTCAAAAGATTACGGAAAGAAAAAGCTAATTCCATCAAAAGATCGTGGAAAGAAAACGCGAATTTCATCGAAGGATCGCGTGCTAAAGAAATGCCAATTTCGTCAAAATATTGTGGTAAAAAATGCGAATTTCGTCAAAGGATAGCGGTAAAAAACACGAATTTTGTCAAAGGTAAGTGGTGAAAAGTGCGGATTTCGACAAAAAATCGCGTAGAAAGACGAATTTCGTCACACGATTTTGGGAGAAAATTGTAAGTATCATGAAATGATCACATAATAAAATTTGTCAAAATTTACTGCACTGGGCTAAAAGGTGAAAACTGGGTTCCTTTTCCTACTTTCAAAAGAACGCCGCGAAAAGAGAAAAACTCTAAAAATCGTATAAAAATTTTCAGAGGAAAAAAATTACCATATTGACTTGAAAGACTGCAACCATATTCCTTTCAAGAATGTCAAAAATGGCCACGAAACACTAAATTCAACCAACCAGCCAACCTGCAGATTAATTTGAATTTTCTGTGCTATTATTTTTCATTTACAAAGGAGGACGGGTATGTGTCCTCCCCCCCCCCCTTTACCTCGGCTAATCGAAATTTGGAATTATCGTTTCACATTTGCATCCCCTTTCAAAATTTTTTTTGCTTCTTTCTTGACTTTAAACTACCAAAGCAAAGAGACAAATAGTTTCTATCCTCGTCAAGAACTTGTATTAATTTCTCATGAAATTGCAGAAACATGCAATAGAAAGAACGGCGTTAAAAACATCTCCCACAGACAAAGGACGTCAAAGTGGGATTATAAAGCACACCCTTTTGAATTACTATGACTAATACAGATTCTTGTAAATATTCTAGTTTTAAAAAAGATAAACAACATAATTTTCTAAAAAAAGAAAAAAAAAAAAAGAACATGGGTTTCTTTTTTTATCACATTTCAAAACTTAGCCGTTTAGTTTCCTGAACTAAACTAATTGAACTCTGCTTTCACTTTTTTTTCTTTTTTCTTTTGTAGATTTCGATTTTTTTAAATAATTAGTGTGCGGAAACGGGGGGGGGGTGCCCGGGCACCCAGGGCACCCCCCCCTGGTTACGCCTATGTTGTCTATGTCCCGCCCTCTCCTTTCATTTATACCATCATCTTCCTAAACATACATCTGCGCTGCATTCACCATTCTCAAAATCGTCAGTACATAATGAAACCAAGATCTCCGTTCTCTGATAAACAACCCAGCCCGGATTCGAAGAGTTGAAATCCGATACTGAGTGGAAGGAGTGGTTTGAAAGAGTCGAAAATCCATTCTTCAACTCTTGACTCTCAAACAGCACCGTGCGAAAGGGGGGGGGGGGGGCGAAGGGGGCGGTCGCCCCGGCGCGGGAATTCAGGGGGCACCAAATTTGTACTACTAATTTCCGGTTTTTTTTCTTTCTTTTTTTGTCCTCGATTATTTTTATTGAAAATTTTTTTTACATTCTTCGATATTCTATTTAAAAAAAAAAAAAAAAAATGTATATATTTACATATTGTGAATTTTTTCCCCGATGAAAGTATGTACATTTTTCATTTCAAAGTAATTGCATCGCTCACATTTACTTTTCATTTAGTTCTTTAGATTTGATGATTTTATAATATGCTTTTGTGATATCTTATTGCAGTGATTCTTAAACTTTTGCACTATACGGCCCCTTTTACATCGTATACGAAAGTTTCTGCTACCTCCCACACTCAGTGAATATGAATTGCTAACCTATTCTGATTCCACTATCGGATCATTCTTATAGTCATTCGGTCATTACTTTGCTCTTAAAAAAGGGTCCAGCACAGGATGAAAAATGCTGATTACATGAAATCTGCGGTTGTAGAAGGACGAAAATTTTTCAAACTAACCTTCAAGAAAATTACACCTAGTGGAGAAATTATCAACGGTGATTGCGGCTTAGTATTGAATAACTTAAATAAAGGAATCACTATATTTTGTTTTCTCTGTTTATTATTCACCAATTATCATGATCGCCCTCCAAAGTTAGCCAATCCAGATTGTCAGAGTTACCAAGTCTCCGGCTTTTTGAACACCACTATTATATTAGAGAAAATCAAGTTCTCTTAAATCGTCAAAATGTCCGAATTCAATAAAACAAAATTTTCTGTATTAAAATAGCGGTATCCAAAAAGCCGGAGACTTGGCAGCTCTGGATTGTGGTTTTTTTAAGTGGAAAAAATTAAATCCTAAAATTCCTGAGCATAAAAATGCTCTAGAATACAGCAATGCATACATTCGCTAAAAGGAACTTGAGAGATGTTTAAAATTAAATCATGTAATCGACAGAAAATTTGAAAAGAGCAAAAGGAAAAATTATTGAAAGGGAAAAACACAAATGTTTGAAATATATTCAAGATGAAATTATGAGCCTTCTTGCCAATGAAGTAAGAAAAATGATTGTAGAAGAAATTCATGGAGCAAGGTATTTTTTCAATTTCGTTCGATCACATTCCATATACAGAGTGTCCTAAAATGGACTGACTGTTTTTAAAAATCAATAATCTGTAAATAGTGACAGCTATTTTAAAAAAAATTGCGGGAAAGTAATGTAAAATGGCAGTAGTCCTTTTTTTACCTCGATTCCCGGCTTTAGTTCTAAATAGCAACGATAGATGGCGCTGCAAGAAGGGATGACTACTTCGAGAACTCAGCTTACGCCTTAGGATGATAGTGCAACCCTGAGGGGAGAACCAAATCCACTAACCGCTCGCGTTACAAATGACTTTTTGAATTATTATACTGGAGTTTTACAAATTCGCATTACAACATAAATATCGATGAAGAATTAAATAGGTTTATGGTAAATTCAGGTTACAGCAGTATACTTTATTAAATTATATTCGGGAAAATCAATCAAGTTTATACTGAATTGACAATTATGCCAGCAATGTATAACCACACAAGCATTATAAACACAACGTCTAGCGCCATAGGTGCTCAGTCAATGCCAAAACTAAAATCGTCCAACTCTGATGCGGAAAGAGAAGGTTAAATATATGGAGTGTGTCTCATTGACCAATGCAATCTTATTTTTAGGGGCCTACTCTATATATTTAGCCTCCTTCTTTCGCATGATGCTAGGGGATTTCAGTTTAGATCTCCATTGAGAGATTATTGCTTGCCACCTATCTCTGCTATTTAGAACTAAAACCGAGAACCGCAGTAAAAATACTTCTGGTATCTTACATAACTCTCCTGCAAGAATTTCTTTTAATAATTGTCACCATTTGCAAGTTATTGAATTTTAAACACAGTCCACTTTAGGAATCCAGTACACCTCAGAAAGAACAAATGACGCAAGTTATACGATGCCAAAAATGAAAAATTTTGAATCGTGGAAAGGTTTCTTGACTACATCAAGTCAAAAAAAAAAAAAAAATAGCGCAAGAAATTTAAGATAAGCTAATGTCCGACAATCTTGACATTCACAGCTGCACGAGAAGTTCTGTTCTCAAAGATGGCAGACGGGAGGTGCTGAGTTCGACCCAATCACGCACGTAAGCCTAATCGTTCGAAATTGTCCGTAGTTTTCTTCGAACCTTGCGTAAATATGGGTTAGGTTCCCTTAGAAAGACCCTACAGAGGACACCCCCACCCCACTGCGGCCTACTATATCCAACTTGTAGATAATCGGCCGTCATAAACAATACCAATATCAATCCTACAGAGCTCAATATTGTGATATGGAGCAAATATAGCTTCCCAATATAATGTTGTGCAAGCTCCAATCGTCGAAGTAAATAAATTCGTCTATTTTTTACTATGTTCTGCACATTCTCTAAACTTTGAGTTCGTGCTGCTGGTGTATGCCCAAAATGTCCGGAACTGCATAAAATGTGTTTTTTTTCTTCCCTCCTACTGAAGGATGGGATATATTTATATTGCACTTATCAGTTTATTTAAAGAAACATTGCGATACTCTATGGTCATGAAAAAATAGAGCTATATCTGCAGTTTACAAACAATTGCCACAGATTTTAAAAGCTCTAGAAGACCTTATAGAAATGAAGTAAAATGAGTAAACTTACTCAGGAGCAAGAAGCTTAATAAAGCAAATAAATAAATTCCCCTTTATTTACGGCCTAGTAGTTTGACACAGCATTTTAAATGAATTAGAAAAAGTTAATATTATTCTCACGAAAAAAAAGAAGAAAAAAAAACTGATCGCCAACAAACCGATTGAAACACTAAAAAACACATTTCAGACAATAAGAGAGGAAATTTTTGAACAAGAAAGCGAAGATTTGGTTATGTCCGTAAATGTGGAGTCCTTATTTGAGCAAAACAGAAAACGTAAAATTCGCAGAACAATTTGACTACGAAACTCCTAAACCGAGAGCTGGCAGCACAGACAACCACCTCATCGAGTTGGAGGCTGAAATTCCAAAATTAGCTAAACCTCGATTCCCATATTAAAACGCAATCGGTCTGCCAAGTCATGTCTTGGTTCAAAACACATAAAAACCCGATTTTAGTGGTCGACTCGTAGGCTTACCATTCCGTTTTCCTGCACCCAAAGGTATGAAAACATGGCGGACTGGGAGCAGGAAAACACAATGGTAAACCTATGAGTCAACCGGATAATGGGGTTTTTAGGTGTTTTCCACCAAGATATGACTTGGCAGACGGATTGCGTTTTAATATGGGAATCGAGTTTTAGCTAATTCTGGAATTTCAGCCTCCGACTCGAAGAGGTGGTTGTCTCATGGTTCGTACGCCTCCTTGAATTTTGCAAGCCAAAAAATTTTTCGGCACCAGTATTATCTTATAGAAAATATTTTCTTAAAAGAAGGCGAAATTTTGCACGTTTAACCTAGATTTCTTTTTCTATAAAAAGATACTGGTAGTTTTCCTGGAAAAATAACGGTATGCGTACGAACCATCTAATCTGTGCTGCCGGCTCCCGGTCTATCGAAAGTGGAAATTTATATGAAAGTGAAGGATTTCATGTTACATAGAGACACTATAACCGTGCAACTGATCTGAAGGTTTACGAAACTGAAAAATGTATAACAAAATTTTGAGTTTCTAGCAGGTACGAATCTAAAATCAACCGAAAATCTGTTCAAGTTAATATTGCCTGGACCTTTCTCTTTATTGCTGGCTTGAATGGATTTGAATTGTTAAGCGATGTTTTAAATGCGAAAACATTATTTCTATCATTTGATAAGAACTTTTATAAAATGAGATCATTTAGAAATTCTTTAGTTGCTCCATAATTTTAAACTTAAGGAGAACAAAGGAATTACAAAAACATATAGTCAGCGTACATAATTTATAAGTATTCCAGTAACAATAAAATAGTAAAAAACTACTTAAGATCTACTGTGAGTCGAGAGATTAAGCAACCTGAGTTTACTTTCTATAAAATTCAGTGTGGCGCAATCTTTACACATAAAATAATAAACGATTTTGTTACCCTAAACACAAGAAAAATAAAATGGAAGTAAATGTATTTGCCTGATATTATATTTTATTTTTATGTTAATTAAAACATTGTATTTTCATCTTTTACATTATGTTCTGCAGGTTTTTTGTTTGTTTTGCTTTTTTAGTACTTATCGGTTGAAGGGACCAGTTGTTTCCAACCTGGTTGTTAGCGATTTTTACCCATTATCTGCACCTTAAAGACTAACAACAACTAAAAATGGTTAGAAAAATATGTGAGAAAGGTTAAGAAAAATCTGTTGCAAAGCATCATGATCTCATTAACAAATAAGTGCAATTTTCTTTACTGTTATTTAGTTGTTTGGAATTTCTGAATTAAAATTAAATCTTTTAAAGTTCCAAAATAAACGAAAAATATTTATTCAATATAATTTATTTCTGTTTCTGCCCTTTACCAATTTTGAAGGTTGGGTGGGGGGCGCCAAATTGACACGCTGCCCCGGGCGCACTTTTCTCTTCGCACGGCCCTGCTCTCAAAGTCGGACACTGTGTTAAACTCGTCCAACCACTCTTTGACTGAGTCGACTTCGACTCTTCGACCCCGAATCCCAAATTGAGTGGAAATTAAAGTTCGGCTCTTTTGAGTCGAGGCAATTCACTAGCGAGGAGTCGACAGTTCGACTCACTTGGGAGGAGTCGAGATTTTGAGTCGACGCTTCGGCCAACTCTACTATAAACTAATGAAAAGGAATAGTACAGGAAACGCAACTTCGAAAAGACGTAACTGCGCCATCTGGAGGCTGTCTTGTAAGTTCGCGTACTCTTTCACCTTGGGAAGAAAGCAAACATTACAGGACGAAGCAGCGCGCGCCAAGAACAAAATGCATATTTTTTTTTCCAAATATGTTCCCCGCTCCGAGACGAAGCTCGCAATCTTGTTGGTTGCTCAGCGTCCATCAGGTTGTTCAACCAGTTTTGACGACTTTGCACTAGTTTGAGAAACTACGTTACAAACAAAATAAAGCAAAAATGCGTTTTTTAAAACATAATGGGTAACTAAAAAAGTGAGTCCGAGGGTGTGTGGTTGTCAACTCTGCTGTATATTATGCATGGTGTTACTATCATAACACCATGTATGTTACCGATTTGCGCATTAGTTTGAACGACTATTTTTAACACTTTCCAACAAAGTTGAAAAGTTTTTATGTATTCGGTTTGTATGTCCGTCTGTCCACGCTCTAATTCCCGTAAATGTACTCGGATTTTCATGCAATTGATAAAGACTATTTAGGGTATGCCTTAGTATGTGAAGTATGTGGGATTAATAGTTCATTTACAGGGGCACTCAAAAGAATTCCGTTACATTATAGTCAATAGGGAAAAATCCTTTGCAGTGTATTTTAATGACATTACGCTACTTCAAATGTATTGACATTGATATAAATCACTGAATTTTCACTACAAGATGATTACTATACAATAGGGTAATACAATATATGCAAGGTTGATCAATGAATTCGGATAATTTTCCGATTGTAAATGGGAGCAGCTGAAATTTGGGTTTTCAAGTGCGTTATGCGTTCCCATATGGTTGAATTAGACATAATATTTTACCTTATTAAACAATGCAGTTTTGAATCATTATCTGAATGTGTTGGAAAATGTTTCATAATCTATGCTTAATGCATAATTTTTTCTTTCTTGTCACGATAAAACAACGATATTTTTCTTTGATTTTTTTTTTTATAATCTGTCATTTTTTTTTTCCTTGTGAATTTCGGCAATAGTGAGACCAGTTTTCTTTTAACTGATAATTTTTAAATACCCACATATCATGTATGTGTGTATTTATCTCATATGATACGAGATATGAATAATCTCCATGCAGGAAAATATATATCTTTCAAACAATTAACATGAGAGGTACAGCAGTTGAAAAAAAAAAAAGTAAACACCCCCTATTAACTCTGCAACTAATTGTAACAGAAGCAAGTTACTGGTAGCGAACAATTGGAAATAAAGTCTACTTTTAAATGATGTACATAAAATTTGCTTAAGGGGCCATCTACAAATCAAAACCAGACCAAACTTTGTTTATTTATTTATTTTTTTTTTTTTCATAGCAAAACCCAATTTTGATAATATATTTTAAATCTTCTGTTCAAACTATGCCTATAAACGAAATATAACGCCTGTAAATGAAATTCAAGTCTTTGGAATGATAAGTTTTTGAATTATAAACATTCAAAGTTTAAGGCTTCTAATGTTAAATTGCATGTTCATATTTTTAATAATACCACCTGAAATTATAATCCTAATGTGATAATTTTGCGCGTTGTTATAATAATAAAAACTCAAAAATAAATACATTGAATTTATAATTAAAAAAATTTTAGAATATGATTTATGAATTATGAAATTAATATTCGAAAAAAATATGAATTGCAACCTACATTTTTTTTGCTAAATTTCTATTTATTATGTCCTACTTTATGCGAACTCTCAATTTCAAATTTTTCTTGCAAATAGTTTTCGAATTATGCTTAAAAAACATCAAAATGATGGTTTAAGGGGCCGTATATGATATGCAGGAAAGCATAATTTGATAAATATATGTTTTACCAATTTATTGAAACATTTGAGCTGGCAATAGTCGAAACGTATTAAGCGAGTGAAATGGTCATATTGGCAAGAAATAAAACTAGTAATATAAGTCAATTAGTGATTCTGTAGCATTTCAACAATCGAATACCGAACTGCAATTTGGACACAGCTCCTAAAATAAGCTCATTTAAAAATAATTAATTTCGCTGAAACTTATACTACAAATGTCACGAAAATTTGTTTTTAGGCTTATTGAAGGGTATAGAATTTATTTATGGTGCAGAACTTGGGTATTGCTATTGGAAAAAAAACGAAATTTAGGTTCGTTTTGATATGTAGATGGCCCTCTAAACAATATTTATATGCATCATTTAAAAGTAGGTTTTACTTTCAATCGTTTGGTACCAGTAACTTTATTCTACTTCAGTAATTACTTAAAACAATATATATATATATTATTTTATATCACATTTTAGACCGTCAGTCATCGATGAATGATGCGTTCTAGACGGAAAGTTCAGTGTCAGTCACCGGTGTCGCTTTAAGAGGAGATATTTCTGACTCTTACCGAAGAATTTCTAGTCTGGAAATTCAAACACCAGTACGAACCCTGGTCCAGTAGTTCTGGAGATTATCGACCAAATGTGAATGAAAATTGCCTTAAATTTGAAAACGAACAAATAAGAAGGCAAAATGACTCGCATTGTATTTCTTTCTAAACACGTATTACACTAAATTAATAGCGTAGTGAAATGAATCGGGAACACTTCATTATGAATAACTAGAAATGTACTTGTTTATTAATTATAAATCAAACTTTATAATTTTACTGGTGTGAGTTTAAATTGTGAAGACATAATTTTTGTTGCAACATAAAAATCCGACCTGCTTGTGGCGTGAATTTACAATGTGTAAGCCTGCAGAGCTAACAGGCGATATTTTATTTCAGAACCCAAAAACTCATCTTCCAAAATGAAAACCGGTTCTGCTAAAATTCCAGAAATGACGCGGACGCGCGTTGTGTCCAATTCTAATAACGGAAGTATGAGGATATCGAAAAAATATAGATATGAGTTTAGTGTTTAAATAAATGAAGTTTGGGTTCGTTTTGATATGTAGATAGCCCCTTAAGGAAAAATTATGGTATACATAATTTAAAAGCAGACTTTATTTCCAATCATTTAGTTCCAGTAACTTTCTTCTGCAATAATTGTTACAGAGTTTGTAGGGGTTGTTTACTTTTTTTTTTTTTTTTTTTTTTTTTTTTTTTTTTTTTTTTTCCCGCGACTGTACTTTTGTAAATTAACGCTAGAAAGTCTGGAAATTTTACTTGACCTTGATTTAAAAAATACATCAGAATTTTTAGGGTACTTAACTTATTTCTTTAACTGAATACTGGAGCGACATTGAGGAACTTCTTAGTAGCTGTCAATTTCCTGCCCAGTCTATAGATCAATTGTCTTGTTAATTACTAACAGCTAAACAGTTGCCATTTTTGGAACTTAGTTCTCTGTGTTATTTATATAGGTTTTTAAAATAAAAAAAATTCGAATTCGAATTTTCATATTATCGTTTGGTTGTTGTCAAATCGTCAGCAGTTGGATGTTCTAGTGTTAAATCGTTAAATTTTCAAGAACGTTTGTTTTTAGTTCTAGCATGTTCGCACTGTCACCACTATTAACCCTCCGTCTACCAGACGGGTCCAATGGGCCCGATGGGTACATTCGAAATATTTATTCTAACCAGAAATTTCTTTAAAATAAACTAAATGTGTAAACCAGACAATAATGAGTTAAGTAAATAAGTTCCATAGTTTTAAATAAGAATTCTGATGTGCAATATTTTTATAAAACTTGAGTAAAATTTTCGGTAGTTCTAGGGTTAAAAAAACAGACTCCATTCAGTTTTCAGACATTTATAATACAAAAAGCACAACGATATTGGTCAATGCTGGTCAAAATTTAGAATGTCGCTGAATGTCATGCAACAAATTTAGAACGTCTACCGATATTCACTGATACAACTTATTTTTAATACATTGGCCAATATAATAATTTAAAGGCCAATATAATAAATTAAAGAAATGATATAAGAGAGTTTTTTGCATTATTTAAAACATTATAAATACTGAAAGATTATTTTACAAATAAGTTCTGCTGTTGTAAGAAATTTATTTAATGCCTTAATTTAATATCTGATTTACATCTACCAACGTCGTAAAAATGATATTATTTTTACTTTATCCAAGTATCTTTATCGACATTCGGAAAAACATTATCGTTTCGGAATTTCAAGATGTTTATTAATATTTGGCCTATCTGGCGAAGTTTGTAATTTTGACCGAAATGAACTGACAGTTCTGAAGGACCGCCCACTCGTATAGTTTGTATCGAGAAGCATGCAAATGAACCGACTGTCGTGAAATTTGCACCGAAAGAAAATATCTAAATACTTTTCTTTTCTGTGAGATTATATAGTCATTTATGCAGGAAAAAATGTTTATAACCTTTCTTAACCGTCAAGTGCAGGCTTGGCGAACCTTTTGACGTGTGTGTGCCAAAATTCACAAACAATATCTATCAACAATGTAACGTGCTGAACATTTTAAAGAGTACGATGTTTGTATGCGAAACGGTATAAAATCAGTTCCTTTCGTGCATTAATAATTAAAAATTTTAAAAATCAAAATGCGATTTTTCTGTATACCGCAATCAGCCATTAAACGAATGGATTTTTACTTCGTAAATAGGATTCATTTGTACTGTAATAAGGGGGGGGGGGGATACGAGATTTTATTTTATTAATTTTTGACTTATTATTAAAGCAACCTCTCGGTTATAATTTTCCAAGTTGCATTAAAGAATGTACTAATATTGTATTGATTCGATTTTTGCTGTTGTATGTCCGATAAAAAATGCTTCATATAGGGTTCATATACCGGGTGTCCTAAAAAGGACTGACTGATTTTAAAATTCAATAACTTGCAAACGGTGACAGACATTTAAAAAATTCTTGCAGGAGGGTTATACATGAGGTCAAAAATTTTATTACAGTGATTTTCGATTTTAGTTCGAATTACAAACAATAGATGGCGCTGTAAGCAATAGTCGCTAAATACAGGCTCGATTTTTGGTCCTTTCTCTTGTTTCATGCGGAAAAAGGAGATGGAAATGTATTATCCGGGCCACGAAGTACCAAAAATCGAGCCTGAATTTACCGTCTATTGATCGCAGTGCCATCTATTGTTTGTAATTCGAACTAAAATGGAAAATCACTGTAAAAAAACTTTTGACCTTATGCATAACCCTCCTGCAAGAATTTTTAAAATATCTGTCGCCGTTTACAAGTTATTGAATTTTAAAATCAGTCAGTCCTTTTTAGGACACCCGGTATATATATATTTTTTCAAATATACATATCTAAATTGGATCCACTTGTCGTTTTATTGCAGTGTTATTGTCGTTTTATTCAAACGAAATTCATTTGAAAATTACAACTTTTTAAATTCACATAGAAAGGGCAAAATACACGTAGAAAACGCAGCATAGCATGGCAGGAAAAGAAAATTATTCAGATGTGTTAATTGATGCAAAAAATAATTGCATTATTTGTGATCTGCCTGTATTGAACAAAATTTTATTGGTTATAACAGAAATAAAAAATGGATTTTATCTGTATAACGATTACCAAATTAAAATTTTTATCGTGTTAGAAAAATTAGACTGTGATTCACAAGCAGATGAATCAATTAATGAAATTAACTAGAATGTTGATGCAAATGTTGGGATACTGAATCTTCCATCTACATCAAAACAAAAGCATACAGGTAAACGTAAACAGAAAAACTGAAAGCTTCAAACTTTGCAACAGAAACAGATCCTTCTTCGATAAAGTTAATGGGAGATGTTTCTCTGCTTGAAAGTATTTTATCATTAAAAGCACCAGACGAATATGTTTTGTATTTTTCTACCCAGAAATTTTCCAGCACATATCTAAACAAACGATCCTATATAGATGCTCTAAAACATTATTGAAAAGCCACTCAATATATGCTGGATAGATATAAATAAAAAAGTATCTAAGAAATTGTATCTTGAGTGGCGTGGCAAAATTTAAAAACATAATATTTTTTGGAAACCCTGTCATTAGTGTATCACTAGGTATTTACAACATGGCTTTGAATACATTTGCAAGTGTACTACAATTTTCCATCTGAACGATGATATTCTCTAATGGGGAAGATAAGTTGTTCAAGCTGAGACTAATAGTCGATACCCTGGAAGAAATTTCTTATCCATTGCCATGGAAGACCACCCAGAACTTTTCGAGTATATCTCTAAACAATCAATCCTATATAGTGCTCTAAAACATATTGAAAAGCCACTCAATGTATGCTCGACAGATATAAAAAAAAAGTATCTAATAATTTTTATCTTGAGTGGCGTGGAAATCTTTAAAAACATACAAAACAATTCTTATCCTCTTTGTATTTATGTGCAAATAAGCGCGACAAAGACTTGTCCCCATATGAAGCAGTATGTTCAAAAAAGAAAAAAAAACTCGCATAAATATAGTTTTAAATTGTTATTTTTTGCAGAAGTATCTAGATTTGCGTACAATTTCAATGTTCACTGGAAAAAAAAAAAAAAAAAAAAAAAAAAAAAAAACATACAGCCAGTCTGCTAAGTGGACATGACTTGGAGCAGCGTTTGAGTCAGTGCTAGACTAATTCATCCAGTTGTTGAACATGTAAATCATAAATTGTATTTTGATAACTATTACACATCAGTGAACCTAATTACACTTTTAAAATGAAAAGTAATATTCGTGCCTTGGATTATAATAAGAGACAGAATCCTGTGCTGAAAAATGCCACCAGACAATTAATAATATTAAAAAAAAGACCAGAGGAGTATCATAGAATATGCTTAGAATACGCTTAATGTATGGTGTTGCAATTTGGCAACAATTTAAAAAAAATCCAAAATACGAAAAATATAGAAATGATCATTTTCCCAGTGTTTTTCCTTTAATGTATGCCCATTAAGGAATCAAACGTATATATATATATATATTTTTTTTTAAGGAAAATAATAAAATCATGCACTAGAGGGTTAAGAACCAATTTTGTTATTAGCAGCTAGTATTGACTTTTACTTCTTAATGAGGCAAGTTAAAATTATTTATGATGACCAATTAGGAATATTTTATTTTTACATATCTTCGGTCATACCTAGATAAGCAAAGGAAAAGTTTGCAATAAAATACTCTCGTCAACCATTCAATTGTTTTTTCTAGCAGTTTCCCTGCTAATATTTTTCTTAAAATTGTGACCGTCTTTTTTGAATACTTGGTATACAGATGTGAACAGTAAGTAGTACGAAGTTTATATAGATGTAGAATAGCTATGAAGGTAGTACTAGTCACTTAAGCATAATTCACGAACAATTTCTATGTATACATAGAAAGGGGCTCTTGAAAATTATGCTTGCCCATGGGCCCTATATAACATAGTCTACGTCGCGTCCCGTCTCCAACAGATATTTTTTAAATATCCATGCAAAATTCCTAATCGCCATGTATGAGGATATCATGCATGCCAACCTGCAGCTTTTTAAAAATCTAAATAAAGTACTTCTAAAATTCTAAAAAAGTAATTTGTTTAATGAATGAAAATAAGTCGATTTCAAATGATTACCGCATAGAAGCAAGACATTTAATTAAATAATTTTTTTTTTTTTTTGGATAAAAGTATGTTTTTTTTATTTCAAAAAGCCCGAACTTTTAAAGCATGAAACACATATCTTTAAAAAGAATTTCTTCTAATGTACTAAAAGAAACTTTTTAACGAAAAACTCACACCATATATTATAACAGGATTTCTTACAATGAAATAGAAATTAGTTTTCTAACTTAAGATCTATATAGGTAGTATCTTTCATGTACGGTGGCTGCAGAATCCAGTTTCTCGCAGCAACTGTTGTATTGAAACGATGTTGCAGCAAATTCCTAACCCCCTCCCCTCACATACGTTACATCAGATCAGATCGTCTATAGGTGTGGTCGTGGTGTGCCCTTTATATATATTTATTAATTAAATATCCTATTAAGCGAGTAATTTACATAAAAAAAATCACTACTGGGTACGTAATTCATTCCTCCCTCTGCAGCGCTGCAGTAAAGACGTCTTGGATTACCTCCTGCAGTAACAGAGTGTGCGAACCTGTTTTTTCTCCCCGTCCCGGTAGAAAGCCTGTGGAATGCGACGGTAGTTATGATGGACTCTTCGGATAATTTTGATTTCAAGGAGCACTATAGGAAAGCGAAGACACTCCCATGTTAAATTATGCCGCAAAGTAGCGCCACTGGTGGACGTGCTGTAAACTAAATTGTTCGGTAGTGGGCGGGGCACTCCACGAGGGATTTGCTTTTGCTTTCACGGACCGATTCATTTATTGCGCGGCAGTACAACGGTAACGACAATTAGAAATTTGACTGCTATGATTAAACTCAGATTAATGAAATATTTAAATCTTTGATAACCAATCTCATTATGTATTTCTTTCAGTTTTTAATATTTTCTGTTTACTTCTTATAATTTATAATGGCGTGAAGAATACGAATGTTTTAAGAGAGATCCATTTCTGAAATAATGGATATATATATTATTTAATGCATTTGACAATTTGTTTCAATGGAATATTTACTGTATGGGATTAATATTTACAACAAATATTTTCTAGTAAAAACATTCATATTTTTCACGCCTTATAAATTATAAAAAGTAAACAGAAAATAAATAAGATTAAATATAAAAGAAATACATAATCCGATTACTTTTATCAATAATTAAAATATTTCATCACTCAACGAGTTTGTTTACTGACAGAATTGACAACTTCTGATTGTCGTTTCGTTACTGTTATACTGTCGCGAATTAAACAAGAAGTTCAACGGTTAGTTTTCATAAAAAATCCCTTACTGCAAGTGTATGAAGTGTTTGTTTTATAAGGGTACATAACTGGTTTTATTATAAGCAGGAAGCATTTAGAAAAAAAAAATCAGATGTACATTACATTTTAAGTAAATACTAACTTATGTTTTTTTTTTTTTTTTTTAAATGCTTTTTGGAATTTTTGCGCACAATTATTATCAAAATTTCAAAAAAAAAAAAAAGAATTTTGCTCTGAAGAAAATTGACTTTCTTTCAGTAATACATATAACTTTGAAAAAAAAATTAAATTGAATAAATGAAATTTTTTTTTGTTACTTAATGTTTAATTATTAATAAATTAAAGTTTCAACTATTACTTTATACCGAAAATACATATACAGTTTAAATAAGTTAAAATGTATTCTGTACCCTGTTCATGAACCCACGAAATATTGTTTGTGATGTGTTATTGTTTCTTATCTTTTTTTTTTAATGTCCTTTATTTTGCTGATAAGTCTAAGTTATGCTCAGTTAATTTAGATTTATTAAATCCATTAAAATCTCAAGCTAAATAATTTTGCATAATTTGATTTCATAAAGATTATTCTCTTCGTAAAGATTTTTTTTTTTTTTTTCTTTCAGAATCCCTTGTATCTTACATTATATCAAACTTGAACTTGATGCTCCATAATTTTTATTTAAATCAAGTAACATTATTTAATTTTTCTCTTAAATTTTTCTTTTTCAAAATCCCTCATATCTATTATTATATACATTGAAAATGTCAAATATTTAAATTGATTTAATCAAAATTAATTTACTTTAAATTTCACAGAAATGAAAAGCATTAAATACGTTTAATAAGATTTTCCAATTCAAAGAACTTGTATAACAAAAATTTAATGAATTAAGATTGCCCATTTAAAACCATCTGTTGTTGAACGGTATTATTTGAAATTTTATACAGCAACAGATTAATAGGATAAGTGAAAATAAAAAAAGCGCTTAAAATAATTAAAAAATAAATGATTTAACAACTTTGAATAAATTACATTTCAAATACTATACACAGAATAAATTCAATCGAAATTATTAAAGATTTTTTAAATACATATATATGGTTATATTTTAAAATTGTGGAGCATCAAATAAATAATTTAAACAAACGATAAACGAATGTCTTTATGTATTTGTTAAAGAAAAATACGTTTAAAGAAGTAGCACTTATTAATACGAACTAAAAATGTGCTACATATTATGCAAGCGTGCATAATAAAAAAGATAAATGAAAACTGTTGAAAGATATTTTTCAAATTTCACTCAACTTTAAATCTCTATGATAAAAATATCTACGGTTATTTAATTCTAAAATGAGAATTAATCTTATGGAAATACAAATATATGCAAAAATAACGAGCTTAAGTACAATTAAATAGGATTTAATAAAAAAAATAACGAGCATAGTATACATGACTTACCAGCTTTCCCACGTGCAACGAACGTATCCGATTACCGCAACGCGAGCTTTCGCATTTCCCCCCTTGAAATGAGGGGAGACTGGATTGATAATCAAAATTGTGTCGGGGAGAATATGCGCGCGCAGATTCTCCGCTGGCGGAGACGATCGCAGCGTTCCTATTTAGCATGCTGTAAACTACAAATGTCCAGTTTTCAAAGTCAAGAACAGCGCGCCCGTCGTCCCATAGAGATGTCGTCGCTTTTCCTGGAACCGCTTTGCACTCTAGCTTCATTTTCCATGGACAATCCAAGTCTAACCTTGCTAAAGTATGGACTAATTTTCCCGCATTGTGTGATGACAAGCAACGTGAGACTGTTAAGCTATTCCTAATGGACTGTGATGCCTGCATATCTCAGACTGTCTCTTGCCCGGATTACGCCAATGACTCTGCAAAACAGCAAATTGTGAGTACTCTTTTGTTAGATCTTGCATTTATTTTTACTGAGCCATTTGACCCACTTAAACTGATAAGTCTAGATGAATTTAAACAATTTGTTAGTAAACCTGATGTCAATATGTATAATATTCTAAACTCTCTTAAAGTTATTTCCCCAGTGAACACAAGTGACGGCTTTATTCCTGTCCGTAAGGGCAACAAAAGGCCGCTTGAGTTTACGAATCCTTCCCTCCCTTTGGCCAACAAATACAAAATTTTGTCAGAAAAAACTAGTGATCGTAAAGGTACGGACCAGGATGACGGAGGCGTTTTAGCCGAAGGCTCTGAAACCCCCGCCCCCCCCCAAGAAACAAGATTCACCCATTTTATATTGAATTTAAAGGCAAATGGCACGAAATTGCTGCCAAAATTAAGGAAATTAATGAAATTAACCCACTAATTAAAATGGAAGGTGAACTTCTAAAAGTTCACTGCAAATCAGATAATGATTTCAGGAAAACCCAATCCTACCTTGATTCAAATGCTATTGCTTACACTACTTTAAGCCAAAACGAACAAAGACCGCGTAAAATTGTTATAAGAGGTATCCCCCCCCCCCCCTTTCACTGAACCCAAACTAATTATTGACGATCTAAAAGAACATAACTTTACTGCAAACCGGGCAGCTATGATAAAATCTCGTAAAACTGGCACATTTATGCCAATATATGTTGTTAACGTTATGCCCAGAACTAACTTTGAAGAAATCTTCAATATAAATGAAATCTGTAATATTCGTGTTATTGTCGAGCGTTTTAAAGGCGGTAACATTGTTAAACAATGCTACAGATGTCAGAATTTTGACCACGCCTCTGAAATCTGTGGTTTTGAGGCTAAATGCGCTAAGTGTGCAGGCCCCCACTTAACACTTAGCTGCCCACAAAAAGGCAAAATTGTCCCTAAATGCTGCAACTGTTTTGGCGATCACCCGTCGACTTACCGGGGTTGCCCTAAAACCCCCCAAATTCACAGAAAATCCCCAACTCAACAACACAAACTAAAAAACAACCCAAAAATGTTCCCTAACATGTTGGCGGAAACTCTGTCAAATTACAATTATGTAAAAAAAGCTAACTCCAACACTTCCCCTACTGAAGCTGTCCCGGAATCTAACCACGCTCCCAATTCCAACACAGAAAACAAAGACAACACACCAAACAACACAAAAACAGAAAACTTAAGTATTTCTAGTTATAAAGATCAGATTTCAAAGATATTTTCAAACCCTTCCAGGAAATTAAAGAACTAACTAAATTCAACGAATTCCTACAGTGTTTTAGAAACCTGGCTAAACGTATTAAAAATTGCGAGGATCCTTTACAAAGAATGTTCATTATAATGGAAACATTTGACGGTCTGGTCACGGAATTTAACGCTATTTATCATGAATAATACCACTAACTCAACTTCTTCCTTTTCATCCCTTGTTTTTCTATCCTGGAACTGTAACTCTCTTGATTCTCGCATGAACGAACTCAGACTCTTCATCTCTGAACACCACACATAGACATCTTTTTTCTTCAGGATACACACAATCCCAAGTACAATATTAATATCCCAGGTTACAAAGTCTACCTCAATAAACGTCCAAACAGTTCCTGGGGAGGCACTGCTATCTACATCATGCATCAACTCACGCACTACACAACTAATAACAACACATACACTGACCTAGATTACACTAATATTGTTTTACAGCTTCCACAAGTAAATATCAACTTAGCCTCCATTTACGCACCACCTGTTAGAAATTTCCCAGTTGCTGGTCTAACAGACTTACTCTCACAACATCAACACTGCTTTTTTGTTGGCGACTTTAACGCGAAAAGCAGACGGTGGAACTGTCACGGTAACACTGCCAGGGGCACTTCACTACACAACCTTATTCAGCACCACAGTTTAAGCCTTCATGCTCCAAACACCCCTACAAGGATTGCCACTGCTAGGAACACACATGACTCTATCATTGATTTTGCTATTTCAAAAAATTTCTCTTACCCTGTCACAACCACTGTTATCAAAGATCTTTCCTCTGACCATTACCCTGTCTGCTTTAAAATTGATCTAATTAACCCTCTTTCTCCTCCTCCCTCCGTGGCCATTGACTGGAAGAAATTTACTCAGTACCTCGCTAACTTGGACTTAACTTATCCGGATATCAACACAACAGATGACATTGACTCTGCTGTGGAAACTCTTAACTCCCACATCATCGATGCTCAAAACTTTGCAACAATTCCACGGTTCAAAAACAACAACACATTCACCCCACCACGCTATATATATGACCTTATTAAACAACGCAACAATCTTAGACGCACCTTCCAAAACTACAGAGATCCAACTCTCAAGCCTCTCATTAACAGACTTAATAACAAGATTAGAAATTGTCTCTTTAAAGAAAAACAAAAAAATTGGAGTAACTTTCTAACTACCCTCTCTGCAGAAGACAACTCTCTTTGGCTAATTAAACGCAAACTTAAGAAAAATATCACCACCATGCCACCACTCACTGTTAACAACACCACTGCATACACTAATAAAGACAAAGCTAACACACTTGCCAGATCATATGCTAATCAATTCTCACCCAATGACACCCACACTAATCAGGATCACATTAATCACGTTAACGAAACTGTTCGCAGTTTCTTAGCCGCCCCACCTGATGACCCCCCCCCCCCCCCCACTGAAATTCAACCCCTCATAATCCACAACATCATCCAAAAACTTAAAAAACGCAAAGCCCCTGGGTATGACAATATCTCTAACACTGCTCTTAAAAACCTTCCACATAACTGTATCATCTTTATTACTAACCTAACTAACTCCATTTTTAAATTTAATTACTTTCCTAAACCCTGGAAAACCTCTATTATTTCCCCTATCCCTAAACCTGGTACTAACCTTCTGGACCCAACTAACTACAGACCCATTTCACTTCTACCATCTTTAAGTAAAGTTATTGAACGAGTCATAAGGATCCAGCTCCAAGACTTCATTGACCACAACAACACACATATTCCTGAACAATTCGGCTTTCGCCCCAGACACTCCACACAACACCAGCTATTTCGGGTCGTTGAATTCCTTAGTGAAAAACTCAACGAAAAAATCCCAGCTGCTGCCATTTTTCTTGACATTGCAAAGGCATTCTACAAAGTCTGGCACGAAGGCCTTATTTACAAACTAATTCAGCTAAAATTTCCTGCCAGACTTATACACTTGATATACTCTTACCTTTGCAATCGCTTATTCCGCGTCCGCATTAATAACATTCTCTCAGCCATATTCATCATCCTTGCCGGGATCCGTCAAGGAAGTGTCCTCGGCCCCTTCCTTTTTAACTTATTTTTTAACGACATTCCACGCTCCTTACATACATATCTTGCATTATATGCGGACGATACCACTATCTATGCCTCTGCTCACCACCCATACACTCTTTATCGGTACCTACAGACACACATTAATGCTTTCATGGACTGGTGCTCCTTATGGCGAGTCAATATCAATGAAAACAAAACTAAAGCTGTTTACTTCTCCAGAAAATTTTCCAATCCTAACAGAATTATTCTTAACAACTCTGCTATTGAATGGTCTAACGAAGCTAAATACCTAGGGGTCATTCTTGACAAAAGACTTACATGGAATAAACACATCACCTCCATCAGGGGCAAAGTTGCCGGGGCTTATAACTCACTTAAACCACTTCTTACCAGTAAAACACTTTCTAGTCACAACAAACTATTACTTTATAACTCATGCATTTTACCTATCATCACATATGCCTGCGCAATATGGGGCTTTACCTGCAAAACATCCATGAATAACCTTAGCCGCCTACATAACAAAAATCTCAGAACTATTCGCAATGGTTCCCGCTATCTTCGAAATTCAACGATACGCAAAGATCTTAAAACTATCACATTACGTAAGCGCATTGTTAATCTTTCCAAAATTTTCTTCAAAAATATTTATAATCTCCCTAATGAAATTGTCGCAGAGCTTCCGGACTACGACGCCTCCGAACCGCAACACCGGAAAAGGCCAAAGTATCCCAGTCTAATTGACCCCCAGTGAACTTGTGTTCGCTCCTTGCTAAATTTGCTATCTTACCACTAATTGATTCTTACTACTAATTGTTTCTTTAGAAAAAAAAAATTATATTGTATGTACCTGGAAAGTAGCCTTTTTTTGGTTTCCTGCCCTTTCCACGACCTGTTATCTTAGGAACTAGTTAGAACTTTATGTCTTTCTCCCTTGAAATTCTGTTATACTTTTAAAATAGTAGTTTTATAACTACAGTTATATCATTTTATTTTATCTAATTACTATATTAATATCTTATTAACTTTAAACTTCCTCTTAGCGCATATTTATGCATTCTCCACTTTATTATTAATATTACCTCATTTTATTTTGTTTTCCTCCTTACTTTTAATTTTTCTGCCTCCCCCCCCCACACTTTTCCCTGGAGTACGTACCTTGACTGAGTGCGTATTTCCCTAGATGCGAACCTGACAGTATGCAAAGGGTCCTTTTCAGGGCCAGAATTCTGCGCTGCTGGGGGGAGCATCAGCCCACCCTTCCCTTTAACGCTGTTTTACTAATACAGATGTTACATTGTTTTTACTTCTTTTACTTTTATTATTCTTTCCCCCCAATGGCTCATGTAATTGCAAGACAACTCACTTCATCAGACTGGACGTTAAGATGGCCGCATCTAGGAAGCCCATCAAAGAAACTCAACTGTTCCAACTGTTCCAACATTACATCAGATCAGATCGTCTATAGGTGTGCTCGTGGTGTGCTCTTTATATAAATTTATTAATTAATTATCCTATTAAGCGAGAAATTTACATAAAAAAATCACTACTGGGTACGTAATTGAAATTGGCGATGACGTATATATATGTCAAACTCGCGTAACAGGTTAAATAATTATATTTTTAAGAGCTTTTGATTTGTGTTTGGTTCTGGCATGTTCGCGCTGTCGCTACTATTCAAAGAACAGACTCCATTCTGACTTTAGACGGATATATCCCAGTAGCACTAGCACAAATATATCGGTCAACGTTGGTCAAATTTTGAATAGTCGCTGGATGCCGTACAATAAATTTACACCGTCTGTCGATATTCATTGATATAACGTAAATTTAGTTTTCAAAATAAAGCATATAAAAGATAGTAATATAATAAATAAAAAAGAAATAAATTGTAATTATTGCTCTAGAATTGCTTGTATTTTAAAAAAAGTAATGTACAGCGTGTTTCATAAATTAAATAATAATTTTCTACAAAAAAAAAGCATGTTATGCAATTTTCAATTTGATACTGGTTTACCTTTTTTTTTTTTTTTTAAGAAGGTCTATGTAATGTAGCATTTACATTTATGCAAAATATTACGAATATAATTGACGATTTTATGAAACGAATATATATTAAACGCGTCGTTTTGTAGAACCCGGAGGCCAATAATATTTTAGTATATTGTTACAGTTACCTACAGCATATCTTTCTATCTTTCGTACAACGTGTATATAGCACAGTTATTGTACATGGCCGCACTTAAATATACGAATGTATGAAACGAATACATGTTAGAACGCGGTTACATTAGCATTTATAGTTACAGTACAGGGCTGCACAAAAGAATTCCATTACACAATCGTGCACGGGCGGTAATTATTCAGAATCTGTTTTAGTACTACTGTATTATTTGAAACTCTACTAAATCTGCATATGGGTCTATGGCTTACTGCGGCATGTACTCCACTGAAAATGTGGAGCGTAACGTAACATTTAGATCTTATTGGCGTTTTCTATCAGACCTACGGAAATTAAAAAAAAAAATCATTTCTAGATGTTATATTCTTATATTTAAGGTATCCGTAAAGAAATATAGAACTCTAATGAATTTTTAAATTGTACAGATGAACGTTTGCAATTTCTTCGCCTACTTAGTTCTAAATATGTATTTCTGGCATTTCATGGGAGGACAGATGCGTTCATTACGAAAAATATTAAAATTTTGCGCTGCAATAACAACTAGCTGCCTCATGAATCATGACATCATAGAGATAAAACGGAACTGCGCATATATATATATATTGTACCTTATGTGATTTCAAAAATCCTTGTGAAATACCGCACTAATAGGCAAACTATATTTCCCTTCGAATATTCAGTTTCCTTCTGTTCAAATTTCCTTCTGTTCTGATAGTACGAAATGTTTCTCAAAATATGTCAATTTTGAATCTAAAGAGGTATCTTACTGTTTTCTTACAATTATCTTAATGTATTCTATATTTGAATAAATACACAAAACTATTTAATAAATAATAATAATGAAATTTTAATACAAAACAATCTCATTCAAGATTTGTTTTTAATTTCGATATAAATGCAAAATTTAAAAATGTTCAGTTTTTATTTGTTTTTAATACTTTCTTTTAAACTATTTTAGGTGCAAACTACTTTTTTTATCAAGCATTTAAAAAATTACATAGATGAAAATGTTAAAATCTGCAAGATGTGAACACGGTCCAACTGCTATTTTGGCGAACACTGGGTACAGAGATAATAGGAGCAGTAGCACCAGTACCGCGAGCTTTAGAAAAATATTATGTGGGCTGAAAATTTTTGAGTACAATAACGCATGCAATTTCTCCTCTTAGTGTGTGTCTGTGTGGAGACAGAGGCGAGTAGGAGAGAACGACTAAAGTTGATAACTGGAAGTTATATTATGTTTTTTTATTCTAAGGAAAATATCAAATTATTACAATTTCATTATAATTAAATAAATAATTTTATTAAATTATATTCACATAAGTTCGTCTTTATAGACACATTAATAGTTCTTATAAATAGCATAAATAACGCAATATTGCTAACTATTTAAAGTGCAAAAAACTAAATGTCAATTAAAATATAGAGTTTAGTCACCTAATTGCATCATCAATTCAAGACATAACAGGTAACAACATATGCAGAAATTGTTTTTGCGAGAAATTTAATAATACATTTATTTTCAGCGTCTCTGTAAGTCTAACTGATGCCCTTACCATTTAATTTCTCAAACAAAATTATTTTGAGAACGCTAATAAAACTAAATTTATTTTCAGCAATTAAATAAATAAATAACGAATTTAATCAAATGAAAATGGCAGTACTAAGAGATCAAATTATTAGGTGGGAGCACTCCCCACGGTCCTATATACGTTGGCGCCATTGAATAGGGGGGGGGGGGGTCGGCTTTCTATATTCTATGTAGCAATGCAGAATTATCTTTATACGTGTAGGTCTTGTATAAATGTTAAATTTTATCAAAATGACATATTTTTAGCAAAAAATACTACAAATTATATTAGATTCTTGTGTACAGCTTATAAAAATACGTCATTTAATATATATATATATATATATATATATATATATATATATATATATATATATATAAACTCTCCCAGACCAAAACCTCATTATGTTTTTATAAGCACAACAAATAAATAACGGAAAAATAAATATAAGAAATAGAGAAAAATGGAAAATAAAAATAATAGTGAGATAAGATAATATTGCGAGATAAAATAATAAGGTTTAAACAACGCATTTGTATTTATTTTAAAGCGTCCTTTCCCTGCTACTTTTTGATCGTGAAATTCCACTTCACATTTAATTAAATAAATTTTTTGGTTCAAAGTATTTTTTTTTTTTTTTTTTTTTTTTTTTTTTTTAAAGCCCGAATTTTTAAAGTAAGAAATATATATATAAAAAAATCATCTTTAAAATACTAAAAGAAACATTTAACTAAAAACTCACACCCTATATTCTAATAAAATTTTTTTGTTATAAAAAAGATTTTTGTTTTAGTTGACATAAATTTTCACAATAATAATGTTATTCGTGTACAGTGGCTGCAGAAGCAAGTTTCTCTCATCTACTGTTGTATTGAAGAGGTGCAGCTGTAAACTAACTACCCCTCCCCCCAAACACACACAAATCAAATCGTGTATAGGCATACGTTTGTTCATTAACCTCTTAGGACTAATTTACTTGTCTTTAATTTATCTTTTTCTTTAATAGGGTGTATGTAGAGATGAGACGGACTCTGGCTCTAGCTTTATTCTAGTCTTCGGCTCGGGCCGTATTTTTATTCCAGTCTTCAGGTTCGGGCTCTATTTTTATTCTAATATTCGGGCTTGGGCTCTTTTTTTATTCTAGTGTTCGGGCTCAGGCTCATTTTTTCTCAAACCGGAAAATTTTATTTATTCACGTGTAGAAAAGATTGAAAGAACTTTTTTCCGGCTTAAAATTATTTATTCCTTTTCTATTCATTTTAAAGCTATTTCGATCAAAATGACGAGGGAACTGAAATCGTATTTGGTTATTTTAGTATTTCATTGCTGTTTCAAATGAAAATTTGTGATAGTTACAGATTTATGTCTACGGCATTTCCGGCGATGATCTGTTGATATGACGCCAATCAAAACAAACACAACAATGATTTTGCTTTTAGTTGGCTTTTCGTTTGTGGCAGAAGATATTTTTTAACAGGTTAAGAGCCACGTCAGCAAGGGCGGATCTGGAAAGACCTGAAGGGGAGGGGGGCGATTTTAGAAATTTGGCAACTTATATCTGATGCGCGGGTCGGGGTTAATTTCTTCACTGCGGGTCGTGTTACTTCTACTTTTTGCTGCGGGTCGGGTTTGGGTCCGGTTGACTTCTATCTTTTGTTGCTGGTCGGGTTAACTTATACTTTTTTGCTGCGGGTCGCGTTTGGTCCTGGTTGACTACTACTTTTTGCTGGGGGTCGGGTTAACTTCTACTTTTTGCTGCGGGTCGGGTTTTCTACTTTTTTGCTGCGGGTCGGATTTGGGCCCGGTTGACTTCTACTTCAGGTCGGGTTGACTTCCACTTTTTAGCTGCACCTAGCGCGTTGGATTTGGGACAGATTGACATACATTATTTCGGGTTTGGGTCAATTTCGGATTGGGTTTTCAATCTTACGAGAAGGGTTCGCGTTGATCCGATTTTCGAAAAAAAAAGTCTAAATATTTTTGAAGATAAAAACTATATACAGTAAAAGCTCCGTAACGGAGACGCCCAAATAATTATTTAGGAATACTAATCTTCAGGATTATGTAAAAAATACAAATTTGGTATAAGACTGCTTGTCTCTATATATAAGATCAGTTGTAATTCAGTAAAGAATGCTTTGAAACTTATTAAAAACCATACTGGTTGTCCTAAAATGGACTGACTGATTTTAAAATTCAGTAATTTGCAAATGGTGAAAGCAATTAAAAAAAAATTCTTGCAGGAGGGTTATGTAAGATAATAGGAGATTTTTTACTGCGATTCTTGATTTTACTTTACAATAGCAGAGACAGATGTCGCTGCAAACAATGGTCGTTAAATCGTTCCCTGATTTCTGGCCTACATCCTCCGGGAAATGATTTAGCACCTATTGCTTCCAGCGTACCTATCGTTGCTATTTTAAGCTAAAATGAAGAATCGCAGTAAAAAACGCCTCCTGATCAGGGGTAATTCTGAGTAAAAAAAAAAAAAAAGAAATTCTGAAATTCGAAGCAAATTTTCTGAAAGGTTACAGCAGATGAGGGGATTCCGTCCTGGCACTAATTATTTTTGTTGCAGTTCGTATTAGCTCTTTTCGATTCAGATCGATTTCGGGCTGAGTGTAGATTCCTGCAAGCTGGATTTGGATTAACCTGGTTTTTTTTTTTTAAATTTAATTCAATATTATTTCAGGTTAAAAACTATACCTATAGTAATAAGCGTAGATGTATGTATGTGTGTTGTTTTCTAAAGAGACCACTCTATTTTTTTCCATGATTTGATGAAAATCGCACTTCTTCAATCCTTTGACGAAGTTTGCGTTTCTTCCGCAACCCTTTGACGAAATTAGGTAATTTTGCAGCCCTCAGCTCTTTGAAAAAGTTCATGTTTTTTTCCGAGACCCTTCGACAAAATTCGCGTTTTTTCAGCGATCCTTTGACGAAATTCGCGTTTTTAAAGCGTATTTTTCCACTACTCTTTCATGAAATTCGCCCTTCTTCGACCCTTTGACGAAATTTGCGTTTCTTCCGCAACCCTTTGACGAAATTAGTGTAATTTTGCAGCCCTTTAATAAAGTTCGCGTTTTTTTCCCGCGACCTTTCGACAAAATTCACGTTTTTTCCCCGCGACTCTTCGACAAAATTCGCGTTTTTTCAGCGATCCTTTGACGAAATTCATGTTTTTAAAGCGATTCTTTGACTAAATTCAATTTTTTCCGCGATCATTTGAAGGAATTTGCGTTTTTCTACCATCCTTTTATGAAACTCACGATCCTTTGATTAAATTTGCATTCTTTTCACGATCCTTTGACGAAATTCGCGTTTTTTTCGCGGCTACTTGACAAAATTCGCGTTTTCTCAGCGATCCTTTGACGAAATTTGAATTTTTTCCCGTTGCCCTTTGACGGAATTCGCGTTTTTTCCGTGATCCTTAATCCTCTCGCAGCGTATTTTTTTCTATTTTTTTAAAATCAAAATAGGTTTAAAAATTGCGCATTTTTTTTATTACACATTTCAAATCTGCATACATTTTAGAGTTAAAATATGTCCAACATCTTTGTGAAAGACTTTTTTATTTTTTAAATAAAATTAGATCATAAAAAAAGATTTGCTACGGAAATTGCAGGGTGCGCAAATTTCACTATTGTTATGTTGGCCGTGGAAATCGCGGGATGCGCAGCGAGAGGTTTAAATTTTCGAAAAAACCGAAACAGAATCACCCTTGTTCCTGACATCTTACATAACCCTCATGCAAGTATTTTTTAAATACCATTTGCAATTTATTGAATTTTAAAATCAATCAGTCCATTTTAGGACACCCACTATATTCATTAGCTATGGGATAATGGCTGAAAGATGCATTTAAAAAATATTAAAGCTGGCTTCGATATGTCAGTTAGATGTTTATCCGGGTTGAAGTTTCCAGGACCAAGCCCAGGTCCAACCTACACAAAAAAAAATTATTGGCCCGGCCCGGTATAAAAGCTGAAAAATCGACTCCAGCCCTGCCTGCATTTTGCAATTAAAATTATTCATAAAGCACACTTACTTCTGCTCATATTTTATTTTCAGATTATGTTCGAAATTCATGAATACAGAAAAACAATAATATTATGGACTATTTAGGCAATTATGCACGTAAACAATCAGTAAAAATATGACTCAGACAATTACATTAAAATGAAAATCCAGTAAGAAAACCAGTTTAGAATGAAATAAACGAATGATAAAAGAAAATCACAAGGTCTACAAAGACAAAAAAAGATTTAAAAAAATACATTGCTGTAACTTATCAAATCAAATTAAATTTCTAAAGATTTCGCTAAACAAATGTACAACATAAATATAATTTTTGTGTATAACAAATAAGTAAGATGCTAGATAACATTGGGCTCGTCTGGGGGGGGGGGGGGGTCAGAATTTAGAGGAGTCCACGGGTCGCTGTCGAGCCAATAATGCTTATCATACGGGTTGACACGGACCGAACGTTTAGTTTTTATTCCGGGCCGAGCCCCGACCAGGAAATTTTGGCCAGTGCAGACCTCCAGGAAATATGAAGCCCAGGCCAGGCTCGACCTGGAGAAGAAAATGAAGCCTGGTCCGACCCGAATATGCAGAAAAATTTAAGATCAGGGCACAGCCCGGCTCGAAAAGAGATAAGACCTGATCCAGGCAGAGTCTCGTGAATTTAAACTGGCGCCACTCGGGTCGGGTCGCGCCCGCCCGAGCTTCGGCCCATTTCATTTCCCGTGAGGATACATAATGTCGTTTTGCAAACCCTTTATCAGCTCAGGGGGGGATCGCCCTTCGCCCCCCCCCCTAGATCCGCCATTGCACGTGAGTCACCGGTGACTGACACTGAACGTTCCGTTTAGAGCGCGTTATTCACGGATGACTGACTGGCTAAAATATGATATAAAACTAAATATATATATATAGTTTTAAGTAATTACTAAACATTTATTTAAAATTTATTTACCTTTTATTTATTACAAGATTATACTTTCTTAAAAATTACTTAAAGCATTGTAAATTTTTCAGCTTCAGTGTCAATCTCCGTGGCACACTCAACGTGTTAATCGGATCCTTTATTTAGTTGTTTATTTTTTATTTAGTTATCTAACGCGAAGAGAATATTTTCTTCTGTTTTTGTTAGACGAGAATTAGCTGGAGGTTTGAAAATTTTTTAATCTTCTATAGTGCACGATTTTTAGTTTTTTTGCATATGAAAATAACTTTAGTGATTATTATATCTATTTTTCATCATGAACTCTGCTCATGCTAAGGATGATGTACATTTTCGAAGTCACTTTCCTCCGTAAGTAGATATAATTACCATGTTATTCCGATAGAAAGCAATCGATCAGTGTTCCCTCTTTTCCTATAAAAGAATCGGACCTTTAAGATAACAGTGTCAATTTTTTAAATTTACATTGATTTTCAGGGACCGCTAATCATGGGAGATTGTTATGAGAAAGGAATCGATTAGTATAGTTAAAGATGTACAGTTTTTAAGAAAATTGAAAAACGTTGTTCGATTCTCCAGCTTAAAAATAGTAATGTCTTTAAATTTATTGTCTTTATTCATTAAACATAAACGTGTCTATCAAATTTGCTTGTTAAAGGAGAAAAAATATGAGAATCCTTTTAAATATAAAGTATATTTTTATTTGATACAGATTTTGATAAAATTGAATTTAAATTTTCATTTAACAATTATTTCTATGTAAGAATTTTTTTTTAAATGAGATATCACTTTTGAAACAATTATTAAATATCATACAATTTTGTTTTGTATTTTTTGTTATCGTGCTCGGGCTCTGATGACAAAAAAATCTTTCGGGGTCGGGCGGTCTCGGATTAAAAATCGTCGAGCTCGGGCGGGCCCGGGCTCCGAAAAGCGGGCCCGAACTCCTCCCTAGTGTATATAGCATTTATATTTGCTGTAAATTACAGCATAAAATATTACGAATATAATTAATAATTTTATGAAACACATATATGTTAAACGCGAGATTTGTAGAAAGCGGATGGCAATGATATTTTAATATGTTGTTACAGTTACCTACAGCATATCTTTCTATCTTTCGTAGAACGTGTATATAGCATAGTTACTGTACATGGCCACGGAAAACTATACGAATGTATGAAACGAATATATGCAAAATGCTGGGTTTCTAGAACGCGGTTACCAATGTAATTTTAGTACGTGTTTACAGTCACCTACCTACAGCACAATTTATCTTAAAGATAATGTATACATTTATAGTCACAGTACAGGGATGCACAAAAGAATTCCATTGCACTATCGTGCATTGGCGGTAATTACTCAAAATCTATTTTAGTGCCATTATTTTATTTGAAACTCTCGGAAATTTATATATGGCATACTGCAGCATATTCTCCACTGAAAATATAGGGCGCAACGTAACATTTAGTTCTGTTACGGGGCAACACAAAAGAATTCGGATGCGTTATACTTTATCGCAATTTCTTTTCTAAGAGCCGTTTTCTATAGTATTTATTAAACTTATGATGCTTCGCTTGTCTTTATGTGTACAACTGTGTCTTCAACTAAATTTTCGAACGTATTGTAAGCTCCCTTCACACGAACGAATTTCGCTGAAATATCCAGAAAAAGTTTGTGTTATTGTCAAATATATATGTCGATAAAAATTTTCTCATTAGTTTCTTTACTTGGTAGCGCCTCTGGTGGGAAAATGCATAACTAAAATTTTTATTTGTATTTTTTAAAGTGTTTTCTTATAAGAACCATAGTTAAAGTTAGATAAGATAGTTTAAACTCAAAATTTCTGTTTCTCCAAAAATGACTCCTAGCGAGAAATATACTATTAACTAAATTTGTGGTTATTAACAAAAGTAGTTTTCTTTTTTATATTTCAATGTATGATGGTCGCACAGAAAATAAAAATAGGTAGTACTGGTGCACCACATTTTTTTTTTTTTACTATTATTATTATTTTCTTTGCGTCTTATTATTATTATTATTATTATTTTCTTGCGTCTATTTTCTTTTTTCTCCTTCGGAGAAATTAGTGTAACCCAATTTAAGAAAAATTGATTTTTTAAAGTTTCACTTTATCCTCCTGAGATCTGGCATCTATTTAGATGGATGTTTTGCTTTCTCCTTCTATTGCGTTAAATTTCCTTGTAGCAATCTAAAACCAGTTTGGCATGGTAATGTATGAATCAAAAACCAACATTCAGCTTTTGGATTTTGGCAACGGTAACTACTTTGTTTACGAAATGGCGTAAAAAATGAGTCAAGTTGGAATTTTACGTTCTGCTGGTAACTTTCGTTTTTATGTTATTTTAATTTGTTTAATTTTTTTTTTTTTTTTTTTTTTTTTTTTTTTGCAATTTTAATTGCAGATGTTAATATTTGCCTTATGTTTTTTATAATAAATTCTATTCTTTCCCATACTTTTAGCATTTTTTTAAATTATTTTAAAGCGAGTTATGGCCTGAACATCCATTTAGATGGATGTGCTGTAAAACAAAATTAAAAAATCGAAATTTATTAATTTCTTTAAAAACATCATTTTTGATGCCTATTTGTTGAAAACAACTCATATTTAAAAAAATATTTGCATTATATTTTGCTTGGATGTCAGGAGGTTATGATAGCTATACTGACGTTATAAGTAAGTGGCACAGATTCAAAACGGTTTTCTTTTGTAATAACAGCCCTGGGAGGAAGTAGGGTAAATAAATTAAAATAAAATGTTTTTTTTATGGGTTTTTAAAATAAATTTTTGGAATAAGCTTCTGTTGCAGTGAAATTTTAGTTTTAATAAAAGTGTTCACACGATTTTTCAGATTATATTAATCTTACCTTTAATCATTGATACATTCTGAAATATTGAATTCTTGAGGGGTGTCATAGAACCCTAGCGTCCCCTAAATGACGTGCATACCGGCAGTAAAAAATCATCTGTCTGTTTTTGGTGCCAGAAAACTCAGAAATTTGGCAAAAGTTCAAAGTATATAACAACATGTATAATAATCACTTATAAACAGATTAAGTTAAATATTGCTATAAAAAATGATAAAATATCTTTATTAAGTATTATAAATAGTTAATAATTCTTTAATAATATAATATAATATAATATAATGTAATGTAATATAATGCAATGTAATATAATATAATATAATATAATATAATATAATATAATATAATATAATATAATATAATATAATATAATATAATAATAATTCTTTATAAGTTCAAAGTATTAAAACTCCGCGAATTTTGGTCGTAGAAGAATGAAAGTTTTACTGTTTAACTTGTTAGAACATGCAGAAAATGTTTCTAAACAGAACTATAGATGCCAGAGACCGCATAAAAATATGAACTTCGTAATTTAATATGCGTGATGTACCCCATAAAATAAATGCTATATCTAAAAGTTGTACTTGATTTGAATATAAAATATCTTTATTAAATATTATAAATAATTAATAATTCTTTAATAATATAATATAATAATAATTCTTTATAAGTTCAAAGTATTAAAACTCCGCGAATTTCGGTCGTAGATTGGTTGGTTGGTTGGTTGATTTTGTGACGGCCGATTATCTACACTAGGGATATAGGTCCGAGGGGGAGAGCCCTTCGTGGGGGTCTTTCTAAGGGAACCTAACCCGTATTAACGAATGGAAATCCATGGTTCGAAGAAAACCACGAAAACTCCGAACGATTAGGCCGACGGGTGCGATTGGGATCGAACCCAGCACTTCCCGTCTACCAGTTTCGAGAGCAGAACCTCTCAGCCACTGGTGGGGCTTCGGTCGTAGAAGAATGAAAGTTGTACTGTTTAACTTATCAGAACACGCAGAAAATAATTCTAAACAGAGCTATAGATCCCAGAGACCGCATAAAAATATGAGCTTCGTAATTTAATAAGTGTGATTTACCCCATAAAATAAATGCTATACCTAAAATTTGTACTTGATTTGTATACTTTTTATAACTGTAAGTATGCTTTTGTCATCATCGGTTTTAAGTACAGTCCTGTATCAACATTCATTTTAGCTATAATGTTAAACATTTTTTAAAAAGAATAATTCTCTCCGAAGATTATCCATTTTAGAATTTTCGAAAAAATATTTCATAAAGAATTTGCTACGGAAAGTTTAAAAAAGTTTTTATAAAATTACAAATGAATTACTGCTAAGTAAATTAAAAAGAAAAATTTTCTCTTTCAGAAACATGTAGTGCTGCCATCTTTTGAAAATATTTTAATTAAATAATTTGAGTCATGTTATTTTAATGAAATAACACAAATAAAAACATTATAAAGAAATACAGGAATAGTACTTGTAAGCCATGCTGAATGGTGTATGTAGCGTTAATTCGATTAATACCTGCTTTGAATATTTTTTTTACATTTATAATACAATAATATCCGTAGAGCTTCGGTTTGAGCCTTCTTAATCGGTTTTAGATAATACAGAAATTATTTTAGGTTTGGTATTCTAAAAAGTATTTTCAAAAGTTGCAAATGAATCATTTCGAAATATCATAATATTAGAATGCCTATACTTATATATATGTGTGTATATATCTTTATAGAAAGAGAGACAGGAGCCAGGTATTTTTAACTTCTATACATCTGTGAAATCTATACAAGAAATAAAATTGTTCCTTTTCATGATTAGTGCTGCCATCTGTTGATGATATTGTAACTAATTTATCGGAGTCTTTAGAGTTTGTGTGAGTTTATTGCAAAAATATAGAAAGGATTGTTTTCTACACTACGTTCATGGTTTAATGAAATGAAATAATTAAAAAGGGTATTATACGTACTGTAGTAAAGGGAGAGGGCCGGGGAGTACAGGGTAAGGCCCTAAATTTTTGAAAAAAGTAATATTTAAGAAAAAGACCTGAGAATGTAAATATGAAAAGCTGAATTGAAATGATTTTTGCATAATTTCAATATCATTGTATAATTGTTTTTTTAACCATTTGGAAAAATGGTTATATCGCTCAACAGATTCGCTGCTATGCTGCCTTTTTCAGAATTTCCACTATAGCTCTACCTCAATAACTAATGCACGAATTTTCATCAAACTTCTGATTCAGGTATACCTTGATATCAATTAGCGCTGTTTATGTTTCGGCGCAAATCGCCCAACAGGTAGCGCTGCTATGCTACATTTATCAGAATTTCCGCTATAGCTTTATCTCAAGAGCTAATGCACGAATTTTCATCAAACTTCAAATTCAGATTACTTTGATATGAATTGGTGCTAAATTTATGTAATTTCTTGTATTATTTAAGTGATTTAATTGACGTGATTTATATAGAAGAAAGTTTTGTGATGGCCACAACATAGTAATTTATTCTTATATTAAGGATTGCAAACCAGGAATTTTAAGATAGATTTTTAAATTTGTTTAGTAGCAAGTTTTTGTGATTTTTACAGGATTAATAGTTCTGTAGAAATATAGTGGTTGCTGAGAGTAAAAGGTGATGCAGATATGCATCAGTATGCATTTAATGGTTAAATAAAATGTATATTTTTAACTTCTATACTACTTGTAGCATCTATTTGATTAAATTAATCGCCTTTTAAGTAAAACAGCGAGCTTTTTAATGATCATATTACATATTTTATTAGAAAGTTTAGTTCATTATTTCAACGGCATTTCAAAAATTCTTTCTAGAGCAAGGAATTTTCTCAGCATGAATTAACTTTATCTGAAGATAATTTTTCAGTACACACTTCCTCCTTAGTACAATTCAAAAACTGAAACAAAACTGCTTAAAATTATGATTTGTAACACCTAAATCTTACCACAAAATCAATCGCGTATTTAAAGTATACTGTGTTAATATATAAATTAAAAAAAAAATTCTTATTGAGTTTTTCTGGTAGTTTTTAATTATTAAGATGTTTTCTTTCTATATATATATGAGTCATTCTCCGTAAAGTGGCAATTGTATGTCCCAGGGGTCTTGAAGACATATTTTTAAAATTACAGAAAGAAAAAGTGATTTAAACTATCAATATTAATCAGTTATACATAGAAACTGTAATTATTTACTTATTGGAATTGAAATAGGATAAATTTAATGTATTTTTTAATGCAAAATCATTCCCTCACTATGTCCCCATTTACATATGTAGGAAAGAAAATGCTTTCTCTGCCATTGCAGTACATATGTTTATAATTATTTTTTTTCTCAATTCATACTTAATTAAATATTAAGCCATTTAAGGGTGTGTTCGAAAAAATATTTTTCCACCCTCAACAGCTGGAAATTTTCTGAGACATTTTCAGACTCATTTTTAAAAGTAAAAACATGAAACTTGCTGGGGTGATTTTTGAAGAGTTGTATAAGGTGCCGTGTGATTTCATTTTTCGCTCAATTAATTATAATTTGATTTTTAAGCAATTATTTTCTCAGTATGAACATCTTTTTCATCCCCAGATCACCCGCTTCCGGAAATTTCGGTTCAAAACGCCGATTTTGACAGCATTTTTTACAATATTTTCTGCATTTATCAAAAAATCGAGAAGCACGGCACATTATGCAGTTTCTAAATAAGAGAATTTCCCAGTTTTATGCGTTTGAGAGCAAAAATGAATTTAAAAATGAATCAGAAAATAAGCAGTTTAGATCGGAATACACCCTTAATATATTTATATTTTATATAATGAAAGAATTAGGGCACTTTTTAATGATGACCATAGTATTTGTAATCTTTCCCTCACATAACTATAAATTTGCCCCTATTTACTTAGTAGAAAGCAGCACATGCTTTATATATGTCTAGAACTGTTTGTACATGAGTAAAGTGAAGCAGCTATCTTGTTGTTTGCTCAAAAACATTCCTGAATAGCTAGCACATGGCTTTCAAGTACTAGATCAAAGTAAGTATTTTTATTATCCATCATTCCTTCATCTATTATAAATTTAATAAAAACTAATGAAATGTCTTTTTTATATTATATTATTAGAAATGTGTTTCAAAAGATATTTAATAACTGAAAATATACATTAGACTAATCATTTTTGTATAAATTGGTTTTCAGAAGTATTTCATCATTCCCTCATAATTTTAATATATGAGGGAATGATCTAAATCCATTTATATATGTACTAAACAGTAAAATTAGAAAATCTAATGCAAAAAAATGCACATTAAAAAACTCATAAGACTTTTAATTCGCGTAAGTAAAGATAATACATTTTTATTTTTTATTTTAGATTCCTCGGGATTTTAGATTCCTGAAGAAGGCCACAGAGGTGTGCTGAAACCGTGGAATAGATATTTTAGTATTTTTAATGTTTTAATCTGTATTAAATGTCATACACCATTTTAGCAAATGATTTGTAGTTTATTTACAATTCAGTTATTTATATTTGAATTATACTTAGTGATGATTTTAACTAAATATATTTAAATTTAAAATAATTATATAACGTTTAAGTTTATAAATATATTAATTTATATAATTATCTAAATTTTAACTAATATAAATATTTTAATATTAATAATAATAATATAATAAGACCCAGCGATTTATTTGTTTCAGAAAATACTGAAAAATGTCCGAAAGTTTCATTAAAGAAACTAATAAAGTTGATAAATAAACTAAATTAACGTAATAAACCTACAATTAACACGAAAAAAAAAAAAAAAAAAAAAAAAAACACGCCAATTCCAGTAGCGAAGAAAACGAAATACATTTAAATTATCAGATTCTACAGATTCCGAGTAAATGGAATTGGATTAGGATCACTGTGTTGGTTGTGCAAAACAACATAATATCACATCCAAAAAGAATATCTGGATACAATGCATAAGGTACCTGAAAAGGTTCCATGAAACGTGTATAAATTATCAAGACCTTTGCCAAGCATGTGGTAAGATTTTACGAAAAGTGAGGTATTGAAATTATATACTTCAAATTTTGTTTATTCGAGTTTTCTTCACTCATTTTCCATCATATAACTGCATCTTTACAAATTGCTATATGTTTTACATGATTAACTATACGAAACGCGTTATTTTTTACTATTTAAATTAACTTTTTCTTTGTTGTATTGGATGGCCATCTCTCCTCGGCTTTGAGGAGAGATGGCCATCTGCAATTTAAATTTCAATTTTGTTTAACATTTTTTGTTTTTAATATTTAATTATTTGTTGCATAAAATATTACGAGTATATGCATAAGAATTTTAAATATGCATCAATATTTCCTGTATTTGCATTCTAAGAATTTTTATTTCAATCTTTAAAAACTATGGCCATCTATCCCAGAGTTACCCTATACTTCAGCTTTCTGAAAGTTATTACCATCAACCTAAACTGAGTTACGGCAGAAAACCCCGTAATTTTTACTAAATAAGTGGTTTGCGATCCCATGTTCTATGATAATTTTTAGGTGCGTTCGTAATTATATAAATACGTAGCACCTGTAGTCGTCGTTCAGTCCATCTGTCCGTCTGTCTATCCGTCCGTCTGTCCGCACATAACAAAGCAAAAACTACTCGACCGAATGGTCTGAAATTTTAAATATATAATTGTTGCAAAATTTTGTCGAGTCATTTCAAATTTTATGAAAATCGGATGTATAGTTTAATGACAGGGGCAGTCAAAAGTTTTCCGTTACATGACGGCCAGTGGGAAAATAAATATTTCAAGTGCATTATAATGATGTTTCAACCTTTCGAACAGAATGAAATGGATATGCACTTATTGAAGTGCACTAAAATATACATTCAGTACAATATGTGGTCAAAAAATATTTATAAAACTAGTTATAGTACGAACGCACTTCATTTGCCACGTTTGACGGGGAATTTCCAACTTGTTTATCCTCTTGATGCCTACTATCAGTTGTCGGTCAAATTCGACAACACTCAGACTATATATATACACACACGCACATGTGAATATATATATATATATATATATTGCGTAAAAATATTTATAAAAAATATAAAATAATAAAATATTAATAAAAAATTAAAAATACAAAATAATAATAAAAAATTATAATAGAACGGGTGGGTGGGTAGATGTTAAAGTACGGAGGAGGGTGGAGTTGTCTGGATAATACGCAATGTTAATTTGAAAAAAAAGAAAGAGGCATTTGATTTATAAGTATGTTTGATTTAATACATTTTATAGTGTTGATTCGATACTTTTATATGTATATTTGTGTAGTTATATTTATATTTTTATTAATTCAAATTAAATTTATTTATATTCATTAATCACTAATTAATAATGTTAACGTTTAACTTGTATTTAATATTTTTAGCCCAATGAGGACAATATCATATTAATTTCGAATGCATAGTATATTACATTAAATGAGAATAAGGTTCATGTTTTAATTATAAATTTTATTATTTGTTCTACCTTCTCTCCTCAATCTGGTTTATTTAATTTTTAAGAGCGTTTGTGGACACATTAAATACAACTAATTAATTTCAAAATTTAATTACTATTATTGATATCAGTTCCTTAGCATCATAATTTTAATAATTTATTTATTTATATTTAATTATATTTCTATTTAAGTGTTGATGCACTGTAGTCAAAGGAACTTAAATAGTGAGATATGTTATAGCTAGTCACATTGATTTATGTGAAACATTAATTAATGAATCATCAATATCACCAATTTACATATTTATTTTATTTAATATATATCATTTACTTATTTTTTCTAATATAATGGTATAAATTTTTAAACATATTTTTAATTATTATTTAATTATCATTTATTTGTCTCTAGACAGTATTTTCTTTAAAGCTTAATCCATTAATAGATATAAATAGTTTTTATTATATATTAGTTTTTATTCCAAAACAGTATATTTTACTAAATTTTTAAGTTTTCACTGATTCCTTGGAATACATGGTGGAATTTATTTTTAAATTATCTATAGAGGTCACATATATTGAGGAATATGCTTGACCATATTGTACATTATTACTCCTTGGTTCTTCAACATTTTAAAAAAGTTTTTTGATAACTTGTCAAATAAATTCATTTACTTGTATTTAATTCTACCCCATTCTTAGTCAGCAATGCTTTCAATATGGTAATGTGCATTTTATTTCTTAATCATGTCTTATTTTAAACTTATTTGTTTTTCATAATTTATTTCTCTATTTTTTGTGTGTTAGTAGTCCCAAATTCATATTCTTTAGCTTTTTTATGGCTAATATAAAGATAAAACCACACACTTTATTTGTGGAACTCTAGGCATTTGGGACCTGAAGATTCTGTCTAGGTTCTACAAATATCCATTTTTCATTTTCTGCTCATATTATTTATTTTATTTTTTTATGTTTGTTGGTAATTTGTAATTTTTTTTAAGGGTAATATATATGGGGCATTCTCACAATCTTTTGACTTTTGGGAAAAAAAAATCTGACAAAATTAAACTTGCTAAAATAACATTTTAATCTGATAGACGAAAGCCTTAATGATTCAAAATAAAGAAAAAATGGTCAGCAGCGAAAATTTTTTTATTTAACTGAGGTTTAAGTTAAATTTATGAGTTTAATTTTCCTTACCATTTTATCCCTATAACTTTTTATTTTCTTCTAAATTTTTACTCATAAGGAATTTGCATAGTACCCACAGGACATTCAAATAAGAAATAATAACAATGTAGTACTTTTAATACAGAATTTTTGTATAACATTGTCTTAAAGGGGTGTTAAAGAAGGGACGGTGAGGTAAAAAAAGGGGATGGTATTGGGAAAAGGGACGAAATGATAAAAAAAAGGACGGTAAGGATGGAACGGTAAGGAAAATTACCATCTATTTTTAGGAAAATCATGTTAAGACTAAGTGATAGCCACAATGTTCATTGATTTTTAGAAACAGTTGTTAACATTGGATTAAATTAATTTTTTTTTTTTTTTTATTTACCTCGAAAAGTGTAGGAATAAACCTTGGGGACGGTGAGACTACCCATAAAGCCACGATGCTTGAAATTGATATTTAAATTCTACAGTAAATGTCCTGCCAAAGAATTTTAGACATTATTTCTCTAGCATACTTCTGCATGAGAAAAAACTCCAAACTTAAAAAACAGCGTCAGGGACACGGGACGGCATAGGAGTTTTCCAGGTGTTTGGACCCCCAACATTGTCCAAAACTTATTTATCTCGTTAATATTGTTGTGCAATCATGCAATGGGATGTTCCCCAGTATATGAAATTAAAAAAAAAACACAAAATGTGTATTAAAATAAAAATTATTATCCAGGGACATGAAAGGCAAAAGATTGTGAGAATGCCTCATAAATATGTAAAATATAAACTTCATCATACACAAATAGGGAAAATAAAAAGGATGAAACATAAACCTGTTATGATAAATGATCCAAAAACGAAAATATTGAAAACATTGTTAAATCTATAGTACCATTATCAAGTCCAAATTACTTTAAATTCCACACAAGCTATAAGATTTCATTATGTAATGCCCCAAAAAGAATGGAACTCGCCTCAATTTCTTATCTGTTAAACGGAAGAAATTTAATTTGCAAAATTGTTGAAAATAAGATCGGGAATAAGATTATGTTGAGGAAATATTCCTCACACTAATTTTCACAAAGTTATACCTTTTGAGACGAAGTTACTTTTTTGGTAAACGAAGCGCAGATGTTAATCGCGTAATCTTTTAGCTGTCGCGTCTGATTTTTCACCGAGTGGTATAATCAGTACGCAGCCGCCCGTGTCTTGGGTTAATAGTTAAATTCCTTTCACGCTAAGTAGTCCATGATTACATGTAGGCAGTGCTGCAGTCGTAAGAAAAAAAAAAAAAAAAAAAAAACAGAAGGTATACGCTAAATTCATGAATGTCACTCCTAAGGTTATAGTTCTATTTGAGAAACAGAGGGTATATGGAGCTTCTTAAAAAAAATTCCAGAAGGTATACGGCGTATACCTCCGTATACCCTCCACTACACCTCAAAAGTGTCCCAAAGTGATTGAAACACGATTTTTTTTTTTAAACTCTAGGTTATGTCAATTGCAAATATTGTGGCCAGGTCCAGTGTCACAAAAATCAGGACAGGAAAACAAATAAAACGGGATAGGAGCTTCTGAATCGGGACAGGAAGACAAAAAAAAGCAAGACAGGATCTTCTAAATCGGGACAGGAAGACAAAAAAAGCAGGACAGGAGCTTCTAAATCAGGACAGGAAGACAAAAAAAGCAGGACAGGGGCTTCTAAATCGGGATAGGAAGACAAAAAAAAAAAAAAAAAAAAAAAAAAGCAGGACAGCAGCTTCTAAATCGGGACAGGAAGGAAAAGATGATAGTCACATTCACTTGGTATAACTTGATCACTTCTGTAAGCAAATCATCTTCAATCAGAGGCGGTCGAACACTTTGTTTTTCATTGTGAACATTTTCACGTCCTTCATATTGAAACTTCGCACCCACCTCCTTTCCATCGAATATCTCATCGCGTTTTGTCCGTATACTTCTCAAATTTGTATGTGAGTTTTAGTTGGTTTAGCGTTTCTAGTATTCGGAAACCGGATGACAGACCGTAACTTGTATGCGGCAAAATGTTCAATAAAAAAAAAAAAAAAAAAAAAAAACATTTTAACGCTAGAAAAGCCGAAAATTTTAAATTTTACTCAAGTTTAAAAAAAATATTTTACGCCAGAATTTTCATTTAAAATTGTTTAACATATTTATTTAACCTTTTTCTTGTTTGTGTCTCTTAACCCATTTTAGGCCCAGCATAGAAATTTTATAAAATTTTGTATTATTTTCATTGAAATATGCTTAAATTACGTGCATTAAAACAAGAAAAAAAAAAGTTTTGTGCATGGAAAATAATATTTTATTGGAAAAATAAAATGCATTCGGCATTTTTATGCATTCGGTCAATGATGCGCTAACGCACCATTAAATTTAAAATTAATAATTTTTTTAAATTTTTGATGACATTTGTTTTGTTATTATTTTATTAACAGAACTTGCAACTTTAATCCACTATAAAAACATATGATTAATCTCAAGTGGAATAATTATGCATTTTGAAAAAGTCGAATTTGCCAATAACCGTTTCAATTTTAAAAATCTAGCGTATTTTGAAAATTTCTCAACAGAAAGTGTTTACTCCAATTGAATGACTGATATTTTATAGATGTCTTCAGGACCCTTAAAAATAGCAAAAAAATAAAATTAGTGAAAAATATTCGTCACAGTGTTAATAAAAAAATATTTATTGAAATGGCGCGTTTACGTACCTTTGACCCTTTGTGCCTTTCTAGGCAATGGATTTAACTCTGATAACAAATTAAGAATGACGGTCAATAAAATCCCCAGCCCTATTCTGTCAGAATACTCTCAAAGAAATAGATAAATTAATTAAATCGTCACTATTTGTTCCTGTCCAAAAGGAATTAAAAAAAAAAAAAAAAAAAAAAAAAAAAAAAAAAAGGGCATTTCTTTAGTGAGCTTCGAAAGAACTTGGAAATGAAAGTTAAAAAATATAAAACCGTAAAATCAAAGCAAACGTCATTGTAATCACTTTTTAAACTCTGCAGTAATTATATAATTAACTTCTGTTTTGATACTTAAAATTTCATATTTTTTCCTAATGTTAAAAATAAATTTAGTAACATTAATTGTTTCCTTTTTTCCACAATTAAAATCTAGATTTAAGCATGACCTCCATTAAGCATAACCCCCTATTAATTGGTTCCTCTCGGAGCGACCAATTTTTATTGGAACGGAACATGGTCGCTTTAAGAAGGTTTTACTGTATATTCATATGGTAGGGGACAAAATGACCCCTCGCGGTCCTTCTAGTGCTAAACGCTCAACATGCAGCCAGTGCAATAAATACTCAGCTAACTACCAGGATTCGTACACTTCAAGAACTTTCAAGCGCCTTTTATCAGAATTTTTGTAAAGTAATATATGCTTTACTTAGTTTAAAAAATTTTCTATCTTCAGACCGGTACTTTACGAAATTTCTGGTACTACAAGTAAAAATTAAATTTAAAAATTCAAAAAACCCGACTGCGTAAAAAGCGAACTAATTAATTATTTCTCATAGATGTGAAACTATCTTCTTAATGTTACTTACCTATTTATTTATTTACTTGTACTGATGATTTTTAAGCTGTGTTTAACCTTCCGTCTACCAGACGGGTCCATTGGACCCGACATGTACATTCAAAATATTTATTCAAACCAGAAATTTCTTCAAAACAAACTAAATGTATAAATCAGACAATAATAAGTTAAATAAACAAATTAAATAGTTTTAAGTAAAAATTCTGGTGTAGAATGTTTTTATAAAACTTGAGTAAAATTTCCGGTAGTTCTAGGGTTAATTGTCAGTTCCTATCTGTAAGCACTATTTTGATGAGGTCTATAGATGTCTATGAAGGTTAGAGTTGCAGTAAAGCTAGAGATCTTACCTACACAACTTCCAGGTTGTGTAATATTTAAATGAAGCTTCTGACTCTAAAACAGTCAATGAAACATCGTCTTCATTTTGAAAGACCTATCCAATGATATGCCACTCAATAGGGTGCGAAAATTTTTTTCCGTCTGTACCGCCATTTAATATTTTACGGCCGCCATTTTGAATTTATAACAACAAAACCTAGCCTATAACCGTCGGACTGTTAAGATGAATCGATAGAGACCTTATTCATTAAAATCCATCCAGCCGTTGGGATGTTTTGAGGGTGTAAAGAAATCCACATACCCAGATACGCGTCAAACACATAACCCTTCTTGGCAGTCGGGTAAAAATACCTAAATTCCCCTGAATCTCTTGATGCGTACGAACCCTGCCTACGATTAACTGCAATTGTTTGCCAATAAGTCAGCAAAGTGAACGTACAGAGGTGAAATCACGAACGCAGCGTTTCAGCGGCAAAAATTGAAAACGGAACATACTGGATTGCCTTCGCATATTTCGTTAAAGAATACTTTTCAGATAAAAGGTTTATGAAAACTGTGAAATTTTGTTTTTAAAATTTAAAATTTTAACCCTTTATCTGCTGAAGGTACTTATAAGTACTACTCACTTTAAACTTTCGTTCTGTACTGAATATTACTGATGTTTTAATGGTACTTTGCAAAAACATTCTTTTACAATTTTTAATTTTGTGTGCTCATGAAAACTTCTCCATCTTGTGTTGTGGTTGCAGCCTTACCGACTTATATAAGTGAGAAATGCCAGGCTGGGCATCGTCCTTGTGGTTTAGTGGTAGAGCACTGGAGATCTATTCCAGGGACCCGGGTTCGATTCCCGGCTTGGACATTTTTCACTAAGTTGGTTTACGCTTTGTTAGCAATGTGATAATTCACAATATTAATATTCAACATTCTTTTAACTCCACTTTATCCGGATACATGGCAGCAGTAGTTCTAGGTTTCTTATTTTAGCGAGGAAGGAGGCTATCTTTAACACAGTCGATGAGTTTTTTGCCAACAATTTTTAAAGATTGTCATGCTCGTCTTTTTATTGCTACCGACACAGTAAAGGACATACGATAAGTGCTGGATTTTTTTATGTGTTCATTATGATCTTAGAATACAGTTTGACTAGCTATTTTAGGTGAACGGTGTATGCATTTGATTTAACAGTTGAATTACTCGGTGGTACGTATAAGCATCGCCAGTACACTGGGTGTTGGAGAAAAACGTCTTGTTTACTTTTCGTCTGTGTAGTTATCCATCCTTTTCATCTGCTTTAAAATGTAATTAGTAAAATGCAGTATAGTAATGATTTCCCTGGTATTTCTTTTCTGTTTCATTATTATTTTTTTTGTAGGAAATTGGAAAAGTTGTGGCACCGGCTTGTTTTTGCTATGCTAGAAATGGCATTTGTAAATTCGTATATTCCATATGTGGAGATGCGAGAGAACATGTTATCCCTGGAATATAGACGTCGCATAACTAAAGGACTTCCAAGATCAAAACCTAAAAAAGAAAAAAAAAATAGTTTTTTTTAACCCTTACAGCGGCAAAGCATTTTCAATGCTAAACTGTTGAAATAAATGATTTTCACCAGAATTTGCCAAAAGATTTATTTTCAAATAAGAAAAAAGGGGGCCTATATTTTACATACTTATTAAATCGAAAATATTTTCTGGTGCCATTTGAAATACCTCGTGGGTTTTCTGTTACGATATTTTAGTCATAGTGCACTGACGGTACTTCAAAGTAATACTTTAATTAATTACCTCTAAATAATTAAATTTCTTACGGATGAGTATTTTTTTATGTTAATCCTTTAATTTTTATTGTAGTAACTAAAAAAAAATTTACATGAAAAAAATTGCAGTTGATCATAATGCAGTAGATAAAGGGTTAAACTCATATAATTTTTGATATAATTCACGGACCACTTGCCCGATTCCATTACTTTTTTCCTTATCGTGTGCAGAAAAGGATTCTTGTTAATTTGTCAGCAGGATTTATAAAGATATTTCTTACAAAATTTATAATAAATTTAAAAGTAAATAAATATAAATGTTAAAAAAATTAAACATACTTTCATTAAAATTCACTAAAATGTAGGATATATATATATATATCCAGTTATGTTATGAAATCGATAGGCAACAATAAGCATTTAATGGTGAAGGTTTCACGTTTGTATGTTTAATTGTTTACAAAGAAACTGTTTCCACCTTCGTCAGAAATTTCTTGGTACTATTTTTTGGTGCTAATTTACGCTTGTTTCATTTCAGCGATTACATATCTGATGTAGAAGTTGAGTACTTATTTCTTTTTAAATTATTTTCTGTATACTGTAAAAGCTCTTATTTTCGCGAGGCTTTAATTTTCACGATTTTCGCGAGCCCGTTGTAATCGCGAAAATTTAAGCCTCGCGAAATATTTTTTTTTATATTTTTCACCTATCCAAAATTTAATGATTACAGTTACTTAAATGAGAAATAAGTACAAAAATTTCTTGAAGGCTTACAACTATTTCTTGAATACTATACAACTATTTCTTGAATATTATACAACTATTTCTTGAATAAAAACAATAATACAAGAACGGGAGAGGGGGGGGGGGGTCAACTTCTCGGACAAAAGGAAGTCTTACAATGCCTTATGCAAAAGGGGTTCAAATTAGGTAGTTTCGGGATTTTTCAAATTTCGGTTCTGTTCATATAAAGTTCGCGAAATCACCGATATCTTCATTTTCGCGAAAATTACGGCTCGCGAAAAGAAGTGCTTTTACAGTATGCAAAAATTTATTATTGCATGTGTTCTCGAATACTGCCCCTGTATACGTAAAATGGCGATTGTAGATGAAATGACATGCCGGAATTTGAAAAGTGGTATCTATTCCGTGAACCCAGACATCTTTCCCGATCATGTTTTCTGTGTTTCAGTTGTGACAGAAAGTCCAATGGAAAATAAAGAAAGAAACGACAACAACACATATTCGACAGATAACAGCCTATCTAGACCTAATCCGTCAATTTTCACAATTTGTATATTTATACATAGACGTGTATATACCGGGTGTCCCAAAAAGGACTGACTGATTTTAAAATTCAATAACTTGCAAACGGTGACAGATATTTAAAAAATTCTTGCAGGAGGGTTATGCATAAGGTCAAAAGTTTTATTACAGTGATTTTCGATTTTAGTTCAATTTACAAACAATAGATGGCGCTGTAAGCAATAGTCGCTAAATACAGGCTCGATTTTTGGTCCTTTATCTTGTTCCATGCAGAAAAAGGAGATGGATATGTATTATCCGGGCCACGAAGTACCAAAAATCGAGCCTGAATTTAACGACTATTGCTTACAGTGCCATCTATTGTTTGTAAATCGAACTAAAATTGAAAATCACTGTAATAAAACTTTTGACCTTATGCATAACCCTCCTGCAAGAATTTTTTTAATATCTGTCACCGTTTGCAAGTTATTGAATTTTAAAATCAGTCAGTCCTTTTTGGGACACCCGGTATTTTCAATAGGCAGCATCTTCATGATCATCATCTTCACTTATCAGACTATTTGATGTATCACCACTTCCTTTGCACCTCATGTTAGATCTTCCTCTAAAAAGAGGAAGCATAAAGGTACAAAAGTTCTGACTATCAGTCCTAATATTGCGGAAGCGAAGGCAAAAGTTGCTGAGAAACATAATTTACACTCAAGACGTGCAGCTCTACAGGCTAAGAAGAAAATTCCCCTTGTCACATCCAAAGTGAGTCAAACAAACGGATCTTTTTGCGGATGATGATGATGAAGCCTGTCTTTATTGCAATGATTCATTTAGTCTCTCAAAACCGAAGGAGGAAGCACATAGTGAATGTTCCAGTGTTTCTTGGTGTGCAAAAAAATTTACTTGTGATGTATGCAAGTAACATTCATAGCATTGATGGTATGTCATTTTAGGCCAGTTTCCCTTATATTTACTCAAGTTATAGAGCACAAGCCGAAGTCATAAACACTTTTCAACTATGTTGGCAGGTGTTAATGAAAAGGAATTGCACAGATAACAATGTGTTTAATCATTCTTATAAAGAGAAGTTAATTTACTTTTGTTTTCACGGCCATTGTATGCAGAGATATTGTCTTGTAAAAGGAGACGCTTAATATCGAATACAACGAAGTGTGAGAACAATTTACCTTAATCTGAGACGTGTAACCCGCTGTCCGTTCTTTTCAAATTTCTCTACAAAAATAAATTAATAAAAAAGAAGAAAAAAAAGAGTTGTTTATGATGAAATTGATAAGAAAAGTTTCCATTTGTAAAAATCGTGTTCTATTCATCGTTTGTGTTTCAATTTTCAATTAACACTGTTTATTATACCGTTTAAAAAAGCATTGATTCACTTCATTTCGCTTCAAAATAATTACTGAATAACTGTTTTAACATTAACAAGAAAGAAGAAAAGAAAAAAAAATCATGCGCAGATTATGGTACCCTTTCGAACGTTTATCAGAATAATGTAACAAAATTTTGCTATTTAATAAAGTAAAAGAAGATATCTAAATAAACAATTTAGAAAAAGCATAACAGAATTGCGTACCCAATTTTAGCAATTAACTCCTACAGTCGATAAGATATACGAATGCTTTTGAAAAAGCCTGGATATTTTCTACAGATTTATGTACAGTCGTGGAAAAAAAAGTAAACACCCCTACTTACTGCGCAACTAATTATAATAAAAGAAAGTTACTGGTGCCAATGAATTGGAAATAAGGCCTTCTTTTAAATGATGTATATAAAATTTGCTTAAGGGGCCAACTACAAATCCAAATCAGTTCAAACTTTGTTTTTTCAATGACACCACCCGATTTTGACACCATATTTTAAATCTTCGGCTCAAACTATGCCTAGAAACGAAACTTCTAGTCATTTGAATAATCAGTTTTGAATTATAAACATTCAAAATTAGAGCTTCTAATGTTAAATTACATTTTTATGTATTTATTAATATCTCCTGAGATTATAATCCTAATGTGATAATTTGGTGTGTGGTTATAATACTAAAAAACCCAAACATAAATACATTGAATTTGTAATTTTAAAATTTTTATAATATGAATTATGAATTATGAAATTAATATTCGAAACAAATATGAATTGTAACCTATCATTTTTCTTGATAGATTTATATTATTATGCCCTGCTTTATGCGAATTCTCAATTTCAAATTTTTCTTTCAGGTAGTTCTCGAATTATCATTAAATAAACGGTTAAGTGCGAGTATTACTCGCGCTCAAGGGGTTTCGTACAATAAATATATGAATTATTAACTGTGTTATTTAAAAAAAAGAAATCGTTGCTAAAAGAATAAGACTTTGTAAAAAACTATACAAAGTAGTTTTGGGTATAACTGTATATACTAGAAAAGTATGAATGGATATACCATAAAAGTTCAAAGAGATATGAAGCCTAAATAATATCAAATATTGCTATTCTGTGTAACTCTTTTTTTAATCTTATCATTATCTGTTTATGATGAACTTAATTCGGTACTGACAATGAAATTAGTGCCTATTTAAACTTCATTTGGCATTTCATAAAACTAAATTCAGCGTAGTATTAATGTTTTCTTTTTACAGTGTAGCTAAAACAATACACTTATTCAAAGTTTAAACTTGGCATCGTGCTAAGCGCGCTTCGAAAGGAGGTCGCACAGTTAAAACGACCTCCGTGCTTGTTAAAAGTAGGTCCGTACCGTGTTTTTGCAAATAGCTTTTTAATTAACGTTTAAAGACATGGGAGGCGTATTGAGCGATCCACTCAGTGCTAACTAGTCGCGAATCCCATAGTATTTATGTGATTAATTCTAATTAAATTAGTCTGTTTTTAATAATTTGACGTTCACTGCTTTTAAACTGATACTGGGCATTGCATTGCCCAAATATATCATTAAAAGTGGTTATTTAGGCTTTAAAATCCGATTGCACATAGAGTACGCCGCCCCTGTCATTATGTATGTCCAAACCATCCGTGTCTTCAAGGGTTAATATCTCGGCTAATTACAGACGATTTTTTTTTCGAAAATGTTTATCAACAATGCTTTTATACTTCTGCTACGATAGAACCTCCAGCTTTGATCAACACTTTTGTTGAATGCCCGCAACTCGAAATTTGTGTGTAACAGAAAAATGCGCTTTTCTCAAAAACTATGTGACCTAGGATAATCGCTATAATTTTCCTGCAAGGTTTAAATTAACGTCTACTACCTCTATTTTTTTTCATAATTTTAGTTTGAGTAGATTCGGAAACAGAGGGGAGGAAACATATTTTTCCACTGCATTTTCAACGATATCTCAGCAACTATAACACCCAAAATTAAAATAAATGTATTTTTGAGTTGAGCGTTGCGAAAGCTTTCAGGCGATACCCCACACGATATATACAAAAAAAGATTTTTTTTTTCAAGTAGCTTGATTAGCCCTTATACATTTTCCCTAAATATATCTGTGAATGTTTAATAATTTGTAAATATGTGGGTAAATAATCTTTATTACTTCCCTTAATTTAACTTTCCACGTTCCATAGTTTACGGGTAAAATGGCTATGACAGACGGAGAGACAAACACAGGAGTGATCTTATAATGGTTCCGTTTTTACTTTTTAAGTTCGGAACCCTAAAAAAGTCAAAATGATGGTTTAAGGGGCCGTATATGATGTGCAGAAAAACATAATTTGAAAAATTATACTTTACTCATTTTATTGAAATATTTGGGTTGGCAATAGTCGAAACCTGTTGAGCGAATGGAATGAATATTGGCAAGAAATAATACATGAATAGAAGTGACATATTCATTCTGTAGCCTTTCCACAATCGAGTACCGAACTCCAATTTGGATACAGCCCCTGAAATAGGCTCATTTTAAAATAATAATTTTCTCAGAAACTAATCGTACGAATCTCATAATAATTTGTATTTAGGCTATTTGAAGGGTATAGAATTTATTTATGATGTCAAACTTGGGTATTGCTATTGAAAAAAAAAACAAAGTGTGGGTTCGTTTTGGTATGTAGATGGCCCCCAAAGGAAATTTTATATACATCATTTAAAAGTAGACTTTATTTCCAATCGTTTGGTATCAATAACTTTCTTCCATTTTAATTTGTTGCAGAGTTAGACGAGGGTGTTTACTTTTTTTTTCCAGGACTGTGCAGGCTTGCTAAAATTTAATTCACCTGTAAAACGCAACATTTGATAAGTAAAAATTAAATTTAAAAAATCAAAAAACCCGACTGCGTAAAAAAGTGAACTAATTAATTATTTCTCATCAATGTGAAACTATTTTTTTATATTACTTACCTATTTTTTTTATTTACTTGCATTGATGACTTTTAAATTGTGTTTAATTGTTAGTTCCTATCTATAAACACTGTTTTGATGAGGCCTATAGATGTTTATGAAAGTTAGAGTTGCAATAAAGCTAGAGACCCTACCTACACAACTTTCAGGTTGTGTAATATTTAAACAGAGCTTCTGACTGTAAAATAGTCAATGAAACATCGTCTTCATTATGAAAGACCTATCCAATGATATGCCACTCAATATGGTGTGAAAAGTTTTTTTTCGTGTCTACCGCCATTTTGAATTTATAAAAACAAAACCTAGCTTATAACCATCGGGCGGTTAAGACGAATCGATAGAGACCTCATTCATTAAAATCCATCCTGCCGTTGGTATGTTTCGAGGGTATAAAGAAATCCACATACCAAGATACGCGTGAAACACATAAACCTTCTTGGCAGTCGGGTAAAAAGTCATTATCATTGTTTAACCATCTATCGCTCACTGGCTAAAAAAGTGGCACAACTCAAAAACGCAGCATTTCACATGAGAGGCTAAAGAAGGTTCGCATGTTTTTACTGTAACATAAAGCTCTAGCACCTAAGCTCTGCATGCAGCTATAAAAACGTGCATAATATCAAATAATTAAAAATGAGAGTCTCAATACTCTTAAAGCATAAACATTTTCGAATTTTTTATATTTTTAAATGTTAAACTGCTACCCTTTCTGAACATTTTAATATAATTGTTTCCTTGAAATTCCTATTAGAACAGAAGTTGTGGCTTTTAGAATTATACCCGCTCAAAAGCAGAAGCGGCATTTCCGAAACTTTGAAGTCATTTTTCTACAAATGATTTTTTTGCGCACAACGCGCATGATATCTCAAAAACTTTGAGATATACGTGAGAATTTGGAATCCCGAATAAAAGTCAGACAGGTGCGGCAACGCTGTGGCATTCCGCATCTGGCTGCATTTTTATTTACGGATTCCGAATTCTCACCAGTAAGTTTAAATACTAGTTATTATTGTTTTATAAGATGATAGATATTCCACAAATAAAATAAAAGAGAATTGCTATTCAAAACTTTCCAGTGTGAATACCAACACTAATGAGAAGTCGGTTCGTTTCACTCTCGTTTAGTGATGACGTCACACTCGTGTACTCTGGCCTTGAGTATTTCTATGGCAGTGCTATGCTAACTGCTAAGTGCTAACATATACGCTACCACCAGTGTTTTCAATTCAGTGGATTTTTTAACTCAGATATTCATACCAGAAATTTAAAAGAGTAATACTTGCATATTTGCTTTATTTAATAACAGACATTTCGTCATTATAGTGTTCGTATGGGTGCTTACATTTTCCAATACGAGTATTTCTATAAAGAAAATGCCGTAAAGTGTAATATTCGATTACACACAGCGAACTTTTCTTTATAGAAATAATGGTATTCAAAAGGGAAAATGTGAGCACCAGTACGAACCCTGCATTAAATAAAGCGAAATTTATTATTGAAATATTCTGGTATGAATTCAAATTCCCTGAATTACGGAATTTCTAGAACGTAATTCTACTATGGGAATTAGAGGGTTAAAATGCTCTTTTTTAGTGGCATCTACCTTTATCTCCAAGAAAATATAGCGTAATATTTTAATGGACTTTAATATGTTTTCTATTATAATACTAACTGTAATAGTAAAGCTCCACATTAAGACTCCAGATTCAGCCATTAAAGCCTTTATGTAAGCTCTACAAGCGGATTTTAGAAATTTTCCATTAGTAATGCCTTACGTGCTTTCTTAAATCTTTTTTAAAAGAATATTATTAAACATTTTTTCTAGTAAATAGTCGACATTTTTATGCAATTGAACGATAAAGCGAGATTTACAAAATATTCACAACATGGATTGATTAGTTGAATCTGCCAATCATCCTTCATTCCATCAATTTGATGCTTTGAGAATCAACAACTCAGCAACACGTGTTCCATTAAGCAGTTATAGAAAGATAATAAAGATGTTTCTAAATTTAAGTTGAGATCTCCTAGATGGGGAAAAACCAATTGCATCGGTCAAAAGGTCATCAAATAGTTGCAACACAATTGAAGCTTTTTGCTTCTTACACAACAATAATAAAATTGTTGTAGCAAAGTGTTTTTATGGAAAGAAAATAAAATATCCGGATGTAGTAAAAATAGCATGACGTTACCCGTGCTACAAGGATAGGGTTGAGAGGGGGGGAGGTGAGGCTAGTAATTTTGGACTAGTAGTAGCGGTTCAGCTAGTAATTTAATTAGAGATCGATCAAAAATTCGTTTTTGTTTTCGACTCAGAATCTGAGTTTTGCCGAACATTCGTTATCGGTGAAAATGCTACCGAAAATTCGGCTGGACAGGCATTATCTGAATTCCAAAAATCTCGTTTCCTGATCCGTAAATTTTCCACATTACTCATTCTCAAATTTTTAATTGCTTTTGAATTTTTGTTTTCTCAAATTTGCTGGTTTCCAAATAAACTGGGGTAAAAAAAAAAAAAAAGAGTTACGCATTTTTTTTTTTTGTATTTATTTGATAAAATGTAAACGTTCTAAATATGAGAATATGCATAATATTTGTAATAATATAATATGCATAATTACATGTTTTGTCTAAATTATATAAAATAAGATTTTAAATTCTATTTTTAAATACTATAATTAGTATTGTTATGAATTACTAAAAAAATATATTTATTTCTTTACCGATATTAATAACATTATAAGTATTTGTATAATAAACTCAAAATAATTGTATTGGGCGCTTAAAAACAATTTGTTTTATAATCATCTCGGAAAGGACTTTACATAAATAACTGCCCTCTAAATGGCTAATAAAAATATGTACTCCTTCGTGCCTAGCGCCCTGTATTTTGTACGTTACAAAAATGTATAAAAAATAGGCTTGAACCTATAATTTCACAATTAAAAAAAGTATAAATTTCAAAGAAGCCTATAAGCTAAGATTATGACTTATTTATTTGGATCCTTGGTAGAAAAAACACAAATAAACTTACTTTTTACATTTCGCCCTCTTGAAAAATGAAAAACCTATAAACTCCGAAAAAAACTTTCATTTTAAGCAAATAAATATCCATCTTATGCTATCATCTTTCGGTAACAGATAAATACATTTATACATAACTATTTCATACAATTTTCATCTTATAAAGATGAAGAAAATTATGCAAATTTATTAAAGTTCGAAGCGTGCCAAAAGTGGGACGCTAGGCATAAATAGGCTAATAGGCGTAAAACTCACAGAGCGAATAAGTCTCGAAGCCTGGAATCGAACCAGGGCCATTGACTAAACGCGCAAATGTTTTGCAACTAAGCTACCTACAGGGATCTCGCTGCCGCTCGCCATTGCGCCAAATCGCAACAAAATGTTTCATTTGGCGAGTAAACGGACGATTACACTCGCCAAATTGCGAGTGCTCCGTTTTTTCTCATCTTTTTTTTCTTTCTTTCTTTGTATGCCAGTACAGGCGACACTCGTATTTGAATTATTGAAAGATGAATGTTACTTATCATGTTCAATCCTACCGCACCATTTACATTATTTTTAGCGAACAACACAAGTTCTATTAGGCATTAGCCAAAGCCGCAGTAAGGGTTATGCGGACAGTGTCAAATCATCATGTGCTAGTCTAATAGGTGATTCTCTAATATCAGCTATGGAAAAAAAAATCTAGAATTCTAGAAGAACAAAATTTTTCAGACATATTTTCAAATTTTCAGAATTCATTGAATGTAATACAGTACAAAGTCTAAAGTTCGGATACCCAAAGTTCGGAATTGTCCAAAGTTCGGACTTTCCAGCCACAGTAGGTAGTATTCAAGAAAGAAGGGGAAAAACAAAATTGTTGAAACGAAGAAATAAAAAAAAGGTCTAGAACAAAGACGCTTTATTACTGGATCTTAACTCATGTCTATGTACAGAATAAAAGAAAAACTTCTTAATGATAAAATTTGGTTAATAAAGCAGCGCACATTAACTGAAATTTTCAGTAGTTACGTAAGTTACAATTTGTTCTTAAATTGTATGTTCCGTTAATAAATGTTTTGCTTTACTTTTTATTTTGTTATGATTTATTTAATGAAAATGATTGTTTAATTTAGTATTAATTGCTATTATAAACAATTTTTAATATATGAATGTCATATTTTGCCTTTTTAAGTAGTGAAATTTATTTTTCTTTTTATTGGAAAGGCAATACTTTTGATGACCCAAAGTTCGGAAAAATCCGAAGTTCGGACTGGGTAAAGTCCCGAGGATTCCGGACTTTAGACTTTGTACTGTATTTTAAAATTCTGAGTTAAGTAGGATTGGAAGTTTTATTTCATAATATTTTATTGAGTTAAATCGGGTTTGGATTTTTTTCTTGATCACGCAAGACATTTAGAATATAGTTATTTTCAATTTAGTTTCTGTAGCGGATAATTAAATTTAGATGAACTACGGATCTATAAGCAGTTACAAAAACTTTATTTTAAACATATTGAAAAAAAAATGGGAGGTCGTACATTAAGGGGTTAAAGATCGAATTTTCAATGATTTTCGACGAATTTATTTGACTATCATTTTGTTTCATTTGGCGAGGTTTTTTTTTTTTTTTTTCAATTCTTACTATTAGTTCACACTCTCCCTATATATATCTTGTTCAAATTTTCAATCGTTAATAAAATACTTATTATTTATCCACCCAAGTCCAAATACATTTTTTTGAACTTGTAGTGGATGACACTTGATGTTAATACAGTTTTTTCAAATATAAATTCATTAATTAAATTAAATTAATTAATTTTAGTTTTATATGGGAGACAAAATGGCGACCATTGGTTACTGAACAGCATTTAATGCATTTCCATACCTATAAGGGGACCATAGGAGGGACCCTGTTCTGTCACCAAATGCCGCCAAGTTTATCGCCAACGTGGCGATATATCGCCAAATTTGGCGACCAAAATGAATCGCCAAAAGTGACGTCAACTTGGCGATATCTCTAATATTTCACCAAATTCTCATAGACTTCCATTGTAAACCAATAGGCTTTACTTGCTTATAGAAAATCAACAAATTGAGATATTTTAATGCAACAAAAACTAATATTAGCTTAAGGGTTTATATTAAATTCCTCTTTGATGACCTAAGTAGTAATTATAATTTTTTTTTTTTATTATTATTTGTTTATTTCTGATTAGCCAAATTGCTAACGCTGGTGAATAGCCATCGAGAACCCTGGCTACCTAGCACTTTCACACTTATTTATTTGCAAGGCTGCAATAACAGCACATGATGGGATAATTTCCGTGAGCCGCCAACTCTGGAGTAAAAATACGAAACTAAAGGGAATCCAGCATCGATGAAAGTGCTACGCTTGGTATGGTCCAGTTAGCTTACAATTGTTAGTGACAAAACATTGGCGTGTATAGTCAATGACTCTGGTTCGATTCCAGGGTTGGGCACTTGTTACCTCTGTTGGCTGTACGACTTTTGAGCAATTAAAAATTTGATAATTACTAAATTGAGGGCGTGTGAAATTTTCTACAAAAATTTCCATAATTATATATATAGATTATTACTCATTTAGTTTAACTGTATCGGCTCAAATGAGACGCATTTATTGCTATGAACTTCACTGTTTAAAATTATTATTCATTAATGACTCCAGACGTGAGTGCAAATTATAAAAAAAGCAATGCATGTATGACTAAACTTTGAAGACGCTTTTTTCATGCTCATTATAAGCTGCTTTGACAATAATAAAAAAAATTTAGTTTGAAATCGCAGAAGTGTTTCGAGTACTCTTTGAGAAAGTTCTAATATGACAGATGATTATTTACAAAAATCATTATAAAAGATAAATCAAGGTATGTATACCTAAAATATTTTTTAATTAGATGAAATTCGTATCATTAGAAAATCATCCTGTATCGTTGGTAAATTAGTTACATTTTATTTTATATGAAAATAAAAAGTTTTTGACAGAGGCTCAGCAAGTCAACTTGGGACACACGAGTATTTAATTAATAATTATGTGAAGTCGTGGAAAAAAAGTAAACACCCCCACTAACTTCTCAACAAATTATCGTAGAAGAAAGTTACTGGTACCACACGATTGGTAATAAAGTCTACTTTTAAATGATGTATATAAAATTTGCTTAGGAGGCCATCTGCATATTAAAACGAACCCAAACTTCATTTTTTTCAATGGCAATACCCAATTTTAACAAAATATTTCAAACCTTCGGTTCAAACTCATTTGCCTAGACACCAAATTTCATGTCATTTGAATGATAAATTTTTCAATTATAAACATTAAAAATTTAGTGCTTCTAATGTTAAATTATATTTTCATATTTTTATTAATATCTCCTGAAATTATATTCGTAATGGTCTAATATTTTGTGTAGCAATAATACTAAAATACCCAAACATAAATACGTTGAATTTGCAATTGTTATAATTTTATGATATGAATTATGAATTACGAAATTAATATTAAAAAAATTATGAATTGCAACCTACAATTTTTTTGATGGATTTAGATTTATTAAGTCCTGCTTTATGAAATCCAAAATTTCACATTATCCTTCCAAACAGTTTTCAAATTATGCTTGAAAAACGGCAAAATGGTAGTTTAAGGGGCCGTCTATGATAGAAGTGACTAGATATTTTGAAATTTCTAATGCTATCCTGCAATCTAGCAGTCTTCAATGGGTGCTTGAGTGGCGCTTAAGATGCCTTCATCAAGTCTCTCTCGGTCAACAATCGAGTACCGAACTTCAATTTGGATAAAACCCCTAAAATAGGCTCGTTTTAAAATAATTGATTTCTCGGAAACTTATCATACGAATTACATAAAAATTTGTTTTTAGGCTGATTGAAGGGTGTAGAGATCATTTATGCTGCCAGAATTGTGTACTGCTACAGAAAAACAACAACAACAACAACAAAAAAACAAAGTTATGGTTTGTTTTAATATGTAGATGACCCCTTAAGTAAATTTTATATACATCATTTTAAAGTAGACTTTATTTCCAATCGTGTGGTACCAGTAACTTTCTTCTACGATAATTTTTTGCAGAGTTAGTAAGGGGTGTTTACTTTTTTTTCCACAACTGTATATTTAATAAACATGCGGCTTGGACACTTTTTCACTCGGTTGGCTGTACGCCTTTTAAGCAATTAAAATTTGAAATGTTACTAATGCAAGGCGTGTGACATTTTCTACAGGAAAATTTCCAAGAATTATATAGATTTATTCAACTTGATCGATGCTGGATTCTCTTTAGTTCCGTGTTTCCCAGAGTGGTGGCTCACGGAAAAATATTCCAGCTTCTGTTGCGGTTATAGCTTTGCCAATATATGATAGTGAGAAGTGCCAGGAAGGGTATCGTTCCGCGTGGTTCAAGCCCCACCAGTGGCTGAGAGGTTCTGCTCTCGAATCTGGTAGACGGGAGGTGCTGGGTTCAATCCCAATCGCGCCCGTCGGCCTAATCGTTCGGAGTTTTCGTGGTTTTCTTCGAACCTTGGATTTCCAAGCGTTAATACGGGTTAGGTTCCCTTAGAAAGACCCCCACGAATGGCACTCCCCCCCCTGGGCCTATATCCCTCGTGCAGATAATTGGCCGTCATAAATACAACCATACAACCAACCGCGTGGTTCAATTGGTAGAATGTCGGTGCGCTATACCGCTGACCCGGGTTCGAGTCCCGGCTTGGGCACTTTTTCACTCTGTTGGCTGCACGCCTTTTAAGCAATTAAAATTTGAAATATTATTGAATGCAAGGCATGTGAAATTTTCTACAGAAAAATTTCCAAGAATTATATAGATTTATTCAATTTGATCGATGCTGGATTCTCTTTAGTTTCGTGTTTGCCCCAGAGTTGGTGGCTCACGGGAAAATATTCCAGTTTGTGCTGCGGTCGTAGTCTTGCCAACATATGGTACTGATAAGGGCCAGGGTGGGTATCGTTCCAAGTGGTTCAGTTGGTAGAATGTCGCTGCGCTATACCGCTGACCCGGGTTCGAGTCCCGGCTTGGGCACTTTTTCACTCTGTTGGCTGCACGCCTTTTAAGCAATTAAAATTTGAAATATTATTGAATGTAAGGCATGTGAAATTTTCTACAGAAAAATTTCCAAGAATTATATAGATTTATTCAATTTGATCGATGCTGGATTCTCTTTAGTTTCGTGTTTGCCCCAGAGTTGGTGCCTCACGGGAAAATATTCCAGCTAGTGCTGCGGTCGTAGTCTTGCCAACATATGGTACTGATAAGGGCCATGTTGGGTATCGTTCCAAGTGGTTTAGTTGGTAGAATGTCGCTGCGCTATACCGATGACCCAGGTTCGAGTCCCGGCTTGGGCACTTTTTTACTCTGTCGGCTACACGCCTTTTAAGCAATTAAAGTTTGAAATATTACTGTATCTTGTTCCCAAAGCATTATTGGTTACACAAAACAAAAATGTTTTTAAAAGGATGATTTCTTTTGGCTTTGCATCTTTTCAGCTTTCTTGACGTTGGGGGATTTTTCAATTCGGAAATATTTCTATATTTCTATTGTAAGAACATTATATTTGTACATTTCCTAATTCTACAAAACACTAAGTAAAAAATATTTAAAATAAAAGATTTGAGTGGGGTTATAAATAGTTCACAAAGTCCCTATACATTCAAATTTAATGAATCCTTCTAAATCATTCAATCCTTCTAAAATCCTTTTAAAGTTTATTAAATGATTATGTAAATCTTCTAATGTAGTTTAAACAATTCACGAAAAATACTTTAGAAGATAAAATTTTCACGAATTCATAATTTAGTACATAAAGGGTTAACAAGTTGTAAAAGTTAAGTTATTCTCAATAAGATATCTAAAGTTAGATATTTAATGGATGTTTTAATTGGTACACGTGCGCAAGTATTTTTGTTTTTTCTTATTCAAATTTATAACCCCTTTTCGCCGCCTATGATGCAAGGAGCATCATCTTGTCAGAGGCTTACTTGGTCAAACACGCGGATTTGATGTGACCTTCTCTTCAAATGTTTGATAGTAAATATTAATCATTGGGTAGGACAATTGATCTTGAAAAAGCCTCGAGAAATAGTTTACGATGATTTCATTAAAAGGTTTCGGAACAGCATGGGTTTTTTTGCTTCTTACAAAGTATGATTTAAAAATACATTTTGTTCCTCTAAAAACCAGTCTTTTTACAACTTGAGAAATATTTTTTTAATCAAAGGGCGAGCGGCCTTGAAAAGCTAGCAAATAATGCACGTTAATTTTGATTTGAAATCTAGAAATATTGATTGTAAATTACGGATCCAACAGTGTTATTGTAAGGAAGATAAGAAATTTTATAATTTGATCTTAATTGCACCATAGCTTAGAAATGACGAAATTTGACAGAAGTTTGATCTTGGATTACGAAGCCTGTAAATAATTTAGACTACTATTACTTTTTAAATTTATTTATTTATGTTTTATAGAAATAATATATATATATATTTTTTTTAATATATTTTTAATTTAAACACGAAAGAAAAAATCTTGCGTCAAACATAGATTATGAAACCCTTTCCAACACATTCAGAATAATGATACGAAACTGCACCGCTTAATAGTTAAAATATTATGTCTAATTCAACCATATGGAAAGGCATAACACACTTGAAAACCTAATTTCAGCTGTTCCCGTCTACAATCAGGGAATTATCCCAATTCTTTGATCAGCCCTGTATATATTGTATTGCCCTATTGTATAGTAATGATCTTGCAGTGAAATTCAGTGATTTGTATCAATTTCAATACATTTGAAGTAGTTTAATGTCATTAAAATACAATGCAAAAGATTTTTCCGTATTCACTATAATGTAACGGAATTCTTTTGAGTACCCCTATAAATGGACTATTAATCCCACATATTTCATATACAAGGGTTGGCGAACCTATGGCACGCGTGCCAGAGTTGGCACGTACGACAATTTCTCTGGCAAGCGAAGAAATAAATTTTATAATCATTATACAGATAACACATTCTTTTTTTTTCTGTTATAATCAATAAAATTTTGTTCCACAGACTATCACAAAAAATGCAACTGATTTTGCATGATTAACACATCAAAAGAATTTTCTTTTCCTGTTACGTTATGCAGGGTTTGTAACATGTATTTTGCCTTTTTATACGAATTTATAAAGTTGGATTTTTCAGACTAATTTTGTTAGCTAGTCACTGAAATAGGACGAAAAATGGATCCAGTTTCTATGCATATCTTTAAAACTATCAAATTATGAATCTGTGTAAAGAAATCTCCACCGAACATCAGCAAAAGTCTCATCAATAACTTTACTCATCAATACATTGTTTAATGTAACTTGGATAATTATAACCAGATATTGTATTAATAATAAAGTCAAAAACTACTAAAATAAATTTATTTTATCTTCCTTTCCTTGTTACAGTACGTATAAATCAGATTTACGAATTAAAATTTCGTTAGTTTAATAGCTTATTCCAAAATACACAGAAGTCGCATTTTAATTTTTAATATTTTTTAATTATTAATGCATGAAAGCAACTGATTTTTTAACTAGTATTTTGTATAAACATCGCACACTGCAAAATTATTTTAGGCCAAAGTTTGGCACGTTACATTGTTGTTAGATATTGTTTGTGAAATTTTGGCACACACACGTAAAAAGGTTCGCCGATCCTGTCATATACAATACCAAACATGCCACGGTGACCCTAAATAAGGTTTATCAATTGCATGAAAATCCGAGTATATTTACGGGAGTAAGAGCGTGGGCAGATGGACACACAGCCAGACGGACAGACGACCAGGCCAACCGAATGCATAAACACTTTTCAACTTTGTTGGAAAGTGTTAAAAAGTGTTAAAAAACAATAACAAAAGTTTCAATATTGTTCGGCAAAATAAACCTTTCAAAACTAGTTTTGTCATGGTTTTAAAGTGCAGGAACCATATTTTTGAGTCATCATTTCCTCTTTATACTGCTTATTCCGTTGTCTCTGGATTATACCTGAAAACAAACAAAGAAAGTAAAAAAAAAAAATATATATATATATAATAAAAAATTTTTAAATCTACACAGTTTTATCATATTTTTGTTATAACTTGAAAAACTTCTTTTGTTTCAGTTATATTACTTTTCTCCCGATACTCTAATGAGAGAAACAGTACAAATTATATTAATGTATGACCAAAACTTACCGACTTATGGCACTTTGAATTTTATGAATTTCGAACGTCTTCTGCCACTATAAACGCGTTTTTCCGTTTTTATTAAATTTGGCGACCAATATAAGTCACTTTAAATAAAACCAGTTTGGATACAGCTGACTAATTTTGCGAAATTCTCATTCACATTCAGTATTGACAAAAATTAGTATTGAATCTTCTATAATCGTGTTCCACTAATTTGAGCTTCGTGTGTTTGAATAGTATAAGCTGTCTCTTTAAAAATAAGGAATATAAAAGCTACCTCTTCCTCCCGACACTGGCCGGAAGCACTTTTTGTATTTATAAATGAAATATCTTCTATGAAATAATACTATAATTTTCTTCTTCTCTTAAAGTTAGAATTAATGCTATAGTTCACTTTCGGAGCTCCGTTTCTTCTCTCTATATGTAAGTCTAAATTTTTAGGGGTTTGTTTCTTCGTTTCCCAGACCATATAAACAGCGTAAATTTGTTCTAATATTTAATCTTCATAGTTTGAAAATGATAACGATGAACGATATTGTAATGTATCATATATTGTATTGCAGTGTATTGTATCCTTTCTGTATTCTTATGGATTCTTATTTGTGTATGTGCGTGTGCAATGCTTATTCTAATAGTATACTTACATACGCTTACTGATTTATGGAACTTTGAATTTTATGAATTTCCAACGTCTTCTGCCACTATAAACGCGTTTTTACGTTGCCACCCCATATATTTTTTGTACTTATAAATGAAATATCTTCCATGAATTAATACTACAATTTTCTTCTTATATTGAAGTTATAGTTAGAATTAATGTTATAGTTTACGTCTTCTCTCTCAATGTAAATTTTTAGGGGTTTGTTTTTTCGTTTCCCATACCACATAAACAAACAACATAAATTTGTTCTAATATTTAAACTTTATAGTGGGAAAAATAATAACGATTAACAATACTGGAATGTATCATATATTGTATTACAGTGTATTGTATCGTTTCTGTATTCTTATGGATTCTTATTTGTGTTGTGTGTGTGCAATTCGTATTCTAATAGTATACTTACATACGCTTTTTTAAAAAAGGACAAATGTTTCTTTATCTACGAAATATATTATAACAACGTCGGAAAATATACAATAACTTTTTCTGAGTTGCTCACGATTCGGAAATAACCCTTTAATCTCAAAAATCAATATATTTTCGAGATTTAAAGAAGCAATTATATATATATATTTAAAAAAAGAAAAAGTTTCTTTTGCTGCCACTGATTGTCGGAAACTTTTCCTAGTAATTTTTTATAGTTCGTTAGTAAGTTTTCTCAAATCGGAATATCGGTTTTTAAGATACTATTTGTCAGGTTTCTGACTCTAATGAGCATGTAACTAATTAAGACTACTATTATCTGATGTTATCTCTTTACTTATCTATTGTATTAAATATGTATCACTTTCTGCGTACTTAGGATTTAAGGTAATATATTTCTTTATCCTGAAGTTGATCCGAGCTATTTTAGTTAGATAGTATTACACGAACAAGCTCCATTGTATCGAGTAATTCCAATTTCCCTTTCTATTTAAGAATGCATACCTCAGATAAAGCAAACTGTCTAGAAGATAGTGGATACCACGGGATGGGGGAAGTTTCAGATAAGAGAAGGGGTCCCTGAGGGCACAAAAAATTCACCGTTTGAAAATTTGATATTTTTTAATTGAAAGCTCATAGTGAATATTGTCGTTAACATGTCGCACACACTATAAAGATGCCAAGTGAAAACGTTAACATACTTAAGTTTTCTGGTATCAATATGCAACATCTCATAGCCTACACGATATATGCAGACTTTGAAAGTGTACTAATATCTATTGCGTCAGCCACATCTTCTTCTAATCTTTGTCTTGTTTTTACCGCGCCTTCAACTGCGTGACAAACTTGTTTAATAATTTTTGACATGCCTTTAGAATTACTCGCAGGTTTCGAACCCACAAGCATATAACCAGACTTCTCATTTTCAGCTCATCATGCTAAGCACTGGACCACGTCTGTTCCGTTGTTTTATCAAATGAATATGCTTTTTACCTTTAAGTTATGTAATACAATAGATAAGTAAAAAGATAACATCGGGTAATAGTAGTCTTAATTAGTTACATGCTCATTAGCGTCAGAAACCTCACACTATCCATTCTCAATTAAGCATTTCCGGCTGCGTAGCTAATTTCTATGTGCAAAAGCTGCACAATAATGTTAATGGTGTTAATTTAACCTGTTTGTCTGTAAAACATGTTTTTTTAACATGAAAATGTTTACTTGAGAATGGATAGCATCTAAAAAACCGATATATCGGGCTGAGAAAACTGACTAACACACTGTAAAAACTACTAGGAAACATTTCCGAAAATCAGTGGCATCAAAGGCAACTTTTCTATTATAAATGCTTCTTTAAATCCTGAAAATACAGTCGAACCTCGTTATCCCGACACTCTAATGACCAGAAAAAAGTGTCGTCATAAGCGGGGTGTCGCGGTAACTAGAGTTGGAGAAAAATATGTTTATAAAAAGCTGTATTTTTTATTAATTTAAGACAATTTTTATTCATAATTGTTCTTGCAGTTTTAAGCAATAAAAAAATATTAAACAAAATAAAGACAAAAACAAAATTGAAAATAATAAAAATCAGGTTTGTGCTGACTTTTTTTTTTTTATAGTTACATGAAATATTGATGAATTAAGGTTTTCTTATCCTTAGATGCGCTTCCTAAAATTCTTTTTTCAATATCATACAAGGAACTGTGATCCATATTCGTTGTTTCAGAAATGGATGTTAAATAATTTCTGATCGTTTCAATGCAATTCAGTGCTTCGGTTTTAGTCAGATGAAAAACGCCATGTAACCACAAGAAAGCGCCGCGTGACCAGAACAAACAGACAGCAAGTAGGCTGAGACGTACGTCTATCTGGAGCTTAAGTGGGTCATTCATAGTGTATGGGTTTATTTATTCAGATAAAGAATTGAAGTAAAATTTCCCATTTATCTCAGTTGGTAATTTAGACACTTTTGTAAAAATGTTTTGACAAGACAATTCTTACTGCTTAATTTCCGTGCTTATAAGATGGAGTGTAAAAAACGGACAATTTTCCTAAACCGTCGGGATATCCGGAGTTGAAAATTATTCAACGACGTAAAATCCGGAGTTTATTTGCATTAAAATCGTATACAGAAAAGCGGGACTTTGTAAAACTGACGTGATAAGCGGGTTGACATGAAAACCGGGTGTCGTGATAACGAGGTCCGACTGTATATTGATTTCGGAAGTTTCTAAAAGATAAAGGACGCTTTTCGAATTTGCGAGTGATTCGGAAGATATTATTGTATATTTTCGTTTGTGGTTATATTATACTTTCCTAGAATAAGAAGTATTTCTCTTTCCTCAAATTTGTCTTTTCCCGAACTCTAAATTGCGTAAATGTAGTTGAATTCCTCTGTAATTTATATATTGAAATTTATTATGCAATGTTCGATATTGGAAATAAAGTATGTAGCGTTCATAGTTTATTTACAGAGACACCCAAAAATATTCCATTAGATATGGTCTATGGGGAAACATCGAAAATATATATGAGTAAATCCGAAGCACCTATAGTCGTCGTCTGGTCTGTCGTTTCTGTCGGTCGATTTGTCCGCATGTAACAGCAAAAAAAAAAACTACCCACCTAATGGTTTAAAATTTAATATATATTATCGTTGTAGAATTTTGTCGAATCATTTCAAATGTTATGAAAATCGAATCAAAACTTAAAAGGATATTAATAAAAGTTTTCTTCATTGTGTTAAATCCTATCATACGTAATTAATACAATGATATCCCATGATAGGTTACCATGGTAACTACGTCCTATTTAAAATGGAGTCCTATTATTTCCGTATTACTTAATTCAATATATATAATCGAAATAAATTTTGCATTCCTGCCTTTTTTTTATAAGAGTGCAACACCTATTGCACCAAGATCTGGATATTTATAAAACTAGTTATAGCACAAACACACCTCATTTGCCCCATTTGACGTACAATTTCCGGCTTGTTTTTTATAGTGTACATCCTTAGATACAATAGATATAAAAGTCTTTGCCCAACAAATGAAAATAATATAGAGAAATACATTTCATAATGTATGTTATCTATAAACTGTATACTTCAGTAATTAAGAAGTATCCAAAAAATGTATTAGCTTACTGGATTTTTTAACTTTGTTAATATAAAGAACCCATTAAAAGAAATGCTATTAATTACAAAAGTGGGGGTAATGGGACTTTAAGAGAAGATTGTAAATGTGATGTATAATTGAATATCATCATGCTATCTAAGCATTAAAAATGAACTTGTTTGGCCGAAGGAGAATGTTGGCTACCTATCAAAAGGTCAAGGTCTTTGTCATAACGGAAAGGCACGGAGCCAAATATCTAGTTTTCTTTTTGTCTTTAAGAAATAGTTTTCTTTTATTTTCAGCAAATATCCTAAGAAAATCATGAGATTATCATAATTTTTAAACAATCTTGTAGTAAGGCAAGGAAAGCCCTCTGTGCAAGAGAAATTTAATAGTAATAATATAAGAATAATGATAGTAATAATAATAATAATACATAATGATAATAATAATAATAATAAACTACTGCTGCTATTACTACTACTACTAATAATAGTAATAATAATATACTACTACTACTATTACTTCTAGTACAACTACTACTATGACGACGACTAAAGCTACTACTACTACTACTAATAATAATAATAATAATACTGCTTTGTAAGCTAATTTTTATTTACGCGCATTAAGGATTAAGATTAATAGATACATTTTGAATTACAGTAAACCCTGTCTTAGGCGAACCTCTGAGTAACACTGAAAACTGTCTAATGTCCCGCAGAAGGATTTTCAGTACAGTAAACTCTGTCTAAAGCGGAATACCGTCTACGAAGGAAAAATCCAATTGATGTCGCCTTAGATAGAATTACTGTACAGGCATTCCCCGACTTACGTAAATTCGCAGTTGTGTAGGTAATTCGAAAATTACATTTATGAACACACTAGCGCGTTTGATGCGCATTTGCAAACTTTTGTTAATTAATTTATAAATAAAATATGCAAATAAAAACCACAGCCATGATATAGTTTTATATATTAGAGGCGGCAGTTATATTTTTATTGGGATGTACAATTAAATCATTAACACATCAAATGCTCACCCTTCGATATCGAGGGCATTAGAAGTCGTTAGAGAACAGCATTTCTCTTCACAACCATTCACTTCAAGCGCTGATTCTCCCACTACAGGACGTAAGTTACGTAAGTGCGAATTTATGTAAGTCGAGTATTACGTAAGGCGAGGAATACCTGTAGTTGGGAAGAGTAATGCTGTCTTCTAAGAACTTCAACCACTCTCGATATTGAAGGGTGAGGGTTTGATTTGCTAATGATTTAAATGTATATTCCAATACAAATGATAACTTCCTCTAATATATAAAATTATATTACGGCTGTGCTTTTTATTTGCATATTTTATTTATAAAATAATTATCAAAAGTATGCAAATGCGTATCAAACGCGCTAGTATGTTCATAAATGTAATTTTCGAATTACTTTTACTTACGCAACTGCGAATTTACGTAAGTCGCGTAATATATAAATCGGTAGATGCCTATTTATGCATTTTCTGAAAAACTTGAAAGAAAAAACGTCCTCACTTGTTGGACGGAAATATTGTCTTTTCCCACCACTCTGTCGGGGATTGTATTGTCACGGCCTACTGTTACGAAGGTCAAGGCCTAAAACCTTCGAAAGATCCATAATTATGTCTAATATGGGTTCTTTTGAGTGATTCTTCAATGAATGATTATGAAAAGAAATGAAAGATGAATGGTGGATTAAATTTGACGTTTATAACATGTTTATGAATTTCCCTTGTGACGTTGTATTTTTTCGAGTAATTTTCATCTCCTCGTACACTGCAAAAACTTGTGTGAAAACACAGGAAATAAATAGAGGTTCTCGGTAAATTTGTACTACAATTAAAATTAGTATGTTGTGGCCATCTCAAAACTTTCTTCTTTATAAATCACATAAACAGCACTAATTGATATCAATAGATAGAATTACTGTACAGGCATCCCGCGAGTTACGTAAATTCACAATTATGTAATAAATCTCGGAAATTACATTTATGAACACAGTAGCGCGTTTGATACGCATTTGCAAACTTTTGTTAATTAATTTATAAATAAAATATGCAGATAAAAACCACAGCCATAATATAGTTTTATATATTCGACGCAGTTATATTTTTATTGGGATGTACTATTAAATCATTAACACATCAAACGCTCATCCTTCAATATCGAGGGCATTAGAAGTCGTTAGAGAACAGCATTTCTCTTCACAACCATTCACTTCAAGCGCTGACTCTCCCACTACGGGACTAAATTAGCTATTAGAAGTGTCAATTCATTTTTGATTTTGTGTAATGTTGTTAGTTATTCATAGCAGTAATCTAATTCATAATAAATATTATGCTTATCAAGGATTAGTTTATTTTGTGGATCTTGCCATCAGAAATTCGTGGAGAAGACGTAAATTAATCCTCTTTAATTATTTCTTACTTTTATTGTTGTTCGATGTAGATTCAAAATTGTTATAATTCATCATGGTTAAATTTATAAATACCACAGTTCCACAAAATAATTTTTTATTTGAAAAGTGTTTTTTCAGTTTGTTTTTATATTTTTCATACTTTTATAGTTCATATGCGAGTAAATACTGCTGCATGATGTTGCATTTATAAAATAATAGTATGTAAATTATACATATATTGCAGTTTCTTACGAAATTTTCCCTAAATAATTTACAAATTCAATTTCCGTAAAAGTTTACGGAACGCATTACTTGCATAAGTCGGGGAGATGCCTGTATCTCCATATTTCACCTTTCAGTTTCCCCATTGGATCTACCAGAGCAATTTTCTTTTCTTTTTTCTTTTCTTTTTTTTCCGTTTAGTTATTTAGCAATTTTAAGTTAATTACAACTGATATTAATTACAAAAGTAAGGGTGATAGAGCTTAATAGAAGATTGTAAATGTAATGTATAATTGATTTGGACCAACTAGAATGTTGGCTACCTATCAAAAGATCTTTGACATAACGGAAAGGCACGAAGCCGAATATCTAGTTCCCTTTTTGTCCTTAACCCATTCATGCCTAGCGTCCCATTTTTGGGACGCTTCGAATTTTAATAAATTTTTATAATTTTCTTATTTTTGGGACGCTTTGAATTTTAATAAATTTGTATAATTTTCTTCTTTTTTATAACATGAAAATTGTATGAAATAATTATCTATAAATTTCTTTATCTGTTCCCGAGAGATGACAGCATAAAATGGATATTTATTTGCTTAAATGAAGGTTTTTTTTTAGTTTTTATAGATTTTCTATTTTTCAAGATGGCGAAATGCAAAAAATTAAGTTTATTTGTATTTTTTCTATCAAGGATCCAAATAAATAAGTCATAATCTTAGCTTGTAGACTTCTTTGAAGTACGCATTTTTTAACACTTTCGAACAAAGTTGAAAAGTGTTTATGAATTCGGTTTGTCTGTCCGCCTGGCCGTCTGTACGCGCTCTAACTCTCGTAAATATACTCGGATTGTCCTGAAATTTTTGGATGTTACTGACGTTTGGATGTTATTGACGATGTTATTGACGTTTACCATACCACGATGTCTATTTCAAATGAAGTTTGTAGCATGTTTAGTTTCTCTACAGGGACAGTCAAAAGCATTCCGTTACATTACGGCCAATGGGAAAAAATCGTTTCAAATGATTTTTAATGATGATGTTACACGCATCCAAACATAACAAAATTTATATGCATTTATGAAGTGCACTGAAATATGCATTCTGTAGAATATGCGGTGCAAAAAATAGTTATTATTCATTTACAGGGCCACACAAAAGAATTCCGTTACATTACGGCCAATGGGAAAAAATCGTTTCAAATGATTTTTAATGATGATGTTACACGCATCCAAACATAACAAAATTTATATGCATTTATGAAGTGCACTGAAGTATGCATTCTGTAGAATATGCGGTGCAAAAAATAGTTATTATTCATTTACAGGGCCACACAAAAGAATTCCGTTACATAATGATATAGCGGGGGGGGGGGGGGGTATTGTTTGCGGCGTATTTTAATTATGTTAAACTATTTCATATATAGTGAAATTGCTATACGTCGCTGAGGTTTACTATGTTGTTTCATGTATAATACGAAGTGTATAGCATTTACCGGAACACACAAAAAAGATTTCAGATACTATATTGTATTACTAGTACTGTACGCTAGCGGTCATTGCTGGAAATGCATTTTCAATTATAATATGATCTTTTATGTTTCACTATATTTATGCATACTATATGTTGTGCATAAATGCTATAATTTATATACAGGGCTACACAAAAGAATTCGTAAGGGTTACTGGGTATGAGCGCAAATTGCTTAAAAGTGTCTTTTAAAGGAGTTATGCATTTGTACGCTGAACTACATTTAATTTAGTAAAAAATGTTTGTAGAATATACATAAAATTATATACAGGATCCCGCAAAGAATTGGATACAAGGCCGTCTATAAATGGTAATTTCTGGAGGTGTGATTTCAGTAGTTTTAAGAGTGTTTCAGTGTGAAATAAATTTTAGCTAAATAGTGGCGTGTAATAAAGTTACTGTAAACTACAGAGCTGTACAAAAGCATTCAAGTATGTTTCCATGTATTAGTATAAATTACTGAAAGAAAAATTTCAACCTGTTATGCGTTTTCTTTCTAAACTAAATTTCCCCATTATATAGTATATATATAAACATACAGATCAAATACACGGCTGTTCAAAAGAATTGGAATACATATTTGACTATGGACGTAACTGTTGAAATCAATTTTTTAAATGTTTACTTAGTTATCTTATTTACCTCATTTCCCTAAATAACGAAGTTTTGTTAAAGCTTTCAGGGAGTGATGGAAAGTGTTTCATAATCTATGTCGTACACATGATTTTTCTTTCTTGTTTTAATTGTGAAGTTATATGTTCAAGCCTATCTTTTATGCATTTTTGTAACACACAAAATATAGGTCGCTAAGCACGAATGAGTTCATATTTTTATTAGCCATTTAGGGGACCGTTATTTATGTAAAGTCCTTTTCAAGATGATTACGAAATAAACTGTTTTTAAGCGTCAAACAAGATTATTCTTAAATTATTATTATTAATAATACTTATAATGTTATTAGTCCCTGTAAAGAAATAAATATATATATATATTTGTAGTTCATAAAAATACTAATTATAGTATACAATATACAATTTAAAAGCTTATTTTATATAAATTTAGACAAAACATATAATTATGCATATTATAATATTATAAATATTATACATAGTTCCATATTTAGTATGTTAACATTTTATCAAATAAATACAAAACTTTTTTAGTGTAATTTTTTAAAATATTTTTCCAGTTCATTTTGGAACATTTTAAAGTGATTTTACCAAGAAATTTGAGAAAACAAAAATTCAAGCACAAATGGGTTAAGAAATATATATTTTCTTTTCAGTGAATATCCGGTGAAAAATACCTAGACTATCATCGCCTTAACTCATTAAAGCCGGTTGGCAAGAAAACTTGCCAGGTTAAGGCGAAATTTTTTTTTAATTTGACTACCAGTATTTTAGTTTGGAAATTTTCATATTATTTAATCTCAGATTTTGAGAGATTAAATAAACAAAATTACAAAGTCGCAAAAACTGGGGTCGAAGAATTAAAAGAAGTGTAAAGGAGGCTCGTCGTAACAATGCTGTAGTGATGCAAGAGAAAAATCCCTGTAAAAGCGAAATTTTATCTATTATTCAAATAATAATTGTCATGCAACCAACCTTCCTTTTGATCCTCTAACGTAAGCGAAGTGAAGAGACCGTCTCCCAACGGTAAAGGAATCGAAGTGAAGAGAGGAGATCGGCAGTTGTGTTGGTGTTTGTCGTATATGTAGGATGCGGGAAAGCATCCGAGATAATATTTGTTTGCTTTTGAGAAGTGATATAGGTAGTTTTGGTGGAGTATTGTTAGTATAAATGGTAGTCTATGTGTATATCTTTTTTGGCCAGTGTAAATACTTGTAAAAATAATTTTGTGTTTAATAAACTTTTAAAAACCAAATTCTGATGCCATACTCGGTCGTCCCGACATCACAGCACGCTCTCTCACAGCAAACCAGAGAACAAGTTAAATAAAAATGTGCATTTGATCTCAAGGTGGGATTACTAAATAGAGGTGAGATGTCTATTGTTTATTTTGCTTTTACTTGTGTGATAATTCTGTTTTAAAAAATGTTTAAGAACGTAACCAAAACAGATTTGCTTATTGTTCTACAAGAAATCGGCGAAGAAGCCGATCCAGGTTTAAAAGTTGCGGAACTTAAAGATTTATTATTAAACTCTAAAGAGTATGCAAACGATAAAGAATTCGTCACGGATTTTTTGGCAACCACAGTTACGGAGAGGAAAAATGTAGAAGAAACGAATAAATGGCGTTTGCAGCAACAAGTGGTAAACGAGAATGTGTCCCGTAATGAAGGAGAAAGAGAAGGCGCATCCATATCTTTAGATAAACTGATAAAAGCAGTTGAAGTGTTGGCTATTTCAGTGCCTAAGAAAAACGAAACATGGAATCTATTCTTTGATTCTTTAGAAAGAGCGTTTAAACATAAAAATGTTCCTAAGGAATATAAATCTGAAATCTTATTGAAATTAATAGGCGAGAGGGCAGGAAATGTTCTTGTATATATTAATGATGAAGATTTGAAAGATTATGATAAAATTAAATCATTAGTTTTGAAAGAATATGAACCGTCCCCATTTTCTTGTTTACAAAATTTTAGAAACGCTTAAGATTACCTGGTGAAACACATCAACAGTTTGCTTCGCGATTAAGATCCTGTTTTCTACATTATTGTAAAATTCGCAATGTTAAAGATTTTGATTCACTTATTAACTTAATAATATCTGATAAAATTTTCGAAACATTGGATAGCGAGCTTTCAACTCATATTGCAGTTAAACAGGGAGAAAGTTGGCTTTTGCCTGATCAGTTATCAAGAGATTGTGATGTTTATTTTACTGCAAAAGGCAGATCTTTTGATGAAATAAAATTTGAGAAACGACCTACTTATCGTGAAATAAATCACGAAAACGCTAAATATGTTCCGCCACAACTTAGGAAAAATCAAATTGCATCTGAGAACAAATATTTCTCAAAATCACGTGATTGTTATATTTGCAATTTTTTTTTTTCACCTAGCTAGAGTTTGCCCAAACCGGAGAAAGAAATATGATAAATCAAATAAACAAAAGGATGAGCAGGGTCAGAAAAAGCCTAAACCGCAGGGAGATACAAATAAATTGTACTCGAAAGATAATGCAGTAGTCACTAATGTTAATTCCATACATTTACAAACTAACGATCAATTAAATGAAATTAGTTTTTATCCTTTAAAAAAAATCGTTCTTTATATTGAAGGAAAGCAAATTGAAGCTATTGAAGATTCAGGTATGCAGATTAATATTTTAAATACCTCATTAATTCCCAATTTGAAAATCGAAACTAAAGGAAGTATTGTTTTAGAATCGGCCTTTAAAGAAAAAATACGTGCAAATTTGGCGACTATCCCTGTATATTATAAATCAGACAGCGGAATTTATGTATGCTTAAATATACTCTTTGCGTTGACTGAAAATTTAAATGTTCCTTGTTTAATCACCCCTGATGTACATAATTCTTTAATGGAGTTGCTTCAAAATGAAAACTTGCGCAATAGTTCATCGCAGGTGCAAGGTCAATCTAAAAATAGCTCAGCCGTGGAGGGGGGGTCTGAATTCAAATTGTGATGTTTGTTTTATTTCGAAAGATAAATTACAAAATGATCAGAATGAACTGTCAGAGTATAATAAGTTTCGTATCACACAAAAAGAATGTCCAACTTTAAATAATTCTTTCAAGGACGCTCGTTTAGGAAAAAATAATTTTTTGATACGGGATGATTTATTGTTTCATAAGGAGAGAGTGGAGATATATTATTTGTGGAGATAAAATTTATCAGCTCGTATTACCAGGGAGTTATAGAAATAAAGTTTTGCAATTAGCGCATGATTCAATTTTTGGAAATCATTTGGGAATGCGGAAAACTAAAGAAAGGATTAAATTATCATTTTATTGGCCGAATATTTCAAGAGATGTAGAAAATTATTGTAAAACATGTAAGAACTGTCAGTTAAAGAGTCCCGAGAAACAAACTGATAAAATTCCCATAGCACCTGTTGTTCGTCCACCATATCCTTTTCATACTGTAAACATTGACGTGATAGGTGAAATTGTGCCGCCGTCAGGTAGGAAACATAAGTATTGTCTGACATTAATTGATCAAAATACTAGATGGCCGGAAGTTGTTCCACTCAAGAGTCTATCCGCGAAAGCAGCATGTGATGCTTTACTAGATATTTTTATGCGTACAGGAATTCCTGAAGTTATATGTTCGGACCAGGCCACTAATTTTAGATCTGAATTGACTAAAGAATTTGAGAACCGGTTAGGGACATCACCCCGCTTCTCAACTTCATCGTATCCAGCCTCAAATGGTGCGATTGAAAAATTTAATAGGGTGTTTAAGCAAATGTTACATCATGTAATTCGTACAGATCCTGTTAATTGGAATAAACATATTCCTTTTTTACTTTTTGCCTATCGTGAGGTACCAAAGTGTACAACTGGCGTGTCACCGTTTAAGCTCATGTATGGTCGGGAAGCTAGAGGCCCCTTGGCAGTATTAAAGTCTTCGTGGTCAGGTGAAATACCATTGCCACTGAATCTTAGCAGCTCAGCAATAGATTATTTGCAAGAATTAAAAATAAATTTGGAAAGAGCCGCCGAACTTGCATCACTAACCGCATCCGAAAAACAAGAAAATTATGCCCGCTATTTCAATCGTCGAAGTAGAATGAAAGAATTTCAGAAAGGTGATTTAGTATATTTGCTCATACCAGATTCTACTAATAAATTGTATGCTAGATGGACAGGGCCCGGTGAAATAGTCGAAAGAATAAATCCCCATTCGTATAAAGTGAAATTACCCGATGGTAGTTTAAGACACGTTCATGCGAACAAAATAAGAAAATTTAATGTAAGAGCACAAACTGTTGGAGTTATTTTTGAGGATGATGTTGAATTTGGTGAAATTCACCCCACACCAAATAAAGCTAATAGTTTGAATGAAACTAACATTGAAGTAGACCTTAGTCATCTGGAGGATAAGAAACGATTAGAATTAAGTAAACTTCTAGAAAAACATGCACCATTATTTTCTGGTAAAATTCAAGTTGCAAATGTCGGAGCACATAAAATTCGTTTATTACCCGGTGCGGAAAGGAAGAAACCATATATTTATAAAATTCCGGAATCACTAAAAAATGAAGTTGATAAACAAATAGAAGAGTTAGAGCATTTAGGACTTATAGAGAAAAGTGAGGCTGAAATAGCTTATCCTGTTGTATGTGTTGCTAAAAAGGATGGTAGCATGCGTTTATGTATAGATTTTCGTCTATTGAATGCAGTGACAAAACCTTTTGATTATCCTATGGAGAACGCAACTGAATTAATCAATGAAATTGGAAGTGCTAACACAATTACCTGTTTAGATGTACTAAAAGGGTATTGGGAAATTCCTCTTGAAGAACAGAGTCGAGATCTCACTTCTTTTAAAACTCATCGTGCTTCGTACCGATGGAAAGTTATGCCGTTCGGATTGCGCAACGCAGCTGCTACGTTTCAGAAATCAATCAACGATGCTCTGGGTGAACACCGTAAACATTGCAAAGCATATCTAGATGATATTGCTATTTTTTCATGTGACTAGGATGCGCATCTTAAACATCTGGACGCTGTTCTGTCTAAATTAACTGAACTGAAGTTCACCGTAAATGTCAAAAAATGTTCTTTCGCAAAAACTCAAATCAAATATTTAGGTCATCTCATAGGAGAAGGTAGACATCAACCAGATCCAGAAAAGTTATGTGCCATTGAAACGATAGAATCACCTAAAACCAAAACATCGCTTAAAAGTGCATTGGGTTTATTTAATTATTATCGTGATTACATAAAAAATTACGCTGAAATCGCTAAGTCTTTAATCGACTTAACGAAAAAGAAAATTCCTGAGATCATTCCATGGTCTGATGTTGAAGAAAAAGCTTTTCAAACTTTGAAACGCTTATTGTGTGAAGCCCCTAAGCTTTATACACCTGATCCTAAAAAGCCTTATACCATTCAGTGTGATGCCAGTTCTTTTGGAGTAGGTGCTTGTCTATCGCAGAGAGATGATAAAAAAAAATTGCACCCAATTAGTTTTGCTAGCCAAAAGTTCACTAAGGTGCAACAAAATTGGTCAACCATCGAGCTTGAAGCGTATGCTGTGGTATGGTCAATAAAGAAATTTGAAGTTTATGTGTTTGGTGCTGAAATTGAGTTAATAACTGACCATAATTCCTTGGTATATTTACAGAAATCTGCACCTCAGTCTGCAAAATTACAAAGATGGGCATTATCTTTACAAAGATATAACATAAATATTTCACATTGCCCAGGTACGCAGTTAAAAAATGCAGATGGTCTATCAAGACTAGTTAGTTAACTGTATAAAGATTATTTAAGTGACACTTTCTTTTTATGTTTTTTTTGTATCCAGTATTATATCAAGCATCTTTTCGTCTGTTGCGAAATATTTCTGTGTTTAATTTAGTATTTTTTATTGTTATATATATCTACATTCTATTATAACAAGGCTTCTATACATCTGTTGTGAATCGTTTTATTGCCGAAACGTCAGTGAAGGCTTACTGTGGAGACACGAAAAGTTTTGGTTTCCGTTAGTCTGTCTGTCTGTTCCGCGATAACTGCCGTAAAAAGCATCCTATTATCTTAAAATTAAGGATGCATGTTGGTGAAATCCCCGGATTTAGCTGTATAGTTTTTGGTTAAATTTGGTTCATTCGTTCGGAATATATAGAACATTTTATTTTGCGACTTAATGCTTTCCTATAGCAATTCAGACGATTTTTCCATTTTTATTTGTTGAAAAGAAATGGCTCATATGATTAAAGGATTTAAATGCTAAATTAAGGATGATGAAATTTCCTAATTAGAACCATACATTATTCATATTAGTTTGAAATTTTGTGTATACATTTGTCAGAGTTTTTAAATTCGGGGTATAACTTTTATGGAGGGATTTTATATATGTGTTTCAATAATATAAAATATTTTTTTTAAATATAAATTGCCTTTTTAAGCACATATTTAATTGTTTTTATTATCTTTTAACTGTTACCTAGCAGCGAACTACACCTAAAAATATCGTAAATGTGAAAGTCTGTGTAATTGTTTGAAGTTAAATCAAAGTCAAAAGGGACGAATTAATGCCTTTGTGTCTTTACATATAGATGGAATTTACCACAGAAATAAAGAAAGACTATGTTCTATTTATTTTGTTCAAATATTTTTCTTTTAAATTAAAAAGTTCATTATTTTCATAAGGAATAAATCGACATTTTGCTATGAAATTTAACAATCATTTTTTTTTTTTCCCGTTGCCACGAAAATTTAATCCCGGAATAAAAATTTATCCTAAACAGTTAATTTTGATTTGAAAGATTTTTATGTGCGAGAGGAAAGTGAAATAAAAAATAGACATGAATACGCCTTCATATTAGAAATAAAGTGAAAATACGAAAAGAAGGTGAATTTGATCTCATATATCAAAAATAAAACAAATACGCTTTGAGGTTGAAATAAAAGGGGCTTGTGTTATGATATTAATTCTTATTATTAAAAAAAAATGTTACTAATATCTCATGGTTTATCGTCTGCACGCAGCTAGCAGAAATGTTAATTCTTAATCGAAAATTCCAATGAGGAAAAAAAAACTTTTGAACAGCAAATATATAGTAAATATCAAAATTATGCACCGCAAAATTATCGCTGTCGAAAATGACGTCATTGTATCGGGAAATAAATATTTTCATCCTTAAAAACCAAGCATTAACTAGATTGCCTGAAAAAATGTTTTTTTGACGGGTGTTACTTCTTAATGCCGCCTTATTTCAGAAAATATGAATGAAAATTATTTTATTTTTAAAGGAAATTACATTTTCATTCATAAAACCTAAACGTTTAATATAATTGCGTCCATGTAAATCATTTTCTGTGTTACCAGTATTGAAAAATAAGGCTCGGAAGTGTAAAAAGAAATCTAAGATTTGCGCTAACCATTAGCGCAATCAATAAAAAGTTACGTATGTAAATTAATAAGACCACGGGGGGTTCAGGGGGGCTCCGCCCCCCTGAAGAAATCTACTTTATTATTTAAAAAATATACCAGAATTAACAGCTCATGAAAATTTAAAAATATCCTTCCATAACGTTTTTAATTTAATGCTTCTAATGTCTGAAAACTTCGTATTTTTTATTCTTATAAATAATTACATAATTTGAAAACTTTAAATTGCGGTTTGCAGGCAACTGAATATTACCAAAGTGAGTCTAAAAACAATGACTTGCAGAGCTGACGTTGAGGCTCCTGATCTGCAGATTTACTAGTTATATATATGTTTTATCACTATTTGCCGAAACGTCAGTGAAGGCTTACTGTGGAGACATGAAAAGTTTTGGTTTCTGTTAGTCTGTCTGTCTGTTCCGCGATAACTGCTGCAAAAAGCATCTGATCGGCTTGAAATTCACTGGGCATGTTGATGAGGTACCCGGAATTAGCTGTATAGTTTTTGGTTAAATTTGGTTCATTCGTTCGGGAAATATGGAATATTTTAGTTTGCTCTATAATGCTTTTCAATGGCAAGTCAGACGATTTTCAGATATTCATTTGTTGAAAGAACTGGCTCATATAAAAAATGGATTTAAATGGTAAATTTTTGATGCTGAAATTTTTAAATAACATTATTAAATTATTCCAATAAATTATGTCAATATATTTGCGAGATTTTTTTAATTAGGTTTATAATATTGGGGGGAATTTTATGCATGTTTTGCAGTAATATAAAGGATTTTGTTTTATAAATTTGACATAATGCATATTTCATTTTTTTTTCCTTTTCTTTCTCTGTTGCCTAGCAACATATTTGGTCCTAATAATATTAGTATAATTGCGTGTATAATGCTTGAGTAAAGCCAACGTCAAAACAGATGAATTAATAAATTTGTATCTTTGCATATAGAAGGATTTTAGCCCAGAAATAAAAATAGGCAATATTTCTTTTATTTTATTTATTTTATTGAAATATTTTGCTTAAAAATACAAAAGTTCATTATTTTCATGGAGAATAACGTAACATTTTCCCATAACATTTACCAATATTTCTTTAATTGTTGCCAAGAAAATCAAAACCCGGAATAATATTTTCTTTTAAACAATTTTCAATTGAAATGTTTTGTCGTGAAACAGGAAAATGAAAAATAAAATTAAGAATAGAAAATTAATATGGCGGCATATTGGAAATAAAAAGAAAACTCTCGAGTATTTCTTAATATAACAAGATGAAAAGTTTTGAGTAAGTACGCATAGCAGGTGAATTAGACGTCATTTATCGAAAACAAAGATGCTGGAATAAAAAGGTCTTGGGTAAAATAAAATTAACTATTATTCACGGAGGAAAGAGATAGATGGAGATGCAGTATGCTGTAAAAACAGTTTGCAATACGATGTGCGTTATCGCTCAGATTTAAATGCCCTCATTCGGCCCAAACAAAACAAGCACGTGGAACAGGGACCAAATTCTTTGACTTCATCCGTTTTTTTTTTCCTTTTTTTTTAAGTACGTCGTTGTGTTGTGCCGAATGTAGCTGATTTTAGGGTTACATTTTTGGCGTCACTTCAAGATTTATTGTCTGTGTACGGTTAACATGAATATTTTATTTAAAATTTAAATTTTATTAATTTATAAAAAAAAACTTATGCTTATCCTTATAAATCACAGCGTAAAAAAAATCTAATATATACTATAACCATCCGCACAATCAATAAAAAATTACGAATGTAAATTTAAATAGACTACGGGGGGTTCAGGGGGGCAGAGCCCCCCTGAAGAAATGCAATTTTTGATTTAAAAAGTTACCAGAATAAGTAGCTCATCAGAATTTCAGAACATCAATGTACAACCACTTGTTTAACACTTTTAATTTCTGAAACTTTACGAAGTATCTTGTATGCTCATAAATATTTATGTAATTTGAAAACTTTAAAAAGCGATTTGTAGGAAGTTGAATATTATGCAATGAGTGTTAAAAAACAATGACTTGCAAAGATGACGTTGAGGCTCCTGATCTGCAGATTTACTAGTTATATATATGTTTTATCACTATAACTATTATAACAAGGCATCTGTACATCTGTTTTGAATTGTTTATTATATATTTCTTATGCTGTATGGTTGCCATATGTCAGATTTTTGCTTCGCTCTGCGTAGCAACAATCTTATCGGGGGGGGGGGGGGTGTCATGCAACCAACCTTCCTTTTGATCCTCTAACGTAAGCGAAGTGAAGAGACCGTCTCCCAACGGTAAAGGAATCGAAGTGAAGAGAGGAGATCGGCAGTTGTGTTGGTGTTTGTCGTATATGTAGGATGCGGGAAAGCATCCGAGATAATATTTGTTTGCTTTTGAGAAGTGATATAGGTAGTTTTGGTGGAGTATTGTTAGTATAAATGGTAGTCTATGTGTATATCTTTTTTGGCCAGTGTAAATACTTGTAAAAATAATTTTGTGTTTAATAAACTTTTAATAACCAAATTCTGATGCCATACTCGGTCGTCCCGACATCACAGCTCATATTATTTAATCTCAGATTTTGAGAGATTAAATAAACAAAATTACAAAGTGGCAAAAACTGGGGTCGAAGAATTAAAAGAAGTGTAAAGGAGGCTCGTCGTAACAATGCTGTAGTGATGCAAGAGAAAAATCCCTGTAAAAGCGAAATTTTATCTATTATTCAAATAATAATAAACAAAAGTTGTTTAATTTAATGCCTATATTAAATCATACGCTTTTCATCTATACCGATTTTTATCATTCATTATTTGTATCAAAATAATGGAGTATCATGCTTGTCTGTGCTATATTCGCTAAAAAGTCGTAATATAGTTACTTAGTAATATAGTTATGCATTTTAATTCAATAATAATAATAATAAAAACATTTATTTTTGTTTTATAGGATAAACACTTCATCTCACATTTTAATCTCTTGCGCTGTGTGACATACGCAGCATACGTCATGCTATTTTGGTCATTTCCGACAATGACGTATGCAGCGTACGTCATGATATCTGGCTGAATTTTTAATAAGACATTCCGAATTCTTACCAGAAAGTTTTAACTCTTATTTTTCCTTTACAAGATCACTGAACAATGAAACAATGGAAGCTGGTTTACTTGTACAAAAAAGGGGGTATCATGTTTGTCTGTGCTGTAATCGTTAAACAGTCATAATATAGTTAGATACATTTTAATTTAATATAAAAAAAATACATTTACCATTGTTTTATAGAATAAACATGTTATCGCACATTTCAATAGTAAAAACAGTACTTTTTAAAGAAAGCTTAAAAATCTCGGCCAAAAATATAAAATTAATTTCATTCGGAACTGAAGATGCCTCGGATGAACAGGTGAAAACGTTTTTCTAAAATGGAAAAGCAGAATGCTGTTTTTTGTGTTAACGATCAAGGTGAATATGTTTTTTATCAATTTTTAGTGGTGTTAAATTACACAGATATATATTTTTAATGAACTTTGGAGAGATTCCAAAAAATAATGATATGAATTTTTAGCACAGAAAATAGTGTTTTTGGAAATATATTGGTTTTCTATTAAACCAATATAACAATCAATTAAACACAAAAGTACTGCTTTTATTATCAATGCCTTGCGCTCTGGCGCTGTTAGCGGATGTATGTTGCCTTCAGTGTTGCCACATCTGGCAGATTTTTTTGGGGGGTGGGGTGGGGTGGGATTTTGAATTCACACCACAAAAATTTAATCGGTAATTTTATTTTACTTCATTTATGGAAAATCAGTCATAGAGTTTTCCATAAAACGCACACACGCACGGAAACGCACACATACGTCATTATCGCGATATTTTCCTTAGACTGTTCAGAAATGACAAATCGGAAATTGTATGTCAAACGTGGCAAATGAGGTGCGATCGTACTATAACTCGTTTTATAAATATTCAGATCCTGGTGCAATAGCTGTTGCACCCTTATTCAAAAACACATGAATACAAAATATATTACGATTATCTAAATTAAATTCAGTAACACGGAAACAATAGGACTCCATCTGAAATAGGATGTAATCATCATGGTAAGCTATAATCATTACCTATCGTAAGATATGATTGAATTAATTACGTATGATAGGATTTAATAAAGTGAAAAAAACCTTTTTGTAATATCTTTTTAGGTTTTGATTCGATTTTCATAAAATTTGAAATGACTCGACAAAATTCTGCAACGATTATATACATTAAATTTCAAAACATTCGGTTGGGTAGCTTTTACGTTGTTATATGCGGACAGACGGACGGACCAGACGAAGACTGTAGGTGCTACGTATTTATATAATTACAAACGCACCTTAAATGTAAAAAATAGGAAATAAAAAATCTTTAAAAATTTTCCATATTTTTCTCATAACTTGAAAAAGAAATTTTTCTTCCCTGTTTATTTAGCAGGTATAATTTGTAGAGAATTTAATCACCTTTATTTAATCCTTTATCAGGCAAGGGAATTCTGTGGCCGAAATGTTGAAAAGATCCACTACCACCAGAATTTACAAACAAATTGATTTGAAAATAAGAAGTGGTTCTTTTATTCCGTATATTATAAAAACAAAATATTTTACTAAAAATTCCGGTGCTAATTGACCAGTTTTCCATATAATTTAAGTAAGAAGTACAGCAGAGCGCCGATTATTGGAACTCCAATTAACCGAACTTCCAATTATCCGAACAGCCTATTTCTCACAGAAAAAAAAAAAAAAAAAAAAATTAACTGAATTTCCAGATATCCGAAAAGCCTATTTCTCACAAAATTTTTTTTAACCGAACTCCCAATTATCCATTGGCTTGGAATAAAATTTTAAATAAAGAAAAAACTGAAAAATGGATCAGAAAATGAGGAATGTAAAACAATAAAGGAGATGGAAAGAATCCTAAGCTATGAAGAAATTGAAATTAAAAGTGGTTAAATAGGGAAGCAAATGACCCTGGATACCAGATTTTAAATGATGGTGAGATTGTGGATGAGATTCATGAGGTAAAAGAAATTGAAGAAAATGAAAACGAATATTCTGAAAATAACACAGGTCTATCACATTACGAAGCCTTTGAATGTTTGGAAACAGTTATGAAACGGCTCGAACGACAGAAGAACGTTGATCCTGTTCAACTAACGTATTTAAGAAGAATTAGAGATATATGGAAACATTGAAAAGAATGTCTTTATTGAAGCAAGCAACAATCAAAGGCTTTTTTGCTTAAATTATAATCTCCCAAGTTCAGAAAATGATAAAAAGAGAGAAAAAAACATAATCATAAAAATGTAAACAAACAAAACAAAAATCAAAGAGACAAAAAAGCAAAACAAAAAAAACAGCAATTTTTAAACATGCCAGCACTAACTGGTGCTGCCAGTGCTAAGCTTAGATAAAGTGTGATGTAGTGCTCGCGATTATACCTATAATGCGTATAAAACGTAGAGAACCGCTTTTACCATATTATACTACCTATCCAAAATCCAAATCGCGATAATACGTTTCATACGTATAATCACGAGCACTAATGTGAAGGTTTTAGTATAGTCAGAAACATCCCTTAAATTGTTTGTTCATTTATCCGAACTTTTGCTTATCCGAACTTTTGCTTATCCGAACTAGGGTCGGTTCCGACTTGTTCGGATAATCAGCGCTCTACTGTATATTCCCATTACCCGATAAAGGTTTTAAAAAAATGTAAATACGTTAACTTATTTAAAAATTACCGTGTCAAAACCTACTGAAAAACAGTATCTCGGAAAAAATTTTGTTTAAAGTTTTGCTGTAGCGGGTATCGCCGGGCTTACACGGTCAATATTTAAAGTTCGTACGACCGTAATTTTAGGAATTTTCATATCGGATCATCTCATTATAAAAGAAATAACAATAAAAAATCTATTTTTTCGACATTTTAAACTTTTCTGGTTATCTTAACCCTTTATGTCTCAAATTATGAATACATGAAAATTTCATCTTCTAAAGCATTTTTCGTGAATTCTTGAAACTACATTAGAAGATTTTACACAATCACTTAATAAATTTGGGAAAGATTTTGCCAATTAAAATTAATTAATTAAATTTGAATTTATAGGGATTTTGTGCAATATTCATAACTCTGCTCAGGAAATGTACAAGGGGCATTCTCACAATCTTTTGACTTTCGGGGAAAAAAATCTGTTGAAATTAAACTTGCTAAAATAACATTTTAATCTGATAGACGAATGCCTTAACGATTCAAAATAAAGAAAAAAAAATTTACTTATAATGAATTTGCATAGTACCCACAGGACATTCAAATAAGAAATAATAACAATGTAGTATTTTTAGTACAAAATTTTGGTATGAGATTGTCTTAAAGGGGTGTTAAACAAGGGACGGAAGGTAAAAAAAAACGGGATGGTATAGGAAAAAAGAGACGGTAATGGAAAAAAAAAGGGGGATGGTAAGGATGCGACGGTAAGGAAAATTACCACTATTTTTAGACAAATCATATTAAGACTAAGTAATATCCACAATGTTCATTGATTTTTAGAAACAGTTATTTACTTTGGATTAAATTGAAAAAAAATTAATTTACCTCGAAAATTGCAGGAATAAACCTTGGGGACGGTAAGGCTACCAATAAAGCCACGATGCTTGAAACTGATGTTTAAATGCTGATTTAAATTCCGCAGTAAATTTCCTGTCAAAGAATTTTAGACATTCTTTCTGTAGCATACTTCTGCATGAAAAAAAACTTTAAAAAAATACTGTGGCTGCATCTGAAGTGATTTTCTGTATACGTTTAGCAAGAGGGATGGTAAGGAATCTAAAACCCAGGGACCGAGTTTAAAAATAATATCAACCGTAAAAATTTGTGCAGGTTAATATTTTGCTACATACAGGGTGTCCAGCGAATAAGACCGTGATTTCAAAATTAAATATCTCAAAAACAAAGATCAATAGAATTAAGCGGTAAACGGTTTGTTTATTAGCTAAGCTGTAAAAATGTTGCACAGAAGTTTCAAAATTTAGTTGCAAAAACCGTTAACAGATGCCGAACTATACTCGCAATACTTGTAAACTGAGCTTCGAAGTCCAGAACACTAGCGTCTCATTCCTAGACGGCTTCCTATGGAAGAAGGAAAATTGGGAAAGAGCACTTTTTCGTTGGGGTGATGGGCAGAAGTGGAGACATCTGGTCACAGAATTATTGCATCAGCTTCAATTTTAGAGAATTTCAATTAACACGTTCACGCCGGCGCGGTGGGTCACACTCGACTGTCTCAGAGTTGTCAAATCTTCGGCATTTTGCACACCACTATTATTTTAGAGAAAATGTTGTTCCTTTAAATCGCCCAATTGTTCTAATTAAATAAAACAACATTTTCTGTATTAAAATGCTGGTATCCAAAAAACCGGAGACTTGGCAGCTCCTAGACAGTCGAGTGTGACCCACAGCGCCGGCGTGAACGTGTTAATCGAATTTTCAATAAAAAATTTAGCAATCCTTATATAAAAACTTATTAAAATATTTTATTTGGATAATATGCAGAAGCGGAGACATCTGGTCGCAGAATTATTGCATTAGCTTTAATTTTAGAAAATTTCAATTAATAGAATTTTCAATAAAAAGTTTAGAAATCATTATATAAGAACTTATTAAAATATTTTATTAAATTCAATTTTTAATGCCATATAATTATTTAAATCAAAATGTATATATTTAGAAAAATAATTTCGTACTTTTTATTTATTTTTTATATTTTTAAATCACGGCATAATATTTTGGTATTATTGTTTAGGAACAGATGTCATATTCGCCCCATATTGGCGCGATTTTTTTCTGTCGCCAATATCATATAGGCAACAGGTACTTAACTTGCGCCAAAGTGTCGTTATTTTTCTTGATGTGGTAACCCGGATTATGTTGTTTATGCTGTTGATGTTTTCGCCAAATTGGCAACCGAAAAAAATCGCGCCAATATGGGGCGAATATGACATCTGTACCATTGTTTATACCTGAATTATTATAAAGAAAAAAGTAATTTTGCACTTTTCATTTATTTTTAAATCATGGCATAATACTTTGGTTGTAGCACAACACATATATTTCTTTTCTTTGTAAACAAAGTTTTAGAGACAGAAATTATGCATTAAATTATTTCTTTTTTAAAAGGAATTGATGATAAGTCATATCATCAACGTCAAAGCAAAAGTATTTTGGAAGCTGCATTCCTTTCCAACACTTCGGATCCTGTCGCTAGAAGCTGCACCATATTTTTGTGCTCAGTTATATAAAAAAAAAAACCGAAAACGAGTTTTTAAAACTAAAATTATTTTTTTAACTTAATTAAGTTTTTAAAAATAGAAAATTTGTATTTTTTCATTCAAACCAGTCTCTACAATTAAAAAAAAATGATTTATGAATCATTATTATTAATGCTCAATGATTTTTTAAAAAGGGGTTTCTTTTAGCTTAATTAAATTTTAAAACCAGAAACTTTGGATTTTTTTATTCAATTTTTTTTCACAGTACAAGTAAATATTAAAAAGCAAAGATTTCGATTTTTTTCAAATCTTCCTCTATTTGGATTCGATTCCACGATCTACCAATTAGGAGAGAAAAGACATATCACAGAGATAGTGGTATCCAGACCGAAGTAGCTTATAACAAAATTTGAAACAAATCTCAATTCTGTCAACACATGGCTCCGCTTCTGCACATTACCCAAATAAAATATTTTAATAAGTTCTTATATAATGATTGCTAAATTTTTTATTGAAAATTCTATTAATTGAAATTCTCTAAAATTGAAGCTGATGCAATAATTCTGTGACCAGATGTCCCCACTTCTGTACATCACCCCAACGAAGAAGTGGTCTTTCCCAATTATTGTTCTTCCATAGGAAGTCATCTAGGAAGGAAATGCAAGTGCTCTGGACTTCAAAACATAATTTAGAGGCATTGCGATTACAGCGCCATCTGTTAGCGGTTTTTGCAACTAATTTTTAAAACTTCTGTATAACATTTTTACAGCTTAGCTAATAAACAAACCGTTTACCGCATAATTCTATTGATCTTTGTTTCTGAGATATTTAATTTTGAAATCAGGGTCTTATTCGCTGGACATCCTGTATTTTTATAAAACAATTGTCCCAGTTTCGAAAAAAAAAATTACATCGAATTACTTTTATTGAAACAATTTTATACAGACAGCTCCAAACTTAAAAATCAGCCTCAGGGACACGGGACGGTATAGGAGTTTCCCTGGTATTTGGACCCCAAGCATCGTCCAAAACTTATTTATCTCGTTATATTGTTATGCAATCGTACAATGGGATGTTCCCCAGTATATGAAATAAAAAAAACACAAGAATGTGTACTAAAATAAAAGTTATTATTCAGGGACTTAAAAGTCAAAAGATTGTGAGAATGCTCCACAAATGTGATGTTCTTACGATCGAACTATAGAAATATTTCAGAACTGAAACTCCGCCCCCCCAATCTTTCAACGTCAAGAAAGCTGAAAAGATGCAAATGCTAAAGAAATCATATTTTTAAAAATATTTTCGTTTTGTGCAAACAATGAAGCTTGTGGAACAAGCTAATGTAATGTAGCTATAATTCATTCTAAACTGTATTACTACTAATCAACGTATTAAATGAATTTTATAACAAGTTATTTTAATAGTACTTATAAGTACCGTCTATGCATAAAGGGTCAAAACGTGAACATATGTATAAAATTCGTTTGCGATGTTTAAGTATCAAAGACTGTCAAGTCTCCTTGATTTATTCCTCAATGATTAATTTACTTGCATTTTTCAGCTGGGCAGAAGAATTCCTTTTGATTACTTATCTCCTCATAAATGCTCATTCATGCGTATCCCCGGATATGCCACTTTCAGATCAGGGTCAAGCTCACACCAGTTGGGGCCCTCGAAAAGGGGCCCCCCCGATTTACCGCCCCAGTCGTCAAACACCTTTTCCAGCAGACACGTGGGGCTAGCTGACGTTTTTCACTCGAAAACCTCTTAACTCCATAATTATGTCTGATATGGGTCCTTTTATTTGAACTTTGAATGAATGATTATGACAAGCAAATACAAAAATGATGGATTTATGATGTGATAATCACATATAGTTTCAAATTAGCTGTCTTTATTCTACTGAATATAACTTTTTTTAAATCATTGATTAAAATTGTATCAAATTTTACTCAATGGGAGGCAGCTGTACAAACCATCACCTCATCGAGTTGATGGTTGAAATTCTAGGATTACCGTCGATCGGGGTCTACTTTGGTCCAGCCCATAAAAAAAGATTTTACTCTTTGTATGACAATACAAGATAATTTGGAGTTTTTGCCCTTGAAAAATAATTTATACCCTACTACAGGGTATTTGAATAGCTTGGGGGTAATTTAATTTTTTTTAATGGCAACACTGGATGTGTTTGTAAGCAACTGTTTTCGTGTGTAGATTTTAACTCTCCAAACTTTCTATTGTGAAACAATCGCGATAAAAGCTACAAATAAAGTAAGTTTCAAAATATTACCTTTAGTAATTTGTAACCCATGTGTGATCATAATTTTTCCTTTAACTTTTTATTTTGGCAGAAAATGTTTACGTTTTCATAAAGCTAGCATGAAAACTAGTATTTAGGGGCTACTTTGTGCCAGGCCTGTTTTGGTCCGAAAATAGCCCCAATTACTTAGAAAGGCCTTTTATACAACCAAATCTCTTAAAACATGTTTTAAGTAACTTTTTTTCAAATGTTACTGTTGCAAAATGTTACATTAATTGACAGAAATTAAGTTGAAACTGGTGTGAATGAATAAGAACAAAAGAACTTCTTAAAACATCATGAAAAACTTTTAATTGCGCTAGGTCTTTCGAAAGATCTGAGTCTTTCTTCGTCAGGCGCAAAAAAGACGTGCTTCTAGTATGAAAGCATTTGAGTCTTGCTGCTGCTTTCATAGTAGAAGCACGTCTTCTTTGTGCCTGACGAAGAAAGACTCAGATCTTTCGAAAGCCCTAGCGCAATTAAAAGTTTTTGATGGTGTTTTAAGAAGTTCTTTTGTTCTCGTTACATTAATTGTTTTTGTTCCAGTTGCTGAGGATAACATGATGAAAACGGTTTTTCGTTTCTTTAATATTAACAATTGGTTAATTGTGTTTAAATGTTAAAAAAAAAACAAAAAAAAACATTTGTTTATCTTGTTTGCAGTGTTAATTTATTAGCAAATGCTATTGCAAGGGTTTTCCATAAAAATGTATTCATTTACATATGAAATGTATTCATTTTATATGAAACTAAGTGAATGGACCAAAGAATCCCCTAGAAGGGCTACTTTGTCCCAAAACTTAAAAATGGTTAACAAATAAAAAAATAAAAAATTTCTTCTTTAAAACCGCACAGTTTGCTTCATTGTTTCATGTTAATTGTTTACAACTCCATTTCGACTTTGAAAAATCACATATAATATTTTTTAAGGATGGAAATGTGAATGGAACCAGGAACAAGTGGCCCAAAGTTCGACAGTAGTTAAAACTCTATTTGTTTATTATAATGCAACTGGTCTGCCAAGGCATATCTTGCTGGAAAACGCCTCCGAGCCCGATTTTAATAGTTTTTGGTAGGTTTATTATTGTGTTTTCCTGCTGCCAGTCATCCAGGTTTTCATAGCTTTGGGTGCAGGAAGACACAATGATAAACTTACCGATCAACCACTAAAATTAGGTTTGCACGTAGTTTCCATCAAGATATGACTTTTCAGGCCTGTTGCATTATAATATGCTAATCGAGTTCTGTGTAATCCTAGAATTTCAGCCGTTAAGTCGACGAGGTGATAGTCTGTGTCCTTCTGGTCTTTTATGGTTTTCTATTCTAAAAAAATAAATAATAAGTAAAAATTAAATTTAAAAAATAAAAAAAAACCCGACTGCGTAAAAAGCGAACTAATTAATTATTTCTCATCAATGTGAAACTATTTTTTATATTATTTTCCTATTTTTTTATTTACTTGTATTGATGGCTTTTAAGCTGTGTTTAATTGTTAGTTCCTATATATAAACACTGTTTTGATGAGACTTCTAGATGTCTATGAAAGTTAAAGTTGCAGTAAAGCTAGCTTCTGACTGTAAAATAGTCAATGAAACATCGTCTTCATTTTGAAAGACCTATCCAATGATATGCTACTCAATAAGATGTGTAAAAATTGTTTTTCGTCTCTACCGCCATTTTGTATTTTACGGCCGGCATTTTGAATTTATAAAAAACAAAATATAGCCTATAACCATCGGACGGTTAAGACAAATCGATAGAGACCTCATACAGTAAAATCCATCCAGCCGTTGGAATGTTTCGGGGGTTTATAGAAATCCACATACCCAGATACGCGTGAAACACATAACCCTTCTTGGCAGCCTGGTAAAAAACTAAGCATCCCCATGCTTCCACCCAAAATCTCATCTTTAGTTATCACATGAATTTAATCACTGAAATACTATAAAAATAATAAAAGAAATATCCCGGCTACCGAATTAACTTTGCTTCTTTACACGCTCGATAGATAGTTTTCTTTGTGCGGCTGTTTCTTTCTAAATCATAAGGAGCGAGTCTCTCCGCATTGTTTTGTGATTGATATTCCTTCCCATAGGGTTACTGAAATATTTGAGGAACGTATTATTTGGCTGATGTTTAGTGATACTAAATTATGAAGGTTATTATTAAATTCAAAATTATCCATATGTTCTTATTAAAGGATATCTAATGATTCATGCTTTTTCACCAAATTTAGTATGCCAAGAAAGGAAAGGAAGAATTTGCGGCTTTGACTTTAACACCATTCCTTGTCTGACAACCTACATGGAAAAATGTAGGTGTTTATACGAGGATAAAGGCAGCACCCACCTTCCTATATTCTGCTAGGAGTTCATCTGTTTCAATTACAGATTTTTTAAAAGGCTTTAAGGGAACCGGGTAAGCGAAATTCAACCAAAAATTCGATTTTTACTTTTTTATATCATTAAATAGTTTAAACTTTTATCTTTTCAACGATGTATTACACATGTTTATATATATAAATAAAAAAAGTGTTGGATTTTTTCACTCTTTCTAAGAGTTCTTCACAGAAGTGAGCTACTTTTTAAAAATTCAAATTTCTTGATTGGCACCAGTTTTCTGAAGTGGTAAAATTACCATTGTTTTCGTCTTAATTAATATGTTGTTAAATAAGGCCAATATTACTATTTCAAAAAAGTGGTGCCAATCAAGGAATCAGAATTTTAAAAAAGTACTCCACTGGCAACACTGCTTCACAGCTTTAATTGACTTTTTCTCAAAACTTCGATTTTTCAGGTTTGTGTTCCTCTTTTTGTCTGTATCAAACTAAAGAACTCAGATTTTTCTAAATACTTATATTATGTTATATTGCATACTTTAACATGGGGATTTAATGATTTGTTGAGCATTATTTATTTTAGGCAGTGAAATCTTACCAAAAGGGTAATTTAAAAATGTCTTTCAATAAATAATTAATAATTAATTTTCAGTTTCACTTAGAAAGGAAATGGTCTATTAAAATACGCAAAACGTGTTATTCAAACTACTCTAAAAAATCTTGACCTCTATCTTTCACCATTTCTGAGAAAAAGGTACATAAAGTTGGTATATTTTAACATGGCCGAGATAGAGCTTACCCGGTCCCCTTAATGTGGTATTTAGACTAATTCCCTCTATCAGAGTTGGGTAAATTTATAATCTTAATTATCCGCAATGAAATTACAAGTTAATTTCATGTAATTGATTATAGTTGCATATATTCAAACGCAGAAATAGCGTCAGATAATGGGATGGAGGCGGTTCCGGCTACAGTGCTGCAAGAATATTTTACGACGTGTAATTTTAATTATCATTAATTAAATGCAATTAAAGTGTAATTACGTTGCAGATAATTGCGATTACAAATCTGCCCAACTCTGCCTCTATCTTCTACAAAAAAAAAAAAAAATTATTTTGTAGAATCGGCCTTGATACTTACATTATTTGTCGACTAAGTATGCGCGATTTTAAATGTTACTATTTTTTTAAATATTACTTGATGTGCGTACTATAGATCATATATAGTAAAGTGAGGACAGACGTTGCGGTCGGACAGATGCCGCAGAGATTGTATTGGCGACACTAGCGCTCCCTAGGCCAAATTAAGAATTTCGTTGTGTGCCTAAGTGCTGTCTGTTGTGTTGTATGCATTTCCACTGCTTAACTATTAGTATTCAAATATTTCTGCCAGCTTTTATGCTTCAAACCTGCATGGCAAGTTGCTAAAATTATTCTATTAAAGTTTTATTGCATATTTTAAGCCAAATAAGCAGAGGTTTCATCCCAAAATCAATTGCAACTGTAGAATAGATCATCGTAGAATACAGACATGTGCTTGCCTTTCTCTCGCGTCGCTCACATGACACAAAATGGTGGCGCGGCATCTTACCCTCCATTGTGGGACAGATGCCGCACAGAGGTTGAGGGACAGATGCCGCAAAATATATTTTTGTTTTTCGGTTCAATAAATTCATCACTGCGATTTAAGTATAACTAACATTTAAATGAAGGTATATTAGCACATTCTGCTACTTATCAAAATATTATCAGCAACAATGCTGGTTCTCCATGTGTGACTAAGGAAAACATAGGCCCTTTACAAGTCTCACCATCTAAACTGTTAAACAAAATATCTCCTATCCCAATGGTCAAAAGGCCCATACAGCTAAGTAAGAGAAATCAAAAGGATGCAAATATTACAAGCAGAGAGTTTATAAACAATAAAAAAGAAGAATGAAATAAAAAGCAAAAGAAACTAGGAAGCGTCAAAGAACGACAGCTTGGTGGAAGTAAAATGTTTAAAAAACGGAAAGGAAATATCAACTTGAACACACCTTACTTGAGGAAGAAACTAAAATATGAGTTATCTTCCGATAATGGCGAAATTGTTCTTTTATAGATTTTGATGGCAGTATGTATTGGATTAGAATTTGATGAATTTGAATGTACTGATTGTGTCTGGAGTCTTATCAAGAAACAAAGTCTAAAGCGAACAGGGTTCAGTGCATCAAATTCAATCGATAGCTGCATGACAAAGGCTCACTTTACTTTTGCAACGGGAAGTGTGATGTGATTGTGGGCGAATGGAAATACAAAATTAAAGAATGAGAGGAAAAGCCAAAAAAAATTAGACTAGGGCCTAAATAGAATATAACTAATGCTTACATTAAGAGCAAACTGCAATGTTCGCCTGGATGTAAACCAGTGATTTATATCTTTTTTGTAATTATGCTGTCTATTGTTTCCAGTAATTATGCTATCCATTCACGTAAATTCAAATGTTTTTCGTTTTATTTTCATTTTTTGTCTTAAGTTTTATTTTTTGAGCTTACACTTTTGCAATTTCGTTAAACTTTTCACAATTTAGTGATATATATAATTTATGTAAGTTTACTGTTATTTATTTTCATTTTAAGTAGTTTGAGAAAATAAAAATGTGATTTATTTGAAAAAAAAATAAATAGCATAGCTTTTTTCTCCATGCGGCATCTGTACCACACCCCATGCGGCATCTTACCCAGCACTTAAAAAATGATGTTAAAAAAGGACGTTTGGGAAAATAATTATGCCTGCTTTATTAAGAAGGCTTTAACTTGTTTAGCATAGAAATTAGATTCTAAAGGGTTTGATCAATGATTCCTGGTACTTAGTTTGTTGTTTTTTGCTTTATTGTACATTTACAAGAAGAAAAGAAAAACTGCGGCATCTGTCCTCACTTTACTATACAGGGCTGCAGAAAAAAAGAAAAAAGAAAATCAAGTACATTTCCTTTCATTAACGACTGAAGGGGAATTTATTACTGTGTTATGAGTTTCTTAACTGAACTAAATTTTCGCATACTATGTTGCATATATACAAATATGTTGATCATATACAGGGCTGCACAAAATAATTCGGTAATAATGATAATAATAATAATAATAAAATAATGATAATCCCATATATGTTCGTTACATTAACTTATGTGCATTTTTCTCAAAATTTTAAAGAAATAATATTACCATATTTCAGATTATTAAACAATTATTTTTAGTTTTTCATATCATTGCTTCGAATTTTATACAAACAATTTACAAATTAAGGATTTTTTTCTTCCGATATTAAATAAGCAAGTAAAATGATAATAATAAGTAATCACTCCACGTATGCTTTTTACATTTATTTACAGGCATCCTCTGACTTACGTAAGTAATGCGTTCCGTAAACTTTTGCGTAACTTAAATTTTACGTAAGTCGAACGTGTAAATTATTTACGTAAAATTTCGTAAGAAACCGCAATATATATATATATATATATATATATATATATATATATATGTGTGTGTGTGTGTGTGTGAATAATTTATATGCAATTATTTTATAAATAAAACATCATGCAGCAATATTTACATGTAATTAACTATAAAAATATGAAAAATATAAAGGTAAACTAAAAAAAAATGCTTTTCAAATAAACAATATATCTTGTGGAATACGGTATTTATAAGTTTAACATTGATGAACTGATTTATAACAATTTTTAGTCTACATCGAACGACTATAAAAAAAAAGAAATAATTAAAGAGGAATAAAATACGTCTTCTCCACGAATTTCTGATGGTAAGATAAATAAATAGCTCCCACAAAATAAATTAATCTTTGATAAGCATAATATTTATTATGAGTTAGATTACTACTATGAATAACTAACAATAAAGATTAAGTCGCTGTGACAATATTACATATAGCACTACACAAAATCAAAAATGAATTGTCACTAGCAACAGTTAATTTAGTCCTGTAATGAGACAGTCAGCGCTTGAGGTCGATACAGGCAACGTAAGGAGTGCGTTCCGTAAATTTTTGCGTAAGTCGAATTTGTAAATTCCTTAAGTAAAATTTCGTCAGAAACTACAATATTTATTATATATATATAATATATATACATTATTTACACAGTATTATTTTATAAATAAAGTAGTATGCAGCAGTATTCACTTGGATATAAACTATAAAAATATGAAAAAATATAAAAACAAACTGAAAGAACACTTTTCAAATAAAATTATCTTGTGGAATATGGGATTTATAAATTTAACATTGATGAATTAATTTATATCAATTTTGAATCTACATCAAACGAACAGCTCTGAAGCTGGCAAAAAAATATACACTCGTTCCTCTTCACCGAAACTTTAAAATTAGGTTTCGTTATGGTTTGAATTCAGCTAACAAAATTGTAACGGTTAAACAGAGGGGGGTTTTTTTTGGTTCATTTTAATCAGATTTGTGTTTGTTTTGTTAAAGATTTGGTTGTATATCCCAATAAAAATATAACTATATCTAATATATAAAACTATATTATTGTTGTGGTTTTTATCTGCATATTTTATTTATAAAACAATTATCAAAAGTATGCAAATGCGTATCAAACGCGCTAGTATGTTCATAAATGTAATTTTCGAAATTTCTTACATAAGTGCGAATTTACGTAAGTCGAGTATTACGTAAGTCGAGGGATGCCTGTAGTTGTGAAGAGAAATGCTGTCTTCTAAGAACTTCAACCACTCTCGATATTGAAGGGTGAGGGTTTGATTTGTTAATGATTTAATTGTATAATTCCAATACAAATTATAACTCGCTCTAATATATAAAACTATATTATGGCTGTGCTTTTTATCTGCATATTTTATTTATAAAATAATTATAAAAAGTATGCAAATATGCGTATCAAACGCGCTACTGTGTTCATAAATGTAATTTTCGAGATTTCTTACGTAAGTGCGAATTTACGTAAGTCGAGTATTACGTAAGTCGAAGTATGCCTGTAGTTGTGAAGAGAAATGCTATCTTCTAAGAAGTTCTACCACTCTCGATATTGAAGGATGAGGGTTTGATTTGTTAATGAATTAATTGTATAATTCCAATACAAATTATAACTCGCTCTAATATATAAAACTATATTATGGCTGTGCTTTTTATCTGCATATTTTATTTATAAAATAATTATCAAAAGTATGCAAATGCGTATCAAATGCGCTAGTGTGTTCATAAATATAATTTTCGAGATTACTTACGCAACTGCTAATTTACGCAAAGTCGCGTAATACGCAAATCAGGGGGATGCCTGTATATGCATTTTCTGAAAAACTTGAAAGAAAAAACGTCCTCACCTGTTGGACGGAAATGTTGTCTTTTCCCACCGCTCTTTCGGGGATTGTATTGTCACGGCGTACTATTACAAAGGTCAAGGCCTAAAACCATCAAAAGGTCAATAATTATGTCTAATATAGGTTCTTTCGACTGATTCTTAAATGAATGATTATGAAAAGCAATGAAAGATGATTACAGAATGGTGGATTAAATTTGACGTTTATAACATGTTTATTAGTTTCCCTTGTGACGCTGTATTTTTTCGAGTAATTTTCATCTCCTCGCACACTGTAAAATCATTTGTAAAAACAGAGGAAAGAAATACAGGTTCTCAGTAAATTTACACTTCAATTAAAACTAGTATGTTGTGGCCATCACAAAACTTTCTTCTTTATAAATCACATAAACAGCACTAATTGATATCAAGGTATACCTGAATATGAAGTTTGATGAAAATTCGTACATTAGTTCTTGATATAGAGCTATAGTGGAAATTCTGAAAAATGCATCATAGCAGCGCCACCTGTTGAGCGATTTGCACCAAAACATAAACAGCACTAATTCATATCAAGGTATACTTGAATCTGAATTTTGTTGAAAATCCAAGCATTAGTTCTTGAGATAGTACTATTGCGAAAATCGAAATAAATGCAACATAGCAGCGCCACCTCTTTGAACGATTTACATCAAAAGTGTATAAAACGCCAATTCATGTCAAGGTTTAACTGAATCTGAAGTTTGATGAAAATCTGCGCATTAGTTCTGGAGATTGAGCTATTACGGCAATCGCGAAAAATGCTGCATAGCAGCGCCACCTGCGGAGCGATTTATACCAAAATGTATAAAACGTCAATCCATGCCAAGAACTAACTGAATCTGAAGTTTGATGAAAATCCGTACATTAGTTCTGGAGATTGAGCTATTGCGGAAATCGTGAAAAATGCTGCATAGCAGCGCCACCTGTTGAGCGATTTACACCAAAAACTAATCAGCACCAATTTATATTAGGGAATAACTGAATATAATTTTTTTTTTCAATTTCGTACATTAGTTCTTGCGATAGAGCGCCCACAAAATTTGTGTCACATACAGACAGACAGACATTTCGTAAAAACATGTTTTTCGGAATCTCTGACCCCTGAAACGTGTAAATCCGTTGAAAACCGAAAGTTGAAAATTTTCACGAATCCAATACTTTTTTCTTGTAAAGATAGAAGAAAGTAAAAACATTAAAATGCTAGATTATTTGTTCACACTTTTATTGTATAGGTAATTCAAAGAAATAATGCTAGCACAGGGAATTTTGTTGAAAAGAAGACAGGACCTGTAATCCAGTTTGCAGCTACGGTATTGTCTTTTCTATTTATAGTGAGTTTTGCAATAAAATTCTCGTATGTTGTCGAAAAAGTGATAGCTTGTGCTATAATGCGTCAGCACGCCGTGCAAGATATATCTTGCACGGCGTTTTCAATTAAACAAACTTTCTTCTTTTTGACTTTCTTGCGGATCCTCCTTCATCGTTTATGTCCCACTTCAACATCCAGCAGTAGTCTGCCATCATATTTACATTCCATCTTCCCTTATACTCTTCACTGTAATGTCCCAGATTTTCTGGAAAGTAGTCGATATGGGAATGCAGAAGTGCATTTTTACATTCATATTGCAGCCCAACTTCTTGAAAATTTCCAGCATCATTTCAACAATATTCCTGTAATTTGGATCTTTTTTATGTCCTAGAAAGTTTCCGGTAACACATTTAAAAACGATCCATGCGTCTTTTTCTGTCTCATTCATCGTTTTTTCAAAATCCTTGTCCTTCATCAGTTTTATGAGTTGAGGACCAACGAAAATTCCGGCTTTTAATTTTTCGTGTGCGATGATGGGAAATTTACGTTATGTGTGACTACCAAATAAAGCTTGATCTCAGCTATGAATCTTCGTAATCAACTCCGGTCAATTGCAAACAAACTATACGTGATACAAGAAAACTAAGAACAGTTTTGTAATCAGCATAAAAAATGCATTTAGGGCAGTCATTGGTTTTTAATCATCTGATATCATGCAGACTAGTGTAATCGCTAAAGCGTTTCTGTGACAGTGCTTTAATTTTTACCCTCTTTTCTGTAATTAGGTCTATAGGTATGTAAAGAGGGAATTTTGTAATCAATTTGTAACTCAATTCCCGACAGACTATAATTATCAAAAATCATATAGGGGAGACTGAGGAGGGTTGACCCATTTTTTACGAGATTTTTTATTTTTTAAACTATCAGCCATGGTGGTTATATCCAGCATAGGAGTGATTTCCAGCAACTCCTCAGATATTTTTAAGTATGCATTATTTATTCGAATAAAAACTGTCAAATGAGTGGAATTTTTGGCATCTTCAATTTCATGAATTCCAATGTAATAGGCAAAAAATACAGATTTCATCTGACTATTCAAATTACTGGCTATGTATAATTTTATTCGTTATACAATCAGTTATCAAAGTAAAATTGCGAGATAAGTGTAATATACAAGAAACTTGAAAAATGATTGATTTTAATCTTGAGAAAATAATGGGTCAAGGCTCCCCACATATGGGAGGCTTGACCCACTTTATTTTATGCTAAAATATTTATTCAGGGAAAAAAATAAGTTTAAAAATAGACAGAATAATTTTATGCTACTTGTTTTAATTATTATTAAAAACTATTTGGGAAAATGTTATGTGTAAACAAATCTGCTTAGACGGAATACAAGGCACAGGAGAAAAATTCCATTTAAAACACCCAATTTTTATGACACTCAACCTGGCAACGCTAGCTGCCATATAGTTTGGCTTCCTCTTATTGTGTTCATGTTGGTGAAATTTATCTACATACCTTCCTAAAGTTTTGATCAATGCAGAGGCAAGACTTCTTTTGCAGAGGCATGAACACATAACATTTCTTAAGGCTGCAGCTTTCTTCCTTTCTAGTCTTTTTCATTCTTTCTATCTATCTACTATGGGTACAATTCAAATGAAATAAAAGTTTCTATCGACTTTACCATTTTCATTTCATTAATTTTTATCTTGCTTCTATAGAAATTTTACACATCTTCCTTTAATCAATTTTTCACATTTTCCTTTATATCACCCCATTTTACTGTAGCTTTCCAGAACAAGTTTACATTTCTTTAGAAATATAACAATTAACCCTTAATTATGTACAGTGTATAATGAAAAGATTTCCAAAAACACCTAATTAAGGAAGCTTTGACCATCTGATCAACCCTCCCTCACATTGATTGGGTTAAGCCTCCCCACATAACCACTTTTTAAAAAATAGCACATTTGTATGTTAAGCCTAATTTATTGTACAATTTTTATATCTGGAATGAAAGAACAATATTTTTGCATCACTTAAAACCTGCTTACTTAAATTTCTTTGATATATATTTTTTATAAAAACCTTACAAAATCTTTCTAAAAAATACACTTTTTAAGTTGAAAACACTTTACAATTGATTTTCCACACCTGTTTCAATTATTTGCATGAAACAAAGACAATTGTTTGAACATTTCAGTAGCTTTGGTTGCCACCTATTGGTAAAACTCATTCTTTTAAGTATGAAAACTAGTCGGTGGATCAAGCCTCCCCAGATTTCCCTACACAGATGTGTTTCCGTCAACAATACAGCACTTGCAATACAATCATTGCATAAAACACTAGGTTAGAATTCCTAAAAAATGTAAATTACCAGGTCTATAGTTTTTTTTTAATAATTCATTACAAATTACTATGGCATTTTAAAACACAACGGAGGCATTGAAACCTTATTTTTTAATTAAAGTTTACAGATCTAATTTTCTGGAATTTTTAAGCAAAAATGTCAGAAATCATTTATCTTTTCCTTGGATCTGTTCCACATAAAACATTTTTTAATTAATTTTCTGCCATCTAAGATGAATAAATGGAGCATTTAAATTACTACTTCTGTTTAAAAATAATGGAACTATAATGGAAAAATCCATTATAATATTTTTCATAGTGTTTTAATTTCCAGCATAATTAAAAAAATCTGATTAACCTAGAATAATATTTCATTTGCGCTGAAATAAAATCGATTAATTTACCTTTAACAAACATAAAATTAAGAAATATTGCTTTTTAGAAGTTGTAATTGATTTCTTTCCTATATTATTTTATAAGAGATAAAAATGCTCTTAATTCAGGATATATTATTGTACCTTGATAATGGCCGATGTACATTTTTGGTATTTTGGGTAAAAGCTAATTTAAATGGGGGATAGCTTAAAAGAGTAAAATAAAATTCTTTTATTTAACTTAACATTCACTCACTTCGTAATATGTCATAATTACGAAAAATTATGTACACAGGTACGTTTCCGATAATAATACAACACTTTATTATTTTTATAAATAAATTAATAATTAATAAATAGGTTTTAATGAATTTTTCCTTTAACTGACCGCAGGTGATGAATCGCCAAATATTCTTTATGGTTACGACTGTATAAGAGTTACAATCACAATGACCAAACCACGCAAGGTAAAATATGCCAATTGGCTGTGAAATTGCAACAATGAAATATTTTAAGCAAAAAAGCAGAAAGTAAAATATTAATAAGTACAAAAGTAAAAAATTGCTTTTTAAAGTAAAAAAACCCTCTTTTATAAGCATTCAATGTTTATGTTGAAAATCACATCTAATTTCATGACGGTAATTTATGTTATTCCAAAAATTTCCGTTACAATATATTAATTTGGAGACCTTTATTATAGAAAATTCACTTTCTTTTTACGCTTGCTAGAAAGCACAACCTCATAAATTTATTTTTAAAATAACAATTTTTTCTCTGTTTCTTTTTTTAAAGATATGGCAATAGAAAAGAAAAATTAAACATTATTTAAATAAACAAAAACATAATTTGAAGAACAAATTGAAAAAAACAAAATTTATTTCCTACATTGTTTAAGCCCGAGAAGGGACCGATATTAAGATATTTCATTCAATTAGTTTTACATTTAATGTTAAATTTTTGTAAAAAATTAGTTAAGCCAATTGAAGATTAAAAAATAAAAATAAAATTCATACAATATGATACTTAAAACACCCTAAAAAATTAGATTCCGTTCAAATCGAATCGAAATAAATCTTAGACTTCTTCCATTTTTAATTGAAAATATTTGTATTGCAGATTTTGTATTATGTTTATGGCAATTGTGCATAAAATGATAAGATGCAGGCAAAATACAAAACTTAAAAAAAAGTCTAAGATTTATTTCGATTTCATTTGAACGGAATCTAATTTTTTAGGGTGTTTTAAATATCATATTGTATGAATTTTATTTTTATTTTTTAATCTTCAATTGGCTTAACTAATTTGTTACAAATATTTAACATTAAATGTAGAACTAATTGAACGAAACATCTTAATATCGGTCCCTTCTCGGGCTTAAACAATGTAGGAAATAAATTTTGTTTTTTTCAATTTGTTCTTCAAATTATGTTTTTGTTTAATATTTCAAGTTTTTTAATAATTACAGCACTCAGACGAACACATTTCAAAATTAATAGAGAGTATCATCATCAGGCTTTGATGTATGCGGTATTGCATCACAATGTGGGATGCAATTTACCAATGTGTAATTCAAAATGTTTCACCACTGTAGCATGCGGTAGTTTGGACGAAAACTTTCAATCTGAACGTAAAAAATCTATAATCAAAACATAAAAAATTAACATCACTTAAATTTAGATACCCTATTTCCCACTCAGGAACGCTATGAATGTAAATGTAAATTGTGTTGAATCCTTACTGCTAATATTTAACAATGTTATAGCTGTGATACAGTAAAAAATAAAAAAATAAAAGTTATACTTAAATTTTTAAACTTTATTCTCTACCAAAGGGTGATGTAAACACATCAGAAAATTATGACCTAAGTTTAACTTGGGGTATAAATAGGTCTCATCTCGGGAAAAAGAAATGCATTTTAAAATTTAAGTTATGTAATTCCCCACTAAGTTCGCTACCTGCGTAAAAATAGCTATCCATTAGAAAATTTTTACTAAAATATAAACTTGACCAAAGCAAAAACTTATTCTGAAAACATCCGTTTTATTTCCATTATGACGCCATATTCACCTTTTTAATTTTTGAAAAAAAAAAAAAAAAAAAAAAAAAAAAAAAACTAAAAAAAAAACTAGCTCAATTTAATAATATTTCACGTGAAAATCTTTCAACTAAAACGAAATAAATTATTATTACGGCTTTTGAAATTTTTGCAACAATGAAGTAAAAATGTTACATTTTCTATGAAAAATGTCCGTTGATTTTCAATGAAAAAAGCAAAAATTGGAATTATTAAGAAAAATATTTGAATAATGCAAAAACAAATTGGCCCATGTTTCTCTCTGGGTTATAATTCACCCATATGCAAAGGCATTTTACCATTCGTTTTGAGCCTGACGTCAATCAAACGTTTTTACACTTTACTAATTCTAATGATATTATAAATTTAAAGAATAAAAAATGAGTGTCATCAGGGACAAAAAGGTGGGAAGAAAAAAGGAAAAAGTTATGATCTCCATAGGCTTTTCCATGTTAATTTAACATTGAGAAGTGACACTGGAAATAAATAAGTATTGCGCTGCCGCGCAATACTTAAATATTTACAATTTGTAATTCATTTCTCAACGTGTAATCATAATTTAATTAATAAGTTACTGTTAATTGATTAAAGCGTATTTTTTTAAAAAAGGATCACACCGTAGCTGCAAACTTTTAAGATTTTTTGCTATCACTAAAATTTAATAGACGTTTTTGCCTTGTTTAATCGTGAGATTTCAATGATTAAATAAGATAATATTTTCTGTAAAATTTTAGCGGTACGAAGAAAGCGTAAATGTTGGCAACTATGATTACACAGTTTATTTTTATTTCTATTTTCTACTTTTTAGTGTTTAAAATACTTCGTTGTGGCAGTTTTAGAGTCAGTTGACCTTTTTTGGCATGCATGGTTCAGCGCATAATTAATTCCATTGTTTTTGTAACTCGTATAAAATTGTAACCGTCTAGAATATTTGGCGTTGTATCACTTGTGGGTGGCGTTGTGTTGTAACGTAAAAATGTCTTAAAGTGAATTCACTAATTTATAATTAAGTTCTAAAAATATTAAAAAGTTATATTCGCATCGGAAACACACCTGTGAATATATTTTTTATAACTGTAGCTTATTAGGAAAAGAGTGAAAAATCGAATTTAAAATTCCATCTTTACATTCACTAACTAATTTGATTTAAATAAAAATGTATAATAAAGAATAAAGAGTGTGTACTGTATATATTTAAAAATATATACAGTAATCCCTTAACATTCGCCAGGGTTAGCTTCTCAGAAACCTCCGCAAATGTCAAAATCGCGAATGTTGAGTCTATCTTCCCGTGCATAAAAGGGGTTTGGTTTTATATTTTTTTTTAATGGAAAAAAGCAATTGGAAGGTAAAAATACATGGTCTGTCCATTAAGTAATGAGACTGAATTTTTCGCGCCAAGCAGAAGGCCAAAGGGACAGAGTTTGCGAGCGATATGTGCGGTGTCAGCTACAGATTCCAGCGGAAGTCAATTGGCTTTGAGCCTTTTCAACACATAGATCGCTCGTGAAGCAGACACGTGTTTGAAAGAGGTGTTAAGTTTTCAGAATAACGTGGACTGTCATGCAGAGATACGCCATAAAGTTTTGTGTAAAACTAAACAGATCGGCTACTGAGAGGCTTCCCATGTTACAAGAAGCCTAGGGGAAAGATTTTTTGTCCAAGATTGAAGTATTTAGGTGGCACAAAGCCTTCAAAGACCGAAGAGAGGACATCGATGACGAACAAAGTGCTGGGCTTCCATCAAGTTCTCGAACTTCAGACAATGTGGCTAAAATGTAAGTGCTTCTGGTCTGTGATAGTCGGATGAGTGTCCGAATGATCGCGGAGACATTGGGACTTACTAAATTGATTGTGCATCATATTGTCACGGAAGAACTTTAAACAGATCGGCTACTGAGAGGCTTCCCATGTTACAAGAAGCCTAGGGGAAAGATTTTTTGTCCAAGATTCAAGTATTTAGGTGGCACAAAGCCTTCAAAGACCGAAGAGAAGACATCGATGACGAACAAAGTGCTGGGCTTCCATCAAGTTCTCGAACTTCAGACAATGTGGCTGAAATGTAAGTGCTTCTGGTCTGTGATAGTCGGATGAGTGTCCGAATGATCGCGGAGACATTGGGACTTACTAAATCGATTGTGCATCATACTGTCACGGAAGAACTTTAAACAGATCGGCTACTGAGAGGCTTCCCATGTTACAAGAAGCCTAGGGGAAAGATTTTTTGTCCAAGATTCAAGTATTTAGGTGGCACAAAGCCTTCAAAGACCGAAGAGAGGACATCGATGACGAACAAAGTGCTGGGCTTCCATCAAGTTCTCGAACTTCAGACAATGTGGCTAAAATGTAAGTGCTTCTGGTCTGTGATAGTCGGATGAGTGTCCGAATGATCACGGAGACATTGGGACTTACTAAATTGATTGTGCATCATATTGTCACGGAAGAACTTTAAACAGATCGGCTACTGAGAGGCTTCCCATGTTACAAGAAGCCTAGGGGAAAGATTTTTTGTCCAAGATTCAAGTATTTAGGTGGCACAAAGCCTTCAAAGACCAAAGAGAGGACACCGATGACGAACAAAGTGCTGGGCTTCCATCAAGTTCTCGAACTTCAGACAATGTGGCTAAAATGTAACTGCTTCTGGTCTGTGATAGTCGGATGAGTGTCCGAATGATCGCGGAGACATTGGGAATTACTAAGTCGATTGTGCATCATATTGTCACGGAAGAACTTTAAACAGATCGGCTACTGAGAGGCTTCCCATGTTACAAGAAGCCTAGGGGAAAGATTTTTTGTCCAAGATTCAAGTATTTAGGTGGCACAAAGCCTTCAAAGACCGAAGAGAGGACATCGATGACGAACAAAGTGCTGGGCATCCATCAAGTTCTCGAACTTCAGACAATGTGGCTAAAATGTAAGTGCTTCTGGTCTGTGATAGTCGGATGAGTGTCCGAATGATCGCGGAGACATTGGGACTTACTAAATTGATTGTGCATCATATTGTCACGGAAGAACTTTAAACAGATCGGCTACTGAGAGGCTTCCCATGTTACAAGAAGCCTAGGGGAAAGATTTTTTGTCCAAGATTCAAGTATTTAGGTGGCACAAAGCCTTCAAAGACCGAAGAGAGGACATCGATGACGAACAAAGTGCTGGGCATCCATCAAGTTCTCGAACTTCAGACAATGTGGCTAAAATGTAAGTGCTTCTGGTCTGTGATAGTCGGATGAGTGTCCGAATGATCGCGGAGACATTGGGACTTACAAAATTGATTGTGCATCATATTGTCACGGAAGAACTTTAAACAGATCGGCTACTGAGAGGCTTCCTATGTTACAAGAAGCCTAGGGGAAAGATTTTTTGTCCATGATTCAAGTATTTAGGTTGCACAAAGCCTTCAAAGACCGAAGAGAGGACATCGATGACGAACAAAGTGCTGGGCATCCATCAAGTTCTCGAACTTCAGACAATGTGGCTAAAATGTAAGTGCTTCTGGTCTGTGATAGTCGGATGAGTGTCCGAATGATCGCGGAGACATTGGGACTTACTAAATTGATTGTGCATCATATTGTCACGGAAGAACTTTAAACAGATCGGCTACTGAGAGGCTTCCCATGTTACAAGAAGCCTAGGGGAAAGATTTTTTGTCCAAGATTCAAGTATTTAGGTGGCACAAAGCCTTCAAAGACCGAAGAGAGGACATCGATGACGAACATAGTGCTGGGCATCCATCAAGTTCTCGAACTTCAGACAGTGTGGCTAAAATGTAACTGCTTCTGGTCTGTGATAGTCGGATGAGTGTCCGAATGATCGCGGAGACATTGGGACTTACTAAATTGATTGTGCATCATATTGTCACGGAAGAACTTTAAACAGATCGGCTACTGAGAGGCTTCCCATGTTACAAGAAGCCTAGGGGAAAGATTTTTTGTCCAAGATTCAAGTATTTAGGTGGCACAAAGCCTTCAAAGACCGAAGAGAGGACATCGATGACGAACATAGTGCTGGGCATCCATCAAGTTCTCGAACTTCAGACAGTGTGGCTAAAATGTAACTGCTTCTGGTCTGTGATAGTCGGATGAGTGTCCGAATGATTACGGAGACATTGGGACTTACTAAATTGATTGTGCATCATATTGTCACGGAAGAACTTTAAACAGATCGGCTACTGAGAGGCTTCCCATGTTACAAGAAGCCTAGGGGAAAGATTTTTTGTCCAAGATTCAAGTATTTAGGTGGCACAAAGCCTTCAAAGACCGAAGAGAGGACATCGATGACGAACAAAGTGCTGGGCATCCATCAAGTTCTCGAACTTCAGACAATGTGGCTAAAATGTAAGTGCTTCTGGTCTGTGATAGTCGGATGAGTGTCCGAATGATCACGGAGACATTGGGACTTACTAAATTGATTGTGCATCATATTGTCACGGAAGAACTTTAAACAGATCGGCTACTGAGAGGCTTCCCATGTTACAAGAAGCCTAGGGGAAAGATTTTTTGTCCAAGATTCAAGTATTTAGGTGGCACAAAGCCTTCAAAGACCGAAGAGAGGACACCGATGACGAACAAAGTGCTGGGCTTCCATCAAGTTCTCGAACTTCAGACAATGTGGCTAAAATATAACTGCTTCTGGTCTGTGATAGTCGGATGAGTGTCCGAATGATCACGGAGACATTGGGACTTACTAAATTGATTGTGCATCATATTGTCACGGAAGAACTTTAAACAGATCGGCTACTGAGAGGCTTCCCATGTTACAAGAAGCCTAGGGGAAAGATTTTTTGTCCAAGATTCAAGTATTTAGGTGGCACAAAGCCTTCAAAGACCGAAGAGAGGACACCGATGACGAACAAAGTGCTGGGCTTCCATCAAGTTCTCGAACTTCAGACAATGTGGCTAAAATGTAACTGCTTCTGGTCTGTGATAGTCGGATGAGTGTCCGAATGATCGCGGAGACATTGGGAATTACTAAGTCGATTGTGCATCATATTGTCACGGAAGAACTTTAAACAGATCGGCTACTGAGAGGCTTCCCATGTTACAAGAAGCCTAGGGGAAAGATTTTTTGTCCAAGATTCAAGTATTTAGGTGGCACAAAGCCTTCAAAGACCGAAGAGAGGACATCGATGACGAACAAAGTGCTGGGCATCCATCAAGTTCTCGAACTTCAGACAATGTGGCTAAAATGTAAGTGCTTCTGGTCTGTGATAGTCGGATGAGTGTCCGAATGATCGCGGAGACATTGGGACTTACTAAATTGATTGTGCATCATATTGTCACGGAAGAACTTTAAACAGATCGGCTACTGAGAGGCTTCCCATGTTACAAGAAGCCTAGGGGAAAGATTTTTTGTCCAAGATTCAAGTATTTAGGTGTCACAAAGCCTTCAAAGACCGAAGAGAGGACATCGATGACGAACAAAGTGCTGGGCATCCATCAAGTTCTCGAACTTCAGACAATGTGGCTAAAATGTAAGTGCTTCTGGTCTGTGATAGTCGGATGAGTGTCCGAATGATCGCGGAGACATTGGGACTTACTAAATTGATTGTGCATCATATTGTCACGGAAGAACTTTAAACAGATCGGCTACTGAGAGGCTTCCCATGTTACAAGAAGCCTAGGGGAAAGATTTTTTGTCCAAGATTCAAGTATTTAGGTTGCACAAAGCCTTCAAAGACCGAAGAGAGGACATCGATGACGGACAAAGTGCTGGGCATCCATCAAGTTCTCGAACTTCAGACAATGTGGCTAAAATGTAAGTGCTTCTGGTCTGTGATAGTCGGATGAGTGTCCGAATGATCGCGGAGACATTGGGACTTACTAAATTGATTGTGCATCATATTGTCACGGAAGAACTTTAAACAGATCCGCTACTGAGAGGCTTCCCATGTTACAAGAAGCCTAGGGGAAAGATTTTTTGTCCAAGATTCAAGTATTTAGGTGGCACAAAGCCTTCAAAGACCGAAGAGAGGACATCGATGACGAACATAGTGCTGGGCATCCATCAAGTTCTCGAACTTCAGACAGTGTGGCTAAAATGTAACTGCTTCTGGTTTGTGATAGTCGGATGAGTGTCCGAATGATCGCGGAGACATTGGGACTTACTAAATTGATTGTGCATCATATTGTCACGGAAGAACTTTAAACAGATCGGCTACTGAGAGGCTTCCCATGTTACAAGAAGCCTAGGGGAAAGATTTTTTGTCCAAGATTCAAGTATTTAGGTGGCACAAAGCCTTCAAAGACCGAAGAGAGGACATCGATGACGAACAAAGTGCTGGGCTTCCATCAAGTTCTCGAACTTCAGACAATGTGGCTAAAATGTAAGTGCTTCTGGTCTGTGATAGTCGGATGAGTGTCCGAATGATTGCGGAGACATTGGGACTTACTAAATCGATTGTGCATCATATTGTCACGGAAGAACTTTAAATGCGGAAAATTTGTGACAAGCTGGTTCCAGCACGTCCTTCAAAGTGACACAGTTCCTCGCAAAATACAGCATTAAAACGCTGCCTCAACCACGGTACAGCCACAATCTGTCACTGCCGGTCTTTTTTCTATTCCTTCGGTTAAGATCCAGCTTAGCAGGACATCATTTTGACTATCTTGAGAACTTGCAGAAAAACGTAACGCGCGTTCTGAACAACATTCCAGTTGAAGACTTCCAGGCGAGCATGAATGGGTGGCAGAGTTGTTGGCAACGATGTATTAAAGACGGAAGAGACTATTTTGAAGAATATTAAGTGTCAGTGAAATTATCTTCAAATAAACGAATTTTATGGAATCAGTCTCATTACTTACTGGACCCTGTATATTTATTGAGCATTAAAAAGTACATGCTACAAATACATTTGAATTACTATAAACATATTGTACAAAGTTTAGTACTAGTTGATGGCTAAAAAAATTTAGTGATATGCGATTGTTTGGCGGAGCAGATTTTTTGTTTATGAATTTTTACATGGGCAAAAGTTGCAACCTCGATTTCTCTTAAATTCAAGACTCCTCGCCAGTAAAGGATTGCATTCGATTACTTTCTCAACCTTTTGTTGTTGATGTTTTCAAATTTCCCATACAACTTTTGCAAAAAAATTTGCATTTGCAATTGAAATTTTGGAATTTTAGAAAATATAGGATTTTTTTTTTATTTTTAGCTTCGTCATGTTTCGGGCTTTTCGGAATTACTGATGCATAATTTGCCTTAATACAAGGGTTGAAATTCTTGGAACTTAGGCTATACAGTACAATGCAGTTGTCCAGTGTCAAATAGTTAATGGAAATGGTAAAACAAAGCGAGTTTACTTTGTAAAAAATATTCTTTATAAAACAAAATTCGCGAAAAGCCAAGTTGAGTATTCGCAAATGTTGAAATGTTCTTCATTTTTCTTTCGCGAATAATCAGAATTGGCAAACGTTAAATCCGTGAATATTAACTGCGAACTGTAATCCGCAAACTGTATATGCTTTTATTCAATTTTCCCTATTCGACAGAATATAACAGTGGACATGGAAAATATGGAGTTTTCTATGTGCCCTTAAGCCTGCATTATTTTAATTGTTGTTTCATTAAACCTCCAGCCGCGGGCGACTTTTCAATGACTTACTTTTTTCAATTCCTACTATTAGCTCACACTCTCCCTATATTTATTTATATATTTATATATTTATCTTGTACAAATTTTCAATCGTTAATAAAATACTCATTATTCATCCTATTAGGTTGAAATAATTTTTTTTAAAACTTGTACTGGATGACAATTGATGTTAATAAAGTTTTTTCAAATATTAATTAATTAATTAAATTTTAATTAATTAATTTTAGTTTTGCATGGGAAACAAAATGGCCGCCATTGGTTATTGAATTTCAATGAAAGTATTTTCAATAAGGGTTCCCTGTTCTGTCGCCAAATATCGCCAAGTTTGTCGCCAACTGGGCGATATATCGCCAAATTTGGCTGCCAAAATGAGTCGCCAAAAGTGACGCCAACTTGGCGATATCTGTAATATTTCGCCAAATTCCCATAGAGTTCCATTGTAAACCTACTTGCTTATAGAAAATCAACAAATTGAGATATTTTAATGCAACAAAAACTAATATTAGCTTGATTATATTAAATTTTTCTTTGATGGCCTAAGTAGGAATTGACTTTAAAAACAAAATTTTTATATTACTTGTTAAAATTAATCCCACCAATTTTTTTTTTTTAAGTAGAACTAGTTACTTTATTTAATTACAGATTAAATAATGTAAGAATAAGCCGAATTATATGCTTTAAAAAAAGTGGTGGGAATCAAACAATCTGATTTTTAAAAAAGTAGCCCACTGGAACGCGAAAATAGCATTTCCCGCGGCTGGAGGGTTAAACGGATTCGACTATATATTTAATTCCATCTTTATATACACAAGCCAAGCTCAGTTAAATAAAAATGATTAATAAACAATAAAGGGCTTAATAAGTTTTTTAAAAATATATGCTTTTACTCAATTTCCCTTGCTCGACAGAATATAACAATGGACACGGTAAAGGGTTTTCTATGTGCTTTTAATCCTGTACTTTAATTGTTGCTTCATACTACGGATTCGACTGTATCTCGAATTACAACTTTATATGCAACAAGTAATATAAAAATTTTGTTTTTAAAGTCAATTCCTACTTAGGTCATCAAAGAAAAATTTAATATAATCCCTTAAGCTAATATTAGTTTTTGTTGCATTAAAATATCTCAATTTGTTGATTTTCTATAAGCAAGTAGGTTTACAATGGAAGTCTATGGGAATTTGGCGAAATATTAGAGATATCGCCAAGTTGGCGTCACTTTTGGCGACTCATTTTGGCCGCCAAATTTGAAGTAATATAAAAATTTTGTTTTTAAAGTCAATTCCTACTTAGGCCATCAAAGAAAAATTTAATATAATCCCTTAAGCTAATATTAGTTTTTGTTGCATTAAAATATCTCTATTTGTTGATTTTCTATAAGCAAGTAGGTTTACAATGGAAGTCTATGGGAATTTGGCGAAATATTAGAGATATCGCCAAGTTGGCGTCACTTTTGGCGACTCATTTTAGCCGCCAAATTTGAAGTAATATAAAATTTTTGTTTTTAAAGTCAATTCCTACTTCGATCATCAAAGAAAAATTTAATATAATCCCTTCAGCTAATATTAGTTTTTGTTGCATTAAAATATCTCAATTTGTTGATTTTCTATAAGCAAGTAGGTTTACAATGGAAGTCTATGGGAATTTGGCGAAATATTAGAGAGATATCGCCAAGTTGGCGTCACTTTTAGCGACTCATTTTGGCCGCCAAATTTGGCGATATATCGCCAAGTTGGCGATCTCGAGGGCCTTCGATGTTCTGGACTGGTCTGTTGCCTCTTTGATCATCAATACATTGCCAATTCACAGTTTTCTGAAATATACCTTTAAGAATTACATCACAGACAGGTTGATTGGTTTTCGTTTTCTGAGGGGCATCAGGTGGTTCAGGATTTTGTTGGCTGCCCGCAGGGTTCATGTCTTGGTCCACTGATATGGACAATTGTTGCAGATGTCATATTGAAAAATAGTCGTAGCTTAAATATGGATTTGATCTCATACGCAGGCGATTCAGTGGTGGTGGATGGTGAGGATACAAGACGGTCATTGGAGGTTAAGGTGAATCGTCATGTTAATAATTTTGTAAATATATGTACTAATTTAAATCTGTCCATCAATCCTTCGAAGACGGTATCTATGATGTTTGGGACGGAAATTCTTAAGAAACGTAGACCAATATTTAAGATTCACCAAAAGAGTATACCAGTCAAGGACACTATGTTGTATCTTGGATTCACACTAGATAATTTATTCAGTTGGTTGCCTCACCTCGAATTGGTAAGGTCCAAAGTTACTGATTTTTCCTGCAACGTCAAGAGAACGAGAATACGTGACCAAGGTGTCTCTCTATATTTTTTGAAAATTTGGTATCAGACGGTATTGTTAAAACAAATTAGCTACGGTCACGAGATAGGGTTAAATGACCTGAAATATCACGAAAACAAAGACTCTCATCATATCAACGTGTAGCCCTTCTTTCCTTCGTTCGTGGGTATAAGACGATATCAACAGATGCATTGTGTATTTTGGCTGGTGTTCCACCGATTTTTATACAGCTCACTAATTCAGCTTTAAAATATGATGTATTAAATGATCAGAAGTCTATTGATATTGGTGGTGATCAGATAAATTCAAATAAGTTGGTAAGAAAGATCTACTCATTCGAATATCCGTATTATTATAATAACCATAACATAAATTTTATTAAGCCTATGATGAGACACAATAGATTTGCTGGTAAACCTATAATTTTTACGGACGGTTCGAAGATGGAACAAGGTGTTGCGGCCGCTTATGCGATATATAGTAATTATGACACAATTTTTGAAAAGAGGATAAAACTTCAGAGTTACAATTCAATTTATCAGGCCGAACTGGTCGCAATTGCCGATGCCATAGAGTGGTGTCGCTCTTCAACCTATACAGTCTTTTATCTTTTCACAGGCAGTTATTCGTCATATTGCTCTCTTCAGAAACTTTTTCCGAGTGATGATTTATTATTAAGAATATATGAAAACCTCAGATTTTTGAATAATAAAATTATAAACATTGTCTGGGTCAAGGCCCATATTGGGGTCCACGGTAACGAACGTGCGGACTTTCTGGCTAAATCTGTCATAATGAACGATGAATATGATATAGAAGAGTTCATTCCCATCCCAATAAGTACGCTGGAGGCTTGTTTAGTAAAGAAATTATCCTGCAATTGGCAAAGTTATTGGGATTCAAACAAAAAGGGTAGGTTTACATATGATATTCTTAGCAAGGTGAATTTTAATTTTATATGCTATTCACAAATCTGTGTCTATTTTTATACTGGACATGGAGCTTTCCCGTACTACTTGAAGAGAATGAACATATCTGAAAGTGACAAATGTACGTGTGGGAAAAGAGGCGACGTCGAGCATTATTTATTTGACTCATGCCTGGTTTCGACGGAATATTTTGTTTACATAAGAAATCGATCTGATTCTTGGAACATTGGAAGAGTTCTGGCGTGCCGGGGAAATTACAGTAAACTTCGCTGCATTTACAATAAATTAATTAAAAATTTTTCGTTTATCAAATATACATTCTAATTTAATTTGTATAATATATTTTTCTTCACAAGTTAGTGATTATTTTTCTGCATTTCAGTGTTTGTTTTTAAGACTTTTTTTTTTTTTTTTAAACAATTTTTCTGAACAATTTTATTTTCAGTCTATTCAGGTGGTTCTTGGTACTGTACAATGTAGGTCACTATTCTAAGACTATTTTAAAGGCTTTTTAAAAACAGTTACTCCTGGACATTTTTATTTTGATATTTTCATGTTCAAGTGAAGTATCAATTGTGTCTTCGATATTAAGTTCATATGACCCACCTGGGATATTATAAATATACATCTTGTTCGAATTTGTATATTTTTCTTTTTCACAATATCCTCCGGCCCCTTTGCGAATATTTTGAGACTCCTTTAAAAAACATTTCTTCTGGACAGTTTTATTCACAGTGCCATCAGGTGGTTCTTCAGTTTTTCTACAAGTTGTAGTGTTATTATTTCTGGATTATTTTACGGCTCTTATAAACAGTTATTCTTGGACTTTTATCTTTGACACATTTACGATCAAGTGATGTATTAAACATGTCTTTGACATTAAGTTCATCTGTCCCACCTGTGACGATGATGTAACAAGTCTATGGTTCTTCAAGCTTTGCGAAATGGTTTCTATTATCCAGAGCTATTTTTGAAGTTATTGGATAATTCTTGAGTTATGCACAGGGTGCTGAGTTATGCAAAAGGACCATTTTACAAATTTCAAAGGAAGTTTTTAAAAACATTTTATCTGGACATTTTTACTTCGTAGCACTGACATGCTACATATGACCAACGTGGTAATCATAATTTTCCGGTGACTGATAACATGATATTCAAGTATGGTTTGATCAAGTTTTGTTCATACTGTGTATGATTTTTTCTACTGTCGGAGTTATCAAGTGTTTGAGCTTGATCGTTTGTAAATTTATATTATTTTTTTGTACACTGTCGGTGTTTTACAAGAAGTGTTCTTGTTCTTTTGTTTAATTTTATTTTGGTATCTATAATCTATATATTTGTTGTATGTAGATATTTTTCGTTCTAGTGATAATTTCACTATAGTTTGTTTCATTTAATGCTGTTTTTCTGTTTTTTCTGGGACTGTTACCTTGATTGTAGTTTTCGTTGGTGGTGGTGGGGGTTTTCCGCCGGAGCGTTGAACCTATGCCAAATTTGGTGGGTGCTCCGGTTGGGTGATCCTATGGTAACCCCTTATTTAAAATACTTTTATTGATCTTCAATAACCAATGGCCGCCATTTTGTTTCCCATGCAAAACTAAAATTAATTAATTAAAATTTAATTAATTAATTAATATTTGAAAAAACTGTATTAACATCAATTGTCATCCAGTACAAGTTTAAAAAAATTTATTTCAACTTGACAGGATGAATAATGAGTATTTTATTAACGATTGAAAATTTGAACAAGATAAATATATAAATAAATATAGGGAGAGTGTGAGCTAATAGTAGGAATTGAATAAATATAGGGAGAGTGTGAACTAATAGTAGGAATTGAAAAATAAAAATTAAGTTAAATAAAAAAGTGCAATAAACAATAAAGAGTATAGGGGAGACCAGGGGAATGGCGCCACTCGGGGTTATACCGCTACCCCGCCTAGTTTAAAAACTAACGACAGTTTGAGATAGTGAATACGCCAGCACTATAGCAGCCAACAAAAGAAAGAGTGAGAATGATTTTGTTGTATGTCATTTGTTTGTTCTAATGAAAAATTAATTTTCATCTAGTTACTTCTTATTTTGGAGCTTCAAATGAGTAGAGGTAAATACCTTTTATTGTAACATTAGGTACTTAAGATAATATTATCCGTAATCTACATGCTTTCAACGATATTTTGATGCAATTTGTTGAACAAGTTCGGTTTTTCTTTCGGCTTTGCTGGGGGATTTCAGCTATATTGTCCTCTCTGAGTAATACCGTCACCATGGCAAAGGGTGACTTTTGCAATTTGAATTAAATTGTAAGCTTAGCACATTAATAAATCTAGCTTAAGGAACACTGTAATTATTCATTATTCTGCTAAATTACATTGCTTTCTAAATATTTTCAGTAGGTTATGTTTCCTAGTATCCATTTTATGTATTTACTAGGTCATTGAACAGTGGTGTCATTACCCCGATACAGATATCGTGGAATTACACCAGTATCCTGGGTAATCCTGCCACTGTACAGATGTTGAAAGATTTTTTTTTTTTTTTTTTTTTTTTATGAGTGCTTACTTTACAGTTATGATTACGGTTAAATTTATACAGATACTAAAGATCAATGATTCAGCTTTAGAATCTTTACTATTAAAAAATAAACATTTTTTTTGAGGTGAAAAAATTTAAATTCCCTTAAGGTGTCGCCATTCCCCCGGTCTCCCCTAACAGTGGACATGGGGAATATTGTGTTTTCTATGTCCATTTAAACCTGTGTTACTTTAATTGTTGTTTCATTATATCGAATTCCAACTTTCATACACAAGCCAAATTGAATTAACCCTTTAATTCAAGATTTCTTATTTTGTTCGGAAAACATATTTGAGTCTATTTTTGTTAATTATCCACTAGAAAGATAGTTAAAAAAATTATTTATGTTTATGTTGGACATAATGCCATACTGTCACTCCTGAATTACATAACAAAAATGGCTAAAAAAAGGATAATTTTATATTGTATACTTACTTTAAAGTGTTTACACAGCAGAATAAAAACTATTCAACGCTGTAATAATTTTTATAATGCTTTTCATTTGCAGAATTAATAATTACCTGGCTGTGCATATATAACGTTATCATTTTAGGGGGGAGGGGATCTGCCCCGTGATATCGTAAGATATCGCTGAAGGGAGGAGGGATTTTGATAACGCTATCATTTTTGATCCAAACAAACTCTTCTTTTATTATATTTTTAACTTGTCTTTACATCAAAATAGTATGTTATCTTTTTTTTTTTTTTAGTCTGTTATCTATTTTTATGAGAATACAAAGTTATTATTAAAATCTTTAAATGATTATAAAATTATTTAATTCCAAAATATGGAATACCCCAACGTTTAGTATTCATATTCTTCTGTTATAAGCGTATGCATATATAATCCACTGTTCGAGAAGCCATATGCGAAGTATGTTTGAAATGATACTTGTGTTTACTAGTAAAATAAAAAGAGAAATAATGTTGTCCACCTATTTTGTTGATAAGAAAATTTTTTTACCTCCCCCCCCCCTCCTTAGGAGGCAAGTGCAAGAAGACATTATTACTGCTGAATGCATTATGTGACAAAAAGCTATTATTAAATTCTTTTAAATACAAATAATATCTTTTAAGTGTTATTTGATATAAAGTAATTTCATGTATAAAGTGATATTTTATTGGTTTCTCTTTATTTTGAATCAATAAAGTATGTGAAAAAAATTGTAATCATGTTTGAAGATCACTATAAACAAATAAAAAAAAAAAATTAGACATTGATAATGATATTATTACGGGGAGGGGTTCGAGGGATGATAACGTATGATATCGTAAGGGGGGAGGGGGTCCAAAATTACCAAAAAGTTGATAACGTTATATCAGTACAGCCTCTAAAGATGGAGAAAAAACGCCAGTCGAGCCCATTGCAAGTTGCAAGCAGTATCAACAAAAGATGTTGTAACCTCCCCGTCATAATCAGAACAAAAACAGACGTCACGACCTTAAAATGCATGTTATCACACGTAAGTAAAACATAATAGTTCAAGAAAAGATCTATAGAAAACACCAAATGGGAAAAAAAGATAATGTAATTCCTGAAGTACACTATGCATTTAAGGGTTAAATAAAAAAGTCTAATAAACAATAAAAAGTGTAATATCTTTTTTTTTTTTTTTTTAATATGTGTTTTTATTCAATTTTCCTTGCCCGACAGAATGTAACAGTGGGCATGGGAAATATGATGTTTTCTATGTCCGCTTACGCCTGCAGTATTTTAATTGTTGTTTTATTAAACGGATTCGACTGCATCTAAAAAACCACAACTAACGTCATACTACAGTAGTGAAGCAACGTTGGAATTTCGGACCCTTGGGGGGGGGGGGGGGGGTTGTTAGACCTCTAGCAGCAAGGGTACTTTGTCTGGATTGATCCACGAAGAAAAAACATTCGCTGCCGTATATATGTTTCCTTTATTTTTATTTTTCCTCGAACGAGACCGCAGTCACGTGTGTTGCCATTTTTATACGCAAAATACCTGGGGAAATCACTATAGCTGGAGGGGATTAAGCAAGTTTAGCAACTTATAACAACAAATATCGTTAGTGAATGCAAGTAAAGCCTAAAATATTCCCATAAAATATCAAACAACAGATTTTTTCTTTTTTTGTCAGAAATAACTAAATGAGTGAATAAAAAATTTTGCACAATTCTAATAAGTATAGAATATTTATTGAATTTATAATAAAAATAAAACGAAATTAATAGTCTTAATTAAAAAAAAAACACTTTGTATAATCCTCAAATATTTTTTTTCGAATTCGCTTTATTATATCTAAACAAAATCATGTCCATGAGTAGGGCTGACGTCATCTTGACGTTGGCAACGACTTGAACAATCTATTTCGTTTTATTACGAATTTTTAACTTCGAAACATTGTACAATTTCAATTCTTACACCGTCAAATGAAAAGAAAATGTACTTTCAAAAGCATTTTCTTTTAAATATGTGTCTCAATTCACAGGCTTTTTAAAAATAATTTTTGATTTTTTTTAAGAAAGAATTTTTTTTATCTATTTCGAAAATCGATGTACAACCTTATTACGAAAGGTACTCTCTTTACTCTTTTGTACTTATAATAATGAAAATAATTAAGTATTTGTTTGTTTCCATGTAATATTCTGTAAATAAACTACCTATCTAAATTAAAACTTCACACATGAATAAAAAAATAGATAAAACAAGAATTTAAACACCCAAATTACAAAAGTTAAAATAGTTGCTATAAATACAGAAATATTTCTCGATTAACCGCTGGCATCTCGGTAATACGAAATTACCAAAAATACTTTTTGGTGTAGTTACTGGACAACCTAAGAAACCATACTAAATATAATCAGGGTTCTCGCTGGCTTTTGACCAACATTAGCGATTTGGCGAATAAGAAATAAAAAACAGTAGCCAAATAATAAAAAAAAAAGTTAGCAAAATAGATTCGGCGTGAAACACTGAAAAATCTATCTTTAATCACATATTCTATCCTTTTTTTTTTTAAAAATATGTTCTAAAATAACCCAATTTTTTGTAATTGCTTATAAAATAGAATTTCGAATATCCGTTATGGAAAATAGTAAAAATAAATACATTCTAAATGTGTAGATGTTTCAAACATTCTTTGAGCAGTCTAAATAAAAATTCAAAACAGCTATCTTTGATTTACCATTGGGAAAATACACATTAAAATTTGCTATAAGATTTCGGCTGTAACCGTTAGAAAAAAAAAATGACCGGTCAGTGATACTTTGCATACAACTAATAGATAGTATGCGAAATGGCTAATTTCAATCCCGCATTCCAGCAAAACCTTTCTCTATTTGACGATTGATGTGAATAATTTTGTTTGTGTTTTTACCGGCGCGACGTCGGCCCATAGATAGTGATTAACTGACAATAGAGAAATACTTATCGCATAACCCTTTCCGTGGCTTTGGCTGTTCCTAAACTGAATTGGTGTTAGGTCAGTACTTCAATAAATAGAGTAATGTAAATGGCACAGTGCGATTGAACATGAAAAGCGACATCAATCGTTCAGTAACGCGAATAAGAAACTCGACTGGCACACACACACACACAAAAAAGAACAGAAATTGAGCACTCGCATTTTGGCGAGTCTGATTTTTCGTTTACTCGCCAAATGAAGCATTTTTTGGCGAATTGGCGCAATAGCGAGCGGCAGCGAGAACCCTGAATATAATACACCGAGCATCATTGCATCATTGTATCGGGCATCATTGACCCGGGTAGCCCAGTATAGTAAAGTTTTTACTTTGGGATTGGTTGAATGAGCATTCTTACGATTAAAAGAACAAATATAATTTTACAACTAGTGGCCGTGCATAAAATACAACCAGGTCCATTTTAAAAATACTGAAAATTTATTGGAACTCCACTGGAGATGGGAGGCCCCTCAGAGAGCACATGTACAGGAAGGGAGCTAGAGAGAGTCTGCCGAATAACATATGCATATGAGCAAAATTAATTATCGCCAATATATTCGCCACAATGGTTGCAATACAGGAAATTTGGCGTACTTCTCTGAAAAGTTTGTTTTATATGAACTGTGCTATTTTGGCATAATTAACGCGCACTTTTTGTATTCAAGCTGTATGTAGACGTATTTTAAGTCAAGACAATAGCAGGGGCTCATGAAGGGATATCGGAATTTTGTGATCGCGGTTTAAAAACCAAATAAGGAAAGGTTTATAAATTTTTGATTAGGGAGCAGAACTAAGAGCAGATAGCGGCTTTCATCGAATACCAAATATGGTCATGAAAAGATCTGGTTCACGATCGAAACTAAAATCATGGCATATGGCTTCTAACGGTTAATTTAGGATGGGGTCTTATATGTATTACGAAAATAAGAATAGGGAATGTGTATGTATGAAAAGAGATAATTTATCGTACCTTGAAATGTAATTACACTTATATTGAATAAGAGAACCTATTACATAAATGAAAAGGGGGGTTTCTTTAAGTTATTGTAAGATAGGACAGGTGAATAAAATTATGATAAGGGGAACAATTAATATATATGATTTGATATCATACCCAGGTTAAATCGTCTGGAGTTTTTAAGAATTTAAGATAGAAGTAAGAATGGAAAAGGAACTATTTTGATTTATTGTAGTTTTTAAGACAGAATTTAAGGAAAAAATGAATTGCTTGTTTTAAAGATGTTTAATAAAATAACACACATAATATTTGTAGGCGCCTTAACAATTAAAATACTCTAATTGCACATTAACTTAACAACATATAATATATAATGCCATCTTCTTATCATCAAAGCTATAGCAAAATTATATCATGACTACAAATATAACTTAAACTAGTCGGAAATGGCAATCCTAAAACTTTCTTCTATTTCAAACATGTTTAATACTTCTTGAAAAATGCAGCATAGCAGCGCCTCCGGTATGGATGATTTACACCAAAATCTAATCTGCTACAATTTACGTCAACTTCTAACAGAATCTGTAATTTCATGAAAATCCGTGCATTAGTTTTTGAGATAGGGCTATTGCGGAAATCGGAAAAAATTCAGCGTAACAACATCACCCGTTGAGCGACTTACACCTTACACCAAAAAGTAGTCAAAACAAAACTACATCAGGGACTAACTGAATCTGAAGTTTTATGAAAGTCCGTACTTTAGTTCTTGAGATATAGATATTGGGAAATTCGTTAAAAATGCAGCATAGCAGCGTCATCTGTTGGGTGATTTACACCAAAAAGTAAGCAGCACCAATTTATATCAGGGACTAACTGAATCTAATGTTTTATTAAGGGGTCTCAGGATTCTTAAAATTGGAAAAAATGAAAAAAAAAGGACCATTTTCAACATTTAATATCTTAAAATGTATTTGATATTAAGACACAATTTTAAATGGGAATGAAAGATACAAGTATGTTCTTTCATTTCAAATATTTGAAAAATTGCAAGATGTAGAATTAGCAATTACAGGGGACTCAAAACTATTAGACATTTATCGAGCAGAAAATCGGCATAACAGCTTATGCGCACGATTACAAAATAAATTTTTCAACTAGAATGAAAATTTTGGTGCCTACTTATACCTCAGATTATAATAATTACACTGAATCTAAATAAATTTGTATTTAAAGCATTTTTGTATTTTTAATAGAAAGTTGTATTTAGCTAATGCAAAATTTAGAAAATTTCAACAATATAAACCCCTAAAAAAATATTTTCTTTTTACAATAAAAAGGAAAATATAGGTTCAGTTTATACAGACTAACATGAAAAATGGGTTTTGAAAATTTCATAAAAAAATATTCAGAAGTTTTTGAGATATCGTGCGCGTTATGCTCAAAAACGTCATTTGGAGAAAAATGACTTCAAAATTTTGGAAACACCGCTTCAGCTGTTGGGCGAGTATAATTCTAAATACCATAACTTCTGTTCTAATTGGAATTTAAACATAACAATTATATCAAAATGTTCAGAAAACATAGAAGTTTAACATCTAAAAAAATTAAAATTTCGAAAATTTTAGAGCTTTAAAGAGTCCTGAGACCCCTTAAATTCCGTTCATTAGTTCTTGAGATAGAGCGCCCACAAAATTTGTATTGCATACAGACAGACATTTTGTAAAAGCACGTTTTTCGGGATCTCTGACCCCTAAAACGTGTAAATCCGTCGAAAATCGGAATTTGAAAATTTTCATGAATAAAGTACTTTCTTCTTGTAAAGATAGAAGAAAGTAAAATAAAATATCTCTACTCCAGCTACGCATTGAAAACAAGGTGACGTATTAAAAATGATTGAAACGGTAGTTAAATATTTTTCTCTACACAAGTTTAATCCGGAGCACAAGTACTTCTACTTACAGCTACTCTAAGAATTATAGACTTTCCCATTTCAAACAAAGTGACGTATTTGAATGAATGGAACGGCAATCAATGAAAATATTCCTTGACGGTGGCTGCGGGGCTGCAGGCCGAAAGTACTCAAAAATTTAAATAAAATGTATATTTTAAAACTTGTAACATGTGTATTATTATTATTTGTCCCCTTTTAAGTAAAAGGGGAATTTTTTAAAGTTCATATTATGTAGTTTATCTCTGTTCTTTAAAAAGTATATTGTGGAGTGCTATTCTAACTTTTTTGTTCGAATCTCTGTAATAATTGAGATTTAAAGTAAAAGAGGGTACTGTTTTGATTTATTATGTACCTTTTAGACAGTGCTGTAACAGTAAAATAACAAGTTGGAAATTGCCCGTCAAACCTGGCAAATGAGGTGCGTTCGTACTATAACTAGTTTTATAATTTTTTTTTTTTTTTTGCACCGCATATTCTACTGAATGTAAATTTTAAGTACACTTCATAAGTGCATATCAATGTTATTTCGTTCGAAAGACTGTAGCATCTTTAAAATGCACTTGAAATAATTTTTTCCCATTGGCCGTCATGTAACGGAAAGCTTTTACCTGTCCCTGTTATTAAACTATACAACCGATTTTTATAAAATTTGAAATGACTCGACAAAATTTTGCAACAAGTATATATTTAAAATACCAGACCACTAGGTTAGGTAGTTTTTGCTCTGTTATATGCGGGCGGACAGACAAACGGACCGAACGACGACTATAGGTGAAACGTATTTATATATTTATACGAACGCACCTAAAAAGAGGGTATATGCTATAGCTTTGAGTAAGAAACAGGAGACATGCGGGGCTCTCAGGTCCCGACTTACACTATGTTGTGTCCCAGGGCAAGCATTATTTTGGAGGGCTCCCTTCTATCTATTCATAGAATTTGCTCGTGAATTACACTAAAGGGACTTGTACAACTCCATACCTATCGTGCGTATACGCATATATCGTACCAGGTACAATTCACATCTGCATACAGAATATCGCAATAAAGATGGTCACAACTTTAAGAGACGATAGAACACATTACTTTTTAGGTGAGTTCGTAATTACAGCACAACCTCTTTCATCCGAAACTCTTTTAACCGAAACTCTCGGTTAACCGAAATCCATATTTAAAACTTTATTTTTTTTTCTATCACATTCCTTGTGTGCAAAATCCATTTTGAAAGATTTTTTAATTTTTTTATTTTACTATCATATTCCTTGTGTGAAAGCAGTCCTTTCTGAACTACGAGAACATATAAATACTTTCGATCCCCTTTCTTAGAGTTCATTTGAATGTAACTTGAGCTCCCGTAAGCTGCGGAGTTGAACGAAGAAAACGAACAAATTAGCAATTCTGAATGAAGCTTTTGAATGTTTTACAAAAGGTTTGGCATGACTGGAATAGTTGAAACACTGTGATACTAGTAAACTATTAATATTAAAAACTCCGTGATAGAGCTTCAAGCAAAGGCAATCGAAACTGCGACAAACAAAACATTTTTTCAAACCCTTGTGATACATATAAAAGGTATTTAATTTCAAAATTAAAATTCATGTAATTTATTCTTGTTTCTATTTTGCTATTGCTTTATTTTTATTAAGCAGTTGTTACCTTAATAAGAAATATTGCATATATTTCTCCTTAATCTTTAAATGGAAGCTTTCTCGATTATCTGAAAATTTCGATTTTCCGAAAGATGATCGGTCCCAATTACTTCGAATAATCGAGGTTCTACTGTATATAAATACGTAGCACCTGTAGTCGTCGTTCGGTCACTCTGCCTGTCTGTCCGTCCGCATATAACAGAGCAAAAACTACCCAACCGAATGATCTGAAATTTAAAAAAAATAATTGTTGCAAAATTTTGTCGAGCCATTTCAAATTTTATGGAAATCGGACGTATAGTTTAATGACAGGGACAGTCAAAAGTTTTCCGTTACATTACAGCCAATGGGAAAAAATTATTTCAAGTGCATTTTAACGATGTTACAGCGTTTCGAATAGAATGAAATTGATATACACTTGTGAAGTGCACTAAAATATACATTCAGTACAATATGCGTTGCAAAAAATATTTATTAAACTTGTTATAGTACGAACGCATCTCATTTTCCACGTTTGGCGGGAAATTTCCAACTTGTTTGTTTAGAAATATCAGGGATCATTTAAGCCTTTGAAGTGTAAATACACGACTTTAAGCCCCTGTTGGCTATTTGTCATAATATCATAAAAATTTCTACGACAGTATTCTGGTCACTTTTGACCAATTGTAACCATTTGGCACCCTTTTAACTAGTTTTCATTCTTCTCATGGGGTGGGTCTCCAATGGTGGGCAGGGGTAGCTGTCTCGTATGCCCTGCATTAGTCAGGCGCAGGAGGTTCTTAAAAAATCCAGAAGGTATACGATATATACCACCATGTACCACCATATATCTCCAATACATCCATGCTTTTAAGGACAAATAAATCAAAGATTATGATTTGTTTATTTTAAAATTATTAGTCGGTCCACCGTTGCATATCGCTAAATGACAGCCTATGTAGTTCAACAAGCTTCGTACAGGAATAATAATCAGATACAGTCGCTACTAATCTCGATTTTTCTGGACGATTGCATTGACGTGTGACTAATCCACGATTCAAGGTAAACCTTGGACGATAGGAAAATATTACGACGAGGCTTATAAGACTTTATGACAGTAGAAAGATTTTACGTTAGGTACATCTTCAGTTCCCTCTTATAACTTTATTTACATAGGGATGTTAAGGTTTCACTCGCAAGAGTGGGCACGTGCATTATGGCATTATGGGTTGCAACATAAGGGTTTTTCTATTGACAATTGCAATACACCTTTGAGTTATACAGGATGCCCATAATTAAACGACCCTACTTTAAAGTTTCCTACAGACAAAACTACTGTTCATAAAGTTGTGGAATTTTGTGAAAGACATAATAAAGGAATGGGAATTTGTTTAAGCTAAAAATTACATAAAAGTGGTTCAAAATTTCACCACTAGAGGACGTTTTTCAATAAATTACACACTTAGCATTACGATAGTTAAGAAATTTTATTTATTAACTTAACCTTATTCTAAAGACAGCATTTCGCAACCTTTTCCTAGCATTTCCCAGAACACACTGCGATCAAATGTGGAACATGCTATCTTACAATTCCAGATGGTATCTGAAAAGGATGAAAGTCATGCGGAACGTGTTTGGTTATAACAAAATTTGTTAAACTATCGTAAATGTTTGCTAAATGTGTCATTCGTTAAAAAACGCCTCCTAATTTTATTTTTGCTCAGATAAATTCCCTTACTTTTATTATGTCCACCAAAATATTTCATAACATTCTGATATTCTGAACAATAGTTTTGTCCGTATACAACTTTAAAATAGGTTCGAGTCGATTAATTATGAACATCCTGTAAATAAAATTTCTAAACTATCGCAATGCTAAATGTGTAAATTATTAAAAATCGCCCTCTGGTGGCGAAATTTTGAACAATTTTTATTTATATTTTTTTAGCTTAAACGAATTTCCATCCCTTCATTATGCCTTTCCCAAAATTTCACAACGTTATGAACAATAGTTTTGTCTGTAGACAGCTTTAAAACAGGGTTGTTTAATCATGGACGCCCTGTATATATACACTATAGGGGCATTAATCAACGGACACTTTCAATTTTAGACATTTTGTCAAATATTTAAAAATGTACTTGCCAGATTCTTCTGGAACTTCAGGATTATAAAAAATAAGTTTGACCTCATATTCATTAACGTCGGTTTGATGAGGAGGACAATTACGAAGCAAAAAGAAAAAAAATATTTACAATCACCCTGTAAATTAAAATGCACGAAATGATCTATCGCTACAGCATACAAATATGTGGAAATTGTACAATGTGTGTATTCATAGAATAGAACTTATATTTATGGAGCTATAGCGATTTTTTTTTTAAGTTCAAATAATTCTTGCATGCTTTTTGCTTATATCGTCGGTACCATGTCAAACTATCCAATGTGAATACAGTGGGCTACTTTATTTAAATTTGAATTTCTTGATTGGCACCACTTTTTTGAAATAGTAAAATTCTACTTATTGAACCTTATTTAGTGACATATTAATTAAGGAGAAAACAAGGGGAATATTATCATTTCAGAAAAGTGGTATCAATCAAGAAATCTGAATTTTACAAAAGTAGCCCACTGTTTTCACATTGGATAGTTTGACATGGTACCGACGATATCATGCAGAGTTTTTCAACCAAATTTAACGCCAGTTGCAGAAAATTTGGCAAAATGTAGTATAAACAATATAGTGCAAGTGGAATATATATTATCATTATAGATTAAATATCTGATGATATATGAGCAGTTGTACGAAATATTTTTTTTAAGCACGCACGAACGATAAGTTTTTTTTATCATGATTTAATAGTCAACTCCATGGAGCTCTCTGAAAAATTTAGAAAGATATCGGAGACAGAGTGAGCTGATTTTTTGATGCTCTCTAAAAGCAGCTGAATGATGGATTTTCCTTAAATTGTCATTTTCATAATCTGTGCGAGACAGTAACTGTACTTGATATTAATGGATGCTTGATGAAAACTTTACACCACAGTTACAAAATAGTACTCACTCGAAATATTATCCAAATATTCTTACTTATGTAAACAAAGTAATGTCAGATATCTGTAGAAAAGAGCCTGTTGCTATAGGTGGAGCCACTCGGTTGTACAGTGCAGTAACCTCTCATACGATTGCTTATATATGTGCGATGGCAACGGTTATAATCCCTCTTTGATTGATAAAGCTCTGAATAATCCTAGATCTTAATAATCCTAATCTTAATAATCCTAGACGTCCTCTTTCTGACTCAAATAACCCTTTAATTTTAACTCTATCGTTCTGCCATTTTATTCTTTTCTCTGTTTTAGAATTTCCAAAATCTTTTCTTGTTTCAAATTTAAAGTTATCTTCAAACCCATCAATAAAATAAATTTATCTTCTCTGAAAGACCCTATTCCTACTGAGAACCGGCGGTGCGTTTGTTTTATTCTTTGATCTTGTAATTTAGGTTATATTGGTCAAACTGAGAGAGCTTTAAAATTCAGATTAAGCAAGCATCAGAGGTACATTTCAAAGGAAGAAATTTTTAAATCTTCAATTGCCTCTGATTGTTTTACTTCAAGTGATTGTTTCAATTTCTCCATGGTCAGAATTATTTCTTTTCATGAAGCATTTTTTATTTTTAAAAATTTCGATAAACTTGTCAATGATCTCTCTTCAACTTGGAAATTACTTTTGTAATCCTTTCCCCCTGTTTGCTTGCGTCTTTCCATATTATTAATATCTATCTATATATATATATATATATATCTCTATATATATAAATGTTTTTATTTCTTGTGCTTGTCTTGTGTTTTCTCTTTTTAGTTTTATTTATTTATTTAATTTCCATTACTCTTTTCTTTTCTGTTAATTTTTTCTTTTATTTTCCCAAGACTTTTCTTTTCTACATATATGCTCATTTGTGATTGGTGTTTTCCTATCAGCTAGCGCCATCTGTCGCATTCTTTATAAGTTCTTCTCTCTGTGCTTTCTGTGCATTTGTGATCTAGTCAGCTTTCGGACAAGTGTTGACTTGAGGCTGATGAAGGGCTGTTAAAATTTCCAACCCGAAACGCGTCCTGTATGTTATTTTGTATTTTATGGTGATTTTAACAACGTTTTATTTTCTAATTGTGATTTATCGCCAGTTTTTTGGTGCTGTTTCATCTACCTTTTCATTTATTTTTACGGATATTTTATGTTTTGTATTATTTTGTCCGCTGGCTCGGATCGCAGAGCTACTACAGGGAAACCTTATTCCTGGTTGGCGGTACACTAATTCCTTGATGGGGTTCTTCACTAATTCCCAAAAGTGTGATACGCTCCTGTATGCTATTTTGTATTTTATGGTGATTTTAACAACGTTTTATTTTCTAATTGTGATTTATCGCCAGTTTTTCGGTGCTGTTTCATCTACCTTTTCATTTATTCTTACTGATATTTTATGTTTTGTATTATTGTGTCCTGTGGTTCGGATAGCAGAGGTAGCCAACAATAGGGGATCCTTATTCCTGGCTGGCGGTAGACTAATTCCTTGATGGGGGTTCCTCACTAATTCCCAATGTGTGATTCGTTTCTGTAGGCTTCTTGGGGGCGGGATATGACGGCGGAAGATTATTCCTTGATGGGGTTTCTCACTAATTCCCAAGGAGTGATTCGCTCCAGTAGGCTTCTTGGATGCGAGATATGACAGCGGTAGAGTAATTCCTTGATGGGGTTCCTCACTAATTCCCAAAGTATGATTCGCTCCTATAGGCTTCTTGAGGTGAGATATGACGGCAGTACAGTAATTAATTTCTTGATGCCGTTCCTCACTAGTTCCCAAGATGTGATTCGCTCCTGTAGGCTTCATGGGGGCGAGATATGACGACGCTAGAGTAATTCCTTGATGTAGTTCCTCACCCAAAGTGTGATTCGCTCCTGTGGGCTTCTTGGGGGGAGTGCGATATGACGGCGGTAGAGTAATTCCTTGATGGGGATTCTAACTAATTCCCGAGGTGTGATTCGCTTCTGTAGGCTTCTTGGGGGCGAGATATGACGGCGCTAGAGTAATTCCCTGATGTAGTTCCTCACTAATTCCCAAAGTGTTATTCGCTCCTGTAGGCTTCATGGGAGGCGAGATATGACGGACTAGCTAGGGTCCGGGACTGCTCCGGCCCCTCTCACTGTATTCAGTTGAGTTCTATCGCTGCGTCCGGAGTCAGTTTAACAAACCGTGTGATATCCAGTATTGGATACATACAGTGACTAAATAGTCGATTATGTACGTGAATCAAGTTAAGTGAAATAAAAGTAAAAATAGTTTATTTAAAACGTTCTTTTATAACGATTCAGTAGACATCATGAAAATATCACCTCATTTTTTAACTACAATTCATGTTTTTTCTCCAAAAATCCATTTTGATTGGGAAACGAACTAGATTACAAAAAAATTACTGTTTTTTTTACGGTTGGTGGAAAGCTCAAACAAATTAATTTATTAAAAAATGCATCATTTTTACTCCGTTTCTTTTTAAAGAAAGGAAACATGAAATAAAAACATGAAAAATTATTTGAGCTATCTTTTAAGATTTCTAAATTGATTTCTCTAAATATAATCGTATATTAATTTATACTTAGCTATTATTTGGTAAAAGCTTTCTTTTATATTACATTCTTCTTTTTTTATTTATAATTTATTGTCTACTTTTAAGTCTTTAAAATGTTTCATTGTTGAAGTTTCACAGCGATTTGGTTTATTTTGACAAGCATTTATGGGCGCATAATTAAATCCATTGTTTTTTCAACTCCCATACAATTGTATGTGTTACAGAGAATATTTGGCGATTCATCCCCCCTGTGGCGATCTAGTTGGAAAATGCCTGAAAATTAATTTATTAATTAATATTTAAATTGCAAAAACACTAAAATGTTGCATTTTGATACGGAAATACACCTTTGTATATGATTTTTATAATCATAGTATATCAAGAAGTAGGTTAAAAAAAGATTTCAAAATTCATTTATTTACATAAAAAAAAAAAAATGGATTGAGTTAAATAATTAAAAAAGTGCCCAGTTAAACTGATGGCATTGAGCTCACAAGCTATTCACACTAATTGTACATTATACTCTTATTTCAAAGAATAATGTTCCTCGAAAAATAAAGAAACCCCCCCAAAAAACCTTAGATAAATTAAGGGGGTGGGTTAGCTCCCTAATTTCCCCCTTTATACTTGAGAAATGAACCTCCAAATCTAATCAGAGAAGCGCCTTATCAGAATAAACCGGTATACCAAATTTGAAGCAAATCGGATAATACTGCATGAAAATCCATTTATCTAAATTAAGGGGGGGTTAGCTCCCCGTTCACCCCCTTTATACTTAACCAATGAACCTCCAAATCTAATCAAGTAATCCTCATATCAGAATAAACCGGCATACCTAATTTGGAGCAAATCGGATAATTCTACATGAAAAACCCATTTATCAAAATTAAGGGGGGGGGAGGGGTTAATTAGTCCTCCGTTCTCCCCTTTATACTTAACCAATGAACTCCCAAAAATAATCAGGCGAGCGCCTTATCAGAATGAACCTATATACCAGATTTGAAACAAATCGGATATTTTAATCAAATGTTATCACGTTACGTACATACATACAGAACCTGTGGGCAAATTAGCTTCTCAGGCTTTGATAGCCTGTGGGCAAAAAAAGTGTAAAAAGATGCAAAAAAATTTTAAATTAGCTTTTTCTCAAACTACCAAAAACATACATTGACCTTTTTCTATCAAGGTACGGAAATATATCCTGAATTAAAGACATTTTTATCTCTCATAAAACAAAGGAGGAAAAAATCAATTGCAATTTATAAAATGCAGTATTTCTTGATCTTATTTTTGTTACAAGTAAAGCAATCGGTTTTTATTATTTCACGAGAAGCAAAATATTATTCCAGGTTAATTACTTTTTTAATTATATTTGAAATTAAAACTCTATACAAAATATTATAATGGATTTTTCCAGTACGATACATTATTTTGAAACGCAAGTAATAATTTAAATTCTCCATTTATTCCCCTTTAATGCTAGAAAAATAATTTAAAAATATAAAATGTGGGACAGCGTCCAAGAAAAAAATTATTTCTGACATTTTTGTTTACTATTTCTAGAAAATTAGATCTGTAAACTTTAATTTCAAAATAAGGTTTCTAGGTCTCCGTTATGTTTTACATTGCTCATAATAATTTGTAAAGAATTATTAAACAAAATTGTAGACCTGGTAATTTAATAATTTTTAGCAGTTCTAACGCGGTTCTTTATAAAATGTTGATGATTATCGTAAAAATATACAATTCTTAAAAAAAACTGTACAGTTTCTTTCCTTACTTCTTTAATGTAATTGCGGATGTTAGATGTTTTTACTTGTTGTTGTTGGTTATTTATAATATTAAATTTATTAATGCTTTTGGAAACACGCGTTACAATTAAATAACCCATCGTAATGGAGTTTTTTCTTTCCTTTTAATTTAAACTGTATATTAGTTGCGTAGCAACCCGTTGTGTTTAATTTGCACTGTACTGAGATCTTTCGATTTTTTGGAGCGAAAAAAAAGTAATGTAATTTTATTCTACATTTAGAAAATATCCATAAAAATAATTTTATAAAATTTCTTATTAAAGATAAGAAAGGTAAGATTGATAAGAAATCATATTTATAATGTAGATTAAATGAATATTTCACTTTGAGAATTATGCGATGAAATTATAGTACCGAGCCTATCTATATTCCACAAACACATCTTAGTATACTAAATGTAGTTCAGCGTAAAAATGCATAACTCATTTAAAAATCACCTTTAAGCTATTTTCGTGAATACTTAGTAACCCTTACGAATTCTTTTGCGTATATGATCTACAGCATTTCAGGGCACAACGTAATGTGCAAAAATTTATTTAAACTTAAAAACTCATATCACAACTAAAAATGCACTTCCAGCACTTCCTGGCAAACAAGCTTGTGCCAATAATACTTCCCCGCTGAAATTTCTAAGTAAGGATACATATGAAGCTATTGTTTTAACAACAAATTCCACAGTTGAGTGTATTAAGTACCTACTATCTAATGGTTATCATTATGTGCTTGCCAGAGCTTTCAACAGTGATCCCATTGAATACCTGTTCAGTGCTTTAAGGCAAATGAATGGGGGTAATGATGTCTTAGATGCTAGATCTACTCTTTTCAGTTTAGAAAAAATTTTGAAAACTGGGCAACTGATAACTTCAAAGCATTCAAATGTTGGAAAAGGAGACAGTGTTATTTCAAGTACAGGTTGTATTTCGAAATTGAAGGTATGTGACAGTCAAAATGTATCAGTACTATGTCAGCTTCCTACAAACATAACACTTTTATTAGATAAGATTCAAGCTGAACAAAGCACTCCACCAAGTAGCATAAAATTTGCAAGTGTTGCACTTGTTGCTGGCTACTTACAAGGAAGGTCTCCATACTGGGCATACTCATCATATTTTGAAAAAAATACCAATTAAACTACTTATGTATGTAATAAAGGATCAGTCAAATTTAGCGGCGGAATTACAGTAGAAAGTCTGTAAATAAATAAAATACTTTCGAGTATTTGGCGTGAAAAGGCGAAAGAGTCACGCTATTTGGCGAGCAATACTTTTCCTCGCCAAAAGCAAACGATTTTAGTGCACCTGAAAATTGATTGTTAATTGATTTTTAGAAAGCGTGTAAGAAAAATTTAATGAATTTAAACTTAAACAAAGAGAGTTTAATAAATACGTTTTTTCGTATTACATATTTATGTCGTTTCTTATTTAATTTTATTACTTTAAAAATAATTGCATATATAAAAAATACTTTCATATATTTAAGCGTATTCCAAAATAGAGGCAAGATTCATTTACCAGTTATTCATTTCAAAGAATTCGTCGTTTCCATAGCAACAGAATTGAATCTACAGTGCTCAGTTGGACTTGATTTTGAGACATTGAAACAATTTTAATTTATTTTAATTTTGTTTTAATTAATAAAATTTGATATTTAACTTTCATTATAAATATATATTTGACAAAACTATAGTTAAATCAATCTAAAACTGAAGTCATTTACATTAAATTTATTTAAACAAGTTCAACATGAAACATTTTTATCTTAAAGAGTATTCGGCATAAAAAAGGCATATTTCAAAATTTCATTTCATTGCCAACCGATGATAAATCGCCAAATAAACGAAATTTTCATTATTTTTTTACGAACGTTCTATCGCGGTTCCGCCAAAAAAATTTTTACAAACATATATATACACATGAGAAGAGCACTTTGTAATTTTTTCATATTTTTCTGAATATGCCCATATGGAGACCTTCCTTGTTAGTAAGAGTTGTAAAAGAAAGGGTTGACTGTTTAGTTTGTTTAAATCAAAAAGTCCTTCCGGCCAGTGCCGGGAGGAAGAGGTAGCTTTCATAATCTTTATTTAAAAAAAGCTAAATTATATCATTCAAACACACGAAGCTCAATTTAATGGAAACCGAATATAGGAGATTCAATACTAATTTTTATCAATATAATGAATGAGAATTTCGCGAAATTAGTCAGCTTTATCCAAGCTGCTTTTCTTTAAAGTAACATATATTTGGCTGCCAAATTCGGCAATTTCTTAAAGTGCCTGTCATTTTAAGACAACATGGTGGATGAGGCTAAGCAGTGAACTTGGTCGAGACCTTAGTAATTGCTGTGCACATGCTCACCCACATTGGAATCGGTTAATATATAGGAGTGCTGTCGCATGCAAAAAATCAGATTTTTCAAAATGTCACCCACAATAGAAATTGAAACTGCTATATCTGAGCCATTTTTTAAGGTAAAGACAAACAAAAAATGCTCCTGAATCCTTATATCAAGGTCAAATACTTAAGAAAGAAACCTTTTTCAATTTCTAATTTTTTTGCACCTCACTTTAAATATATATATATTTTTTAATTTAATGGTCACCATTTTGAAACAAGATGGCTGATGAATCTGGCCAGCAAACTTGGTCGAGGTGTTGATATATAATATCCACATGCCTTCTTACATCGAAATAGGCGAATACGTGTGTTATCGCGTGACAAATACAAGATCGTTTCAAAATGTTAGCCATGCTAGACATTCAAAGGGCTATAAATCAACCATTTTTTAAGATATAAACAAAAGAACAAATTTTCAGAAACAAAAACTGCTCCGGAATCTTTGTATTAAGGCCAAATACATAAAAAAATCTTTTTCATTTTCCAATTGTTTAATACCTCATTTTGAATTTTAAATTTAATTTTTTTTTAATGGCAACCCTTTTGAAACAAGATGGCGAATGAAGCTGGCCATCGAACTCGGTCGAGACATTGGTATGTACTATGTACAGACCAAGTTACATCCAAATAGGTTCATAATTACGCCTGTTATCGCGTGACAAAAATCAGGTCGTTTTAAAATGTCAGCCACAAGAGAAATTCAAAATGCTATTACTCAGACATTTTTTTTTAGATATAGACGAAAGAAAAACTGTTCCGGAATCTTTGTATTAAGGTCAAACACATACAAAAAAAATCTTTTTCACTTTCCAATTTTTTGGTATCTCATTTAAATTTTTTTATTTTTTAATTTTTTTAAATGGCCGCCGTTTTGAAACAAGATGGCGGATGAAGCCGGCCAACGAACTCGGTCGAGATATTTGTATGTACTATGTACACCAAGGTACATCCATGTCGGTTCATAAATATGCCTGTTATTACGTTAGAAACATCAGGACTTTTCAAAATGTCAGCCACTCTAGAAATTCAAAATGCTATAACTCAGCCATTTTTTAAGATATAGACGAAACAAAAACTGCTCCGAAATCTTTGTATAAAGGTCAAATACATAAGAAAAAATATTTTTCCATTTTCAATTTTTTGGTACCACACTTCAAATTTTAAATTTTTAAAAAATTTTTAAATGGCCGCCATTTTGAAACAAAATGGCGGATGAAGCTGGCCAACGAACTCGGTCGAGAGATTGGTATGTACTATGCACACACTGAATTACATCCAAATCGGTTCATAAATACGCCTTTTATCGCGTGACAAAATTAAGGACGTTTCAAAATGTCAGCCACGCTAGAAATTCAAAATGCTATAACTCAGCCATTTTTTAAGATATAGACAAAACAAAAACTGCTCCGAAATCTTTGTATAAAGGTCAAATACATAAGAAAAAAATATTTTTCCATTTTTAATTTTTTGGTACCACATTTCAAGTTTTAAAAATTTTTAAAAATTTTTAATGGCCGCCATTTTGAAACAAAACGGCGGATGAAGCTGGCCAACGAACTCGGTCGAGAGATTGGTATGTACTATATACACACTGAATTACATCCAAATCGGTTCATAAATACGCCTTTTATCGCGTGACAAAATTCAGGACGTTTCAAAATGTCAGCCACGCTAGAAATTCAAAATGCTATAACTCAGCCATTTTTTAAGATATAGACGAAACAAAAACTGCTCCGGAATCTTTCTATAAAGGTAAAATACATAAGAAAAAAATATTTTTCCATTTTTAATTTTTTGGTACCAAATTTCAAGTTTTAAAATTTTTTAAAAATTTTAAATGGCCGCCATTTTGAAAGAAAACGGCGGATGAAGCTGGCCAACGAACTCGGTCGAGACATTGGTATGTACTATGTACACACCGAATTTCATCGAAATCGGTTCATAATTACGGGAGTTACAGTGTGACATAGGTCAGATATATATATATATATATGATTTCTACTATGTAGTTATCTGATACCTTTTTAAAGGATTCCATTAATTTTTTCATTCCTATCATTGCATTGCTTTATTTAATGTTATTTAATTTTCTAGTTATGATTTTATCTGTATTTTCTTGTGGTTAGTATATGATATTGTCCTATATATTCTCTCTATATATTCTCTATTTATGCTATAGCTTTACATAATTCTGAAGAGAGATCATTTTATATCTTTACATCAATATGGTAGTAATAATTATTTCTGTTCATAGATTTAATGTTAATATGCTTTTGAAGTTTATTCATATTACTTTGATCTGAGAAATTAATTGGGAATGCGTTTTGGATGTCTTTGCAAGGTTATTGTTATTCTGGGATTTGATGTTAGATGCGGATCTTTTTTTTGCCTTACTTGTTATCAATGGGTCCAGTGGTAGCTTGCTTTTTTAGTCTACGAAATAAGGGTTATCATTATTTGGTTATGGTAAATTTGAAGATTGTTTTTATGTTCTGCTTCTATTATTGTAAATATTGTATATATTATTCTTACTCAAGATTTATTATTTATTCAAGACTAATTTAATTAAATAATTAATTATTATATTATTAAATTTTCTTTTTTTATGGCAATTATTGCATTTTCCAAACATTATTTTTATATGGCAGTTCTTAGTAAACATCTCGATCCTGGCAAGATACACTTAGCATCTATGCAGTGTAGTGCCCGGTACAGGAACAATAATTGGGTTGTTCCTGGATCGTCATCCAGCAACCGTTTATACTCTCCCCCTCGTCCTTTATTTTTTCGTAAGTGTTATGATGCTCGGTGCAAGACATGTCCATACGCTTCTCAGACACAAATTATCTCAGATCCCAATTATTCAAGCTTTTGTAAAGCATTTAATGTGATTTATAGTATAAAGTGCAACTTATGTAATATGAAATATATTGGTGAAACATCAGGTCCAATTCATAAACGTATCAATCATCATCGTTCAGACTCTAATAATAACAAAGCAAAAAATATACAATCTACAGCTGAAATTCAACATTTTCATATACATCAATTTAAAAATACGACAATTGAAATTCTTCAAATTCTAAAAAATAAATCAGAACGTCTTTATATGGAATCATCATTTATGAAATATTACAACACAATCTATCCTTATGGACTTAACAGTGAAGTATTTAACAGACCTGTCAAAGTCTTCACATCTATAAATAACAATATTGATTATTCTCCAATTTATCCTACTCTTAATCATAATTTAAATAGTAAAACAACACGTAATAAACGAGGAAAGGGTTCATCATCAGTTGTAGTTTCCAAAAAATCTATCACTAAACATATAAATGATCTTCAAAGAAAATATTTAGAGAATTATAACTGGTTGTTAATTCGAAAACACATCTTTGCTATTAAAAAGAAACAAATTGTACAACATTTAAATGTATTTCTAAGTAAATCTTTCTCTAAACATTTCTCAGATATATATTTTGACCTCATTATGTCTAGGGTTAATCTTTTAAATATTAATTTACAAAAAAAACATAAAATTCAAAACATGAATACTCAAATGTTAATTACTTTTTCAAATCACATATTTAATAAAATTAATATCAATTCTATAATTAATGATAAAAATTGTTTTTTTCCTATTAATAATCTTCATATCTCAAAAACCTTTAAATATCCTATTACAATTGGTAGAAAGATTTTTAACTACAATACATTTTCAAAAAATACATCTGCTGCAAGTAATTTTCCGTGTAATTGCAATGACCCCACTCTAAAAAAATACATAAACAATGATCATGGACATATAATCACTGGAAATCTTGATATTGTTAATGATTTTAAATTGAAACAACTAATGGGTTATGGTACTAAATATAGACTTCCATCTAAATTTAATGTTAAATCTATTATCAAACAGTTTACACATGATATTGATATTTTTATTTATAAAATTTCTATCTCTTATAATAAGCCTATTGAATATTTTAATCAGTGGAAGATATTAGTAATTGAAAAATTAACTATGGCTTTAAAAAATAATATGGCTGATTTGGTTTCTATTAATACACAGCATATTTTCCAACAAATTACTAAATTACAAAAAAACTACGTTATTACATATGTAGACAAATCTTCTAATAATTATGCTATTATTTGTAAATCTTATTATCACCAACTTCTTACAAATTGTATTTCTTCTAATAAGTCATTTAAAAAAACTAATGAAAATGTAATTGTAAATAATCGTAAAATTCGTAGTTATTATAAACTATTAAATATTTTATCTACTAACTTTAATTATCCATATTTAGTTCTTATTCCCAAATTTCATAAAACTCCAATTAAATTTAGGACTGTAACTATTGGTTGCAATACATATAATAATAAAGCCAATAAACTTCTCTTAATAATTCTTAATCAATTATATGTACTTACTACAAACAATGATAATACACATTGTATAAAAAATAGCTATCAACTTGTCAATATTTTAAAAAATCTTCATTGTGTATATAATATAACAACATATGACTTCAAAGATCTTTTTAATAATATAGACCTATTTGATTTACATAAAATTATAAATGCATTATTTAAAAAGTATTATAAAAAACTGGAATTACCATCTAATATTGATATTGCATATTTTAAATCTTTAACTAACTTCATTATCTATAATAATTATATCTTGCAAGATAACACTTTATATTTACAGCATGTCGGTATACCACAAGGCGGTTGTACATCCAGTTTACTCTCAGACTTATACTTATATCATTATGAACGTAATTTTACTAATAATAATCTACATTTATATCGTTATATTGATGACATTATTTTAATTGATACTGATCATTCTGCAATTACTCCATTTCCAGTAGATTATCCCACTAATTTGGAATTAACGGAAAACCTTTTATCTAACAATACAATTAACTTCTTAGATCTTAAAATTACAATAAAAGACAACAAAACAATCACAGATTTATATGACAAACGTAAAGAATTTAAATTCAAAGTTAATACATTTACAAATTTTAAATCTTGTCTACATCATTCTGTATTTCGAAATATAATACTTAATCATTTATATAGAATAAAATGTTTATGTTCTTCTCCTCTAATTAACAATAATATTAAAAAACTAATTTATGATGCATTAAATCATGGTTTTCCAAAAAAATTCATATATTCATTAATATACCATTAGTATTTTTCTTACATGATCTTTTAAAACAAATTAACACATGCGTAAACAAAATTACAAAAAAATTATAAAATAAAAAAATCTCTATAAAAAATAAAAATTGTAAAATAACATAAAAAAATTATTATAGGATGGATGGGTGGGTAGATGTTAGAGTACGGAGGAGGGTGGCGTTGTCTGGATAATACGCAATGGTTAATTTATACATTAAAAAAAAAAAAAAAAAAAAAAAAAAAAAAATGGGGCTTTTGTATTATTACTATATTTTTAATACATATTTTATAAGGATGTTGATTTGATATTTTATATGTAATTGGTGAATTTCATTAATTATTAGCTTTATTATTGTTTAATCTTATTTACAATCATTTGTTATAAATTTTAATTTAATAAGGACAATATCATATAAATTACTAATAGTATGCCATTTTTATAGTGATTAATATACATATAAGTATATTTAATATAAATAAAGTTATACTGTATGGATTAATATTGGGTAATTATATTTATTATTATTCCTCTATTCTTATTAATATTTTAATATTTATTTATTTTCACCTAGTGTTATATAATTTATTATCGGTTCATTGTTTTTGAATGTCCCACATTCATACTTTTAGGATTATTATGGATGTATAAAATAATCCACACACTATATTTGTGCTTTTTAGGTAATTGGAATTTAAGTATCAGTTCACCTTCTTTATACTACCATATGTTTTTTATTTCCTGTTCATTTTATAATTATCTTATATATAATAGTTTTTATTAAAGATTTTTATATTTTTAATAATTATTTATATTAATTATTAATGAATTTATTCTGTTTTATAGCATATAGCTATATGCTATATTTTATCGATGTTCTAGAATTATTTAAATTCTTAGTGTAGATTAAATAAATTTGCTAATAGAATATATTGTATGCTTTTTAAATTTTATTAACAATAGTTTTTTTTTTTTTTTAAATACATTGTGTGGTTTATATTCAGTTTATAATTATCTATATATAAGGATATTTTTGGTTTTGCTGTTAATAAAACAATTGTTACATTCAATTGCGTATAACTGAAGCAAGTCTTTTGACAATTAAATCATAAATGTAATACTAGATGGCAGCACCACAATTTGTGTTTTTTTTTTTTTCGATAAGTTCTAGATTTACTTCTTCCAGCTACATTTCAGTTATAATTTACTACACCAGGGGGAATTTTTAGCTTAATTTTGACGATATTGTTTAACGGTTTTTCATTAATTTAATAGTGCATTTTAATTATGTAATTACTTTCTATTTATATTATTATATATTATATTAAAAGTTATTTAACATTTATTTCAATATGTATTAACTGTGTCCTATGGTATCAATTACTGTGATTTCTTAACTGTTTTATTAACCTTAATCTTTACGATATGGGTGCCATGTGAGCGTGGATTTATTCTAAAATATTAATCGGTATGGTGTTTATTATTTCATTTTATATCCTATAAATATTTAAATAGGTTTTATTGTTTTTTCCAATTCATATTATTTGTTTCTATTCTGTTTTCATTTTTAATCAATTCACTTGATTTTAATGGTTGTTAGGGCACAGGGGAAAATAACTTTTAGCTTTAGCTTATATTTCCCACAGAAAACAACCATTTTGCTTATATCATTGAATTCTGTGCCCTTGAAAACGTAATTCAATATATAAGCATTTCCATTATTTGTCGGTGTCCACTTTCTTATTTTTCTTCCATAATATTCTTATAAATATTTTATCTTTTTTTTTTTTATATATATACTTACAGCTTTAATTCATAATATTATGGTTTTTGATGGTGGTAGGTTATGTTTAATTATTGGTTATATATATATATATATATATATATATATCAATTTTGAACGGAGGGTGGTTTCGGGGTCTGGGGGTCATGATCGATGAAAATATACCAAAATTTTTTGAAATCGCTTTCCTCCGAACGGCTGCAATAGGTAGCTTTTTTGTGCAGAAAGCTACCTAAAAGCTAGTAACAGATGTCCAGCACCAATCTTTGGTTTAATAGACAATCAAGACAGGGGGGCCCTTTGCTATCCAAAAGTGTCATTTGTGACTACAATTTTTGTGTTACAACAGTTTGTTGAGTCAGCTCTGCCTTTATTATCCGAAAAGAACATTATGCAGACACTCTATGATTATTATATTCCCTAATCTTTTGAAAAGCCCACTAATGAAATGTCCTGACCAGCAACATACTGAAAAGATGTGCAGAATCATATGTATTAAATTTCTGCCTGTTCTCTTGAAAAATATCGCAAAAACTGTTACAGACCAAGTTAGTTTAAAGCTATATAATAAGCCCTTACATAGAAAAATTTTGAAAATAATGTAAGACCTGTTGCTTTTACATTTAAAACTGCATCTGTGTGTATCATATTATTTGAAAAATTATTGGATGATTTTTATAATGCTTTCTTTCATGAAAATCAGCTGAATGTGTTATTAAAACTTAGTGACTGGTAGAAAACCAGGAACTAATTTTTTCATATTTTTGTTATTTGAATTTCCTTAATTTTTAGGAATTGATTGCACATATAAAAAGGTCACTGCTTATACTTATTAGTCATGACTGATTCAAGACGTGAGTGCGAATTATAAAGCAAGCAATGCATAATATATCGCTAAACTTTGAAGATGCTTTTCACGTGCTCATTAAAAGCTGCAGATTTAAAGTAATATAAAATTTTTAGTTTAAAATGTCAGAAGTCATTTTTAGTCAAAAGCATTTTCAATGCTTTCTGAGAAAGTTCTAGTAAAACAGATGATCATTTAGAAAAATCATTATAAAAGATAAGTCGATGTATGTATACCTTAAACCTTTTTTAATTAGATGAAATTCATATAACTAGAATTTTTTTTTAATTAGGTAAAGTACTCAATAATGTTAAATATATCTCATTTTGAGAATGTTTAAATGGAAAATAACATTGGCAATTAATAATTTTTAGGTTTAAAGTGTTGTCTGAATGCTAATGTTCCTGTTTTATCAAATTTAAATAGGTACTTTTTCTTTTGTGCATTTTAAGTTAACATACATTGTTAATTAATTATTGATAAATGCCTATGATTATTGATTGTTATAAAGTAATAAAATATAAAAATTGTATTATTATTAATATTTTGTTTTTGTTGAACCTTATACACACTCATTTATATATATGAATGTTTCGTAGAAATGTGTTTGCATAATTAAGAATTATGTATATTTATGTTTGCATTAATTACTTCAAAAAAAATTTGGACATTTTCGTTTTCGGCCAAAAATAGGAAGATTACCAAAATTAGGTTTCAGTCATAAAAGACTGTTTTGATCGATCCTTAATAATGATGCTGTTCACACTTTATGCATGTCTCTTAATAATTGTGATAGATGAAGGTAATATTTAATATCTATTGTTTATATGCATTAATACTGTATTTAGTAAGTAGATGTATTAATTGAAGATTGTTTCGTGTATATTTATGAGCTCTAACAATAATGGTTAAATAGTATTTGTTTTAAATCTACATATTATTTATTCATATTTCTCCATCCAATTGAAATAAATAAAACTTTATGCGATAAATATTAAAATGTTTTATGTTATAACGATCCATTTTTACAGTAAACATCCTACACGGCCATCTGTTTATGTCATAGAACATCATTTGTATGCAAATAAAAAATTTTTGCGCCGATTTCTTATTGCCCAATGTAAGTTTTTAACTTATTTCCTATTATAAAACAGTCTGTAATGGTATATAACTAGACATTTTAGCGGTTTTTGTTGAATTTAGTATTGTAAGCACGATTAAATCTAGCACAAGTCCTATATTTAAGCTTTGTACGGTATAAATTTTGAGGAGAGTATGTGACGCCCTCTCACAAGTTCCTCATTGTAGAGCGTTTCGATGAAATCCTATCCTTCGAATTGAACCGGCCGCTAAGCGCTAGTGCATCAGTCTGGCCGTGCTCGAACAGCGTGTAGGGTTGCAAAGGGTTGAAAAAACCAGGTTTATTCCCGGAAACAAACCAAGTTTTTTGGGAAGGAAATTAAAAAAATTTCCGGTAGTTTTCAGAAAGTTTTAAGCATGAAAAATTTTTAATTTATTATTTTCAATTATTTTTAATGATTTCAATTTTTGTCAATGTAAACAAAACTAACTACTTAAAAAAAAAAATGCACGCTTTGCATGAAAACTAACAAAATACAGGCTTAAGCTGCAGAAATATTAAGTAAGAGAAAATAAAATATCATAATATGGTATTTTAATAGTCCTTAAGTAAAAGTGAAAGAGGCAGATGAGAGATTCATCTTCCCTGGCATGAATATAAACTTCACCTCTGTTCTTCGAATCAACGAATGTAAACGAAAAAGAAAATGAGCAAAATTAAAATAAATGAATGCAAAAATACAAAGCAACTTGCTAGAAAATAAATATAAAGTATGCGGGAAGAAGAGATATGCGAGCCAACAGAAACTAAAAAAAAATATTTTTTAATATTTACAGCCGCCATTGTCGTAAAGCTAATCAATTATAAGGACTTAGACTGTAAAATCATAAGTTTTGTGAATTCATGATGTAAAATCTATCTTTTTGGAATATTCTTCCCTGAAATTTCTTTAAAATAAAAATTTCAAATTGAAAAATAACTGGTTTTGTTTATCTTCAAAACGCCTTCAAAATTTCCAATATTCCCCAAAATTCCCGGGTTTATTCCCGTCCCTCCAAATCTGCAGGTTTTTTTTCAACTCTAGCAGTGTGTGCCGTTGCAACGTTTTGTCATACAAATGGCATACATAATTACAAATGGCATACATTTGACAGTTCATACATGCATGACACATGACAGCTGACACAAATAACCTGTGAAATATTCATAGTTCAAATAAGAACCAACAGATGGACCGACCTATACATTTTGCACGCTTATAATCGACTTCTTTTTGTGCAGTTTGCAGCCTTTAAAGACAAAATAACCTTAAGATTATTAAAAAGGTACAAATGCAAAACATAATGCTCCATTCTTTCGAAGAACAACTATAAGAATTTTGAAAAGTACTGTTTATTTTAAATGAGTACTCAAAAATTTCGAAACAGAAGGAAATTTCTGGAATCATTGAATTCAATATCTTTGATGGCTCGTAAACATCCCAGACTTTAGTCTTATTGAATTACCAGTAAAAATAAATCTTTCTAAAGAGGATTACATCAGTATTATAGAATAAAAACTTATTTTTGTAGATTTGTGGGGCTATATGCCCCATTACTTTTTTAAATCCTTTTTTCATTGGTGTAAAATGAAGGTTACAAGAGTGTCTTTTTCAAAATGGTGAAAAGATTAAAAAATAAAATGATGTATATTTTATAAGCTGGTGTTTTTTGAAAAAAATAATGTAAACTTTGTTACTATAAATGTTTTCTCATCAAAGTTATGTTTATTTATATATTTGCGAATTTTTTTTTTTCAACCAGTCACATTGATAAGGGAAAACTAGGCAGGGCTAGTAATAGGCTACTTATAAGCATAAAAATGAATATTTCATTCTATAAAGTTTTTTCTTATTTATTTTTTTCTGTCATTAACCTTTTATATTAAATGAGTTTGTTGTTTATTAGGTGTAGCTAGGTAATTTGATTATCGGTTAAAGTATGCAGTTAAATAAAAAAAGGATTGAAATATACTCGTCCAAGATAATTACTATTCTTTAGATACACATTGGAGGGTTTTATTAATGCGTATATTTCATATTATATTTTTAACATATATTTTATATTTCACATACATATGTTTTATTACGCATATATTTTATATTATACTTTTCATATATATTTTACATATTATTTATATATTATTATATATTATTTACATGTTATTACATATTATTATATATTATTTACAAGTTATTACATGTTATTACATATTGTTTTATATTATTACATATTATTACATATTTTCAGATGCTATTATTTTTACATCATTTTATATTTTACACATATATTTTATATTTTACATTCATATATTTCATTATACGTAATATATGTTTTACATACTTTATATACATATTCTCTATGACTCTATATACAAATGCTTTACATACAAGACACTTAACATACACATGCGTCTTCATAAAAAGGCTAACCGATGATAACTCTTGGTTTAAAGACAAGTTATCGAGATATGCTGAAAATATTTTTCCTTTCTTCATTAATAATATTATAGAAATAAAATGAGGGTTAAAATGGAAAAAGTTAAAAGTACCAAACAATTGATTTTTTTTTTTTTTTTTTTTTTTTTTTTTTTTACGAAAAAATCTCTTAAATGTCAAGCTTAACAAGCACAACCCATGAAGTGCCAACCCTAGTAGAAATACAGTCGAGTCTCTTTATAACAAAACTCCACACATCGAATTTCTGTATATAACGAATTTTTAGTAGGATCGGTATCCTTTTCCCATGATCTCATTAAAAACAGTCTCCATATAGCGAAATCTAGCACTTTCGGGACCAATGATTTTAGAAAAGGCTGTAGAATATGCTTCATCTCTTCGACACTCTGACTTCCAAGACAGTATTGTTTGGCTAGAAAAGTCCAAGAAAAGACATGGGTTATTCGAGAAAACTCTCTGCGGTGAAAGTGCGGATGCTTCGGTGACAGCATGTGAGAACTGGAGTCTTAAAGTAGAAGAAATTCTAAAAGAATTCGATCCTGAGAACATTTTCAATGCCGACGAAACAGGTCTCTTTTACAAATGTCTCCCAAACAAGACTCTGGCATTTAAAGAAGATAAATGTTTTGGCAGCAAACAAAGGATTACTATTTTGTTGTGTGCTAAAATGATAGGGAAAGAAAAATTAAAGAGCTAGTCACTGGGAAAAGTCAATCTCCTCCTGTGTTTTAAAGGAGTGAAGTTTTGAGAAGTGGACTACGATTTTAATAAAAAGTCCTGGATGACCACTGAAATTTTTGACAAATGGTTAAAAGCACTTGACAATCAAATGAGAAATCTACGCCGAAAAATTGCTTTGCTTATTGATAATTGTGCAGTTCACTCACAAAACTGTGGAGAAAAACTGCAAAATGTTGAAGTTATTTTCTTACCACCCAACTGCACATCAAAACTGCACAGCCCATGGACTTGGGAGTAATAAAAAATCTAAAGGTGCATTATAAGAAAAGAATTCTTAAAGAACTGATCATAGCTACTGAAAAAAATAATTCCACCCAAAGCATCATTAGTCTTAGAAAGTGTATTTCGGAACTTTATAAAGCTTGGAGATTTGATGTAACTGGAAAAACAATTTACAATTGATTCAAAAAGGCCAGCTTTTCTAAACTGGAGAACAATGCGGATTCTGAGGACCAAGAAGATGTGACTTTAGTAGACTTAAAAAGAGAAATGGAAATTGATTAAGGAACGTGGAAATATTGAAGAAAATGTTACTCTGATTTTTTTGGAAGTGGATGACAATCTCACTATTGCGCAGTAGTGATATTTTAAGCAGCGTTATGAACAATGATGGGGAGAGTGACAATGAGCATGAAAATGGAAACGTGCAACAAGAAAAAAAAACCATTACACAGTGAAATGATGAGTTCTTTCGATCTTATAAGGAGAAAACTTCAAATGTAAGAAAATGTTCCCGATACAATTTTTCATTCCTTCCTACAGTTCCATTTTTTCGAGAGTGTAACATTTTTGAAATCAAAACAGCGAAAAATTACAGATTTCTTCGTCTAAAATTAATGTAAGTTTTCCTTATGTGATTTTTATTATGTTTTCAAATAAATGTCTGTTATCTTTTTTGAAACTGTTTAAATAATTAAGAAATACAACATTAGGTTAATATTTATAGTTAAACATTTCAAATTCTTAATTAAACACCTCAAAAATAATTTTTGTTCAAAAATTACACATTAAGTAGGAATTTTTACTCATTCTCTGTATAACGAATTTCTCTATATAACGAATTTTTTACTTGAACAATGGATTTCGTTATATAGAGACTCGACTGTAGTTCAAAAAAGAGTAAAAAAATGTCGCTTGTTGAATGAGTCACACGAAGCGAAGTAGAGAACGCTGAATGTGTCACACGAAGTGAAATGGAGGACGCTGAAAGTGCCAGTGATAAGATGAGTGGCGACTGGTGGTCATTACGCAACTTGATCATGTTGTTATTCTTACATCAGTGGGATATTTTTAAACAGAAGGAAAAATATTAAATATATAAATAAAAGAAATGGTTGGAAATGATAACATTAGGTATTTAAACACTAAACGAAAGGAAGCTAGGTACATACATTTTAGAGTGTTGAACTAACATCCCAAAAAGAGTAAAGTGGAAAATGTTGTAAGTACCAGAAGTAGGAGTTTTTCTTTTTTTCGCTCTCTTGAAAAATTTCCTCTTTTGGAATTTCAGCGTTTTCCATCTTTAGTCCTCAAATCATGATGACTAAAACCGATGCAAGGAAAAAACCGTTTTGATTCGTGAAATTTTTTATAAATTCATACGATTTAGTGCCATAAACAAGACCTGATTGAAAATTTGGTGTTTAGGCATACATACACTACTGATGGATCCTAGAAAACCCTTCAATCTTAATAGTGGTTGACATAATATCTACAAATAACATTAAATTAGTAGAAAATTAATATTTAGAATCCTCGAAATTTTCTGATCAAGAGATCGGGCTTTGTAGAATTTGGTACAACTCACGCCATGGTTGGAGTCTTCTACATATTATAACTGAATTTAATTTTTAAAAATTCCATCGCAAATAAAACTTGTCTATCTTAATCTGCCTAGTGGTTGATATAATACCTACAAATAATTCATATATTAGTAGGAAATTAATATTTGGAACACTCAAAATTTTATGACCGAACGATCGGGCCTTCTAGGTTTACAAAACTCAAGCCATGGTTTAAGTCTTCTTCATATTATAAATGAATGCAATTTTTAAAAGCTCAATAGCAGTAGTGTAATTTTATTATATAGTAGTTGCGTATTTTTTAATATCTTTCAAGTTTTTGAAGAAAACTACTTACCAATAATAAATGCCACAAAAATATTTTTGAGTAAAATATCAATTACAAAATTGCATCTTTACATACATAAACCAAGTTAAGTTAAATAAAAGAATGTAAGTAAAAACATAGGTGCTGAAAACGATTAAATAATTCCTTTTAATACAAAACATAATATTTGGATAGAAATCATCTGAACATAGTGAGTTTTAATCTTTCAGAAAATGGTGATAAATTCAATTTCAATCCGTAATAAGTAATTTGCTCTAATTTTACTTTTGTTAAAATATAGCAGACGATTTTACATACATAAACCAAGTTAAGCTAAATAAAAGAATGCAATAACAATATAGCTACTGAAAACGATTAAATATTTTTTTAAATACAAAACATAACATTGGATAGAAAATATCTAAACATAGTGCGTCTTAACACTAGAAGCATCATAAGGTGTCATTTTGACCCCTACCAAATTGATACCGGTCGATTCGAACCAGAAATTTCTTCATATGTGAAATGTATGCAGGACAAAAATAGGCTAATTAAGTAAGTTAGCTAGTTTTAAATAAAAATTATGATGTGAAATACGTTTTATAAATCTTGAGTAAAACTGCCGCCGGTTCTAGTGTTAACCTCTCAGAAAATGGTAATAAATTAAACTCGTTTTGAATCCGTAATAAGTAATCTCCTCTAATTTTACTTTTGTTAAAATATAGCAGACGATTTTACATACATAAACCAAATTAAGTTAAATAAAAGAATGCAATAAAAAATATTGCTACTGAAAACGATTACATATTTTTTTAAATACAAAAACATTGGATAGAAATTATCTGAACATAGTATATTTTAACCTTTCAGAAAATGTTAATAAATTAAATTCTTTTTCAATCCGTAATAAGTAATTTCCTCTAATTTTACTTTTGTTAAAATATAGAAGACGATTTTACATACATAAACCAAGTTAAGTTAAATAAAAGAATACAATAAAAAATATAGCTACTGAAAACGATTAAATATTTTTTAAATACAAAATATAACATCAGATAGGAATTATCTGAACATAGCATAATTTAACCTTTCAGAAAATGTTGATAGATTAAATTCTTTTTCAATGCGTAGTAAGTAACTTCCTCTAATTTTACTTTTATTAAAATATAGAAGACGATTTTACATAAGTAAGCCAAGTTAAGTTAACTAAAGAATGCAATAAAAAATATAGCTACTGAAAACGATTAAATATTTTTTTTAATACAAAATATATCAATGGATAGAAATTATCTAAAAATAGTGCGCTTTAACTTTTCAGAAAATGGCGGTAAATTAAATTCATTTTCAATCCGTAATAAGGAATCTCCTCTAATTTTACTTTTGTTAAAATATAGCAGACGATTTTACATACATAAACCAAATTAAGTTAAATAAAAGAATGCAATAAAAAATATTGCTACTGAAAACGATTACATATTTTTTTAAATACAAAAACATTGGATAGAAATTATCTGAACGTAGTATATTTTAACCTTTCAGAAAATGTTAATAAATTAAATTCTTTTTCGATCCGTATAATAAGTAATTTCCTCTAATTTTACTTTTGTTAAAATATAGAAGATGATTTTACATACATAAACCAAGTTAAGTTAAATAAAAGAATACAATAAAAATATAGCTACTGAAAACGATTAAATGATTTTTTAAATACAAAATATAACATCGGATAGGAATTATCTGAACATAGCATATTTTAACCTTTCAGAAAATGTTGATAGATTAAATTCTTTTTCAATATGTAATAAGTAATTTCCTCTAATTTTACTTTTATGAAAATATAGAAGACGATTTTACATAAGTAAGCCAAGTTAAGTTAACTAAAGAATGCACTAAAAAATATAGCTAGTGTAAACGATTAAATAATGTATATAACTGTTAAATAATGTATGTTAAATAATGTATTAAAAACGATTTTTTTTAATACACTAGGGGGTTCGGCCCCCCTACGAGCTACGCTCGCCAACCCCCGTCCAGACACCGCAGACTCTAAATGCAGTCTAATTTGATCGGCTTTAAACAGATTTCGAAAGATTGAATTATAATTTAAAAAACAGTGGCGATCTCCCTATAAACGGATTTCTATTCATTTCTCTTTGATTGGAGAATTTTAACGCCAAATCCGCTGCGGTACTACTTGATTATCCCGTCCACCAATTTCGCCAAATTATATAAATCACCAAACCACTCGCCAAATTAATACAAATTGACATAATTTTTATTTTAAATTTCGAAAGAACAAATAAATTAGTACAACATTAATAAAAATACAAATAAAACGTCGAAATAAAAATAACTTGATGACGTAGACACGTGTAACAACATTTCAAAATAAGCTAATATAAAAGGAATTAAGTAAACAGTATTTGTCTCCAAGTATTTTTTTAACAAAGCGAAAAGAAAGTTCTTTTAAATGAGACATTTTAAATTAATCATTTTTAATCTGACGTAATTTTGACCAAGCTATTCTTTCTCTTTTAAATATTCACGTGAAAATACTTTTGTTAGAAATGAAATATTATTTGCGCTTTCCTAACAAAAATAGTTGAAAAGATCCTCCAAAATATCAAATAAATGTCTAGCGCAATTTCTAAATTTAAACTGTTTGTCAATATTTTGTGTTCATTTTATGTAATAACTGTAATGTGCGTAAATATGACGTAATTTCTCCTATTTAAGACTTCTAAGGCATGTTAATGAATTTATTATTTTACAATTTCCTTTCTCTCTTAAAATTCACGTGTATACTTTTTATGACGTAATTTTTAATAAGTTCCTGCTTTTTGTACATAATTATTTAATTCTAATTCCAAATGATTTTTTCTGTTTATAATAGTCACGTGTAAATAAATTTTTAATTTGAAGCAAACATTATTGTTTGCGTTGTTTATACATTTGGCAACAGTATAAATATATCATATTCTCAAATAATATAAAAAAATATCCCTCGAAATGCTGAAAATTTGAATTTAAAATAGAAATAAAACCTCAAAAAATGTGTCAAATTAAAAAACTAAAAGCAGTCTGCACACCGGGAATTCTGACGCATAAAATGATCTAAAAATGATTAAATTCCTATGTACAGTTTTTGCTCCTATAAAACTTTTTTAATGGAACGATTTTGTCCAACTTTGGCATTAAATATCTCTTAAAATAATACTTCGATTTGAAAACTGTCTGCATCAGCGTGCTTATCAAACATTTCTGTATAATACTACCGATTTTCATATTTTTGTATGCATTATTTTTCTTAATAGACCTTTTCTTAATAGACGAAGAAAGACCTCCGGTCACAAAAAATTCAAAACCGGCGGCGGCAGCGGCGGCGGCGGTGACAACGGTAGTTACTTTTTTGTAGAATAGAGAGAAAATATAACAATGGATAGAAATTATCTAAACATAGTGCGTTTTAACGTTTCAGAAAATGGCGGTAAATTAAATTCATTTTCAATCCGTAATAAGTAATCTCCTGTAATTTTACTTTTGTTAAAATATAACAGACAATTTTACATACATTAACCCTTTATCTACTGACGGTACTTATAAGTACCACTCACTTTAAACTTTCATTCCATAGTGAATATTACTAATATTCTAATGGTACTTTGCAAAGGCACTTTTTTAACTCAACTTTATACAGATACATGACAGTAGTAGTTCTAGGTTTTTTATTTTAGCGAGGAAGGAGGGTATCTTTGACACAGTCGATGTGTTTTGTGCCAACATTTTGTACAGATTGTCACGCTCGTCCTTTTATTGCCACAAACACAGTAAAAGATATAAGATAAGTGTTGGATTTTTTTATGTGTTCATTATGATTTTAGAATACAATATGACTAGGTATTTTAGATGAACGGTGTATGTATTTGATTTAACAGTTGAATTATTCGGTGGTACTTATAAGTACTGTCAGTACACTGGGTGTTGGAGAAAAACTTCCTGTTTACTTTTCGTCTGTGTAGTTACCATCGTATTCACCTGCTTTAACATGTAATTACTAAACTGTAGTGTAGTAATGATTTCCGTGGTATTTCATTTTTGTTTCATTGTTATTTTTTTATAGGAAATTGAAAAAGTTGTGACACCGGCTCGTTTTTGCTATGCTAGAAATGGCATATGTAAATTCATATATTGCATGTGTGGAGATGCGAGAGAACAGGTTGTCCCTGGAATATAGGCGTCGCATAACTAAAGGACTCCTAACAGGATAGAAACCTAAAAAAATAAATAAATAAATAAAAATAATAATAATAATAATAATAATAAAAATACTTTTTTTAACCCTTTCAGCGGAAAAGTATTTTCAATTCTAAAGTCTTGAAATAAATGATTGGCACCGGAATTTGCCAAAAGATTTGTTTGTAAGTAGGGAAAAAAGGGCCTATATTTCACATACTTATTAAATCAAAAATATTTTCTGGTACCATTTGAAATACCTTGTGGGTTTTCTGTTACGATATTTTAGTCACAGTGTACTGGCGGTACTTTAAAATACAACCTTAATTAATTACCTCTAAATAATTAAATTTCTATCGTGCGAGTATTTTTTTTAATGTTTATCTTTTAATTTTCACTGTAGCAACTAATATATATATATATTATCATGAATTCATTTTTCAAGAAAAAGCCACAAAGAAAATGGACATGGCGTTGTGCAAATGGCTCAACAAGTGAAATCGACTACATCTTAACAAACAAAAAGCATCTTATTCAGGATTGCAGCGTTCTCAATAACTTCAATACAGGAAGTGATCACAGGTTGGTTAGATGCAAACTGCTGTTAAATACTAAAGTGGAAAGAATGAAGCTTTTGCAACACTCAAAGAAATCAATCGATATAATAAATCTCCAGAAACATAAAGAAGAATTCCATTTGGAACTTAAAAACCGTTTCCAAGTACTTCAATCAGCTTTAGAAGAAGAGCAAGATGTTTCAGTAGTGAACAAGAAACTAACCAGTACTCTACAAGATATTGCAAAGAAGATAGCCGGCGATGCACAAGTAAAGCAGACAAAGAAAATAACAGAAGAAACAAGAAGATTGATGAAGAAACGCAGAGAATTTAAAATGAAGAAAAAGGATCCTAAATCAAGAGTTGAATATGCTGAATTATGTAAAACGGTAAGAAAATGTGTTACAGAAGATATCAGAAAATTTAACTCTGATCTTGTCAAGAAAATTCTAGAAGATAACAAAAGTTTAAAATCAGCTAGGCGAAAACTTTGTGTTGGAAGAAAAGGTATTTTTGCACTAAAGAGGGCAGATGGAATAATCACCAAAATCAATAAAGAAATAGTACACATTGTCGAAAAATTCTATAACGATTTATATAAATGTGAAGATCAGAGGGAAGTCAACTTATGTGATCCACGAGAAAACTTAACAGAAACCGATGCCATAATCCCAGTGACGACAGACGAAGTTTTATAAGCCATTAAATTTATGAAAAAAGGTAAATGCCCCGGAGAAGATGGAATTACAATCGACCTTATCAAAGAAGCAGGAGAAGAATTTGCAAAAATGCTATCCTTACTGTTTTCCAAATGTCTCCAGAAGTCAGATGTACCAGAAGATTGGAATAATGCTGTGATGGTGCTACTTTACAAGAAAGGAGAGAAGGAAAACATTAAAAACTACCGTCCAATCAGCTTACTGTCAGTGATTTATAAAATTTTCCCCAAAGTTTTAACGACAAGACTTGAATCAGTTCTGGACTCAGCTCAACCTAGAGAACAAGCAGGATTCCGAAGTGGATTCAGCACAATGGATCATATCCAAACGGTAAGGGAACTCATTGAAAAACATAAGGAATATAATTTACTTCTTTGCCTTGCCTTTATTGATTATGAAAAAGCATTTGATTCGGTCTACACATCAGCAGTAGTAGAATCTCTGGAGGACATTGGTATAGACAAACCTTACATCAATATTATAAAGAAGATTTACAAGAAAGCAACAGCAACCATCCGCTTGGACAAAGGAAAAGCAAAGATCAAGCTTGGAAGAGGGGTAAGACAAGGAGACACCATTTCGCCTAAGCTTTTTACTGCTGTCTTAGAAAATATTTTCAAGAAGCTGGATTGGGAAAACAAAGGGATTAGAATAAATGGGGAATATTTAAGTCATCTCCGATTCGCTGACGACATTTTAATTTTCAGTAACAGTCCTGAAGAATTGGAAAATATGCTAAAAGATTTGGCAGAAGCTAGCATTAATGTGGGATTAAAAATAAACTTGGAAAAGACTAAGGTGATGTTCAATTCATTTGCATCAAAAAAGAAAATCGTCTACAACAACACTGAAATTAAAGAAGTGCAAAGTTATGTGTACCTTGGGCAAGAAATATCATCTGATAATAGTATCATGAATGAAATCAATAGAAGAATAAGAAATGGATGGAGTGCTTTTGGGAAGAACAATATTATTCTGAAGAGTAGCATGCCCCTGTGTTTGAAAAGAAAGGTATTTAACCAATGTGTTTTGCCTGTCCTAACTTATGGAGAAGAAACATGGACGCTAACAAAACGGATGGTACAAAGATTACAAACAACACAGAGAAGTATGGAAAGATGTATGCTAGGTATAACTAGAAGAGACAGAAAAAGAATAACCTGGATAAGAAGTCAGACGAAAGTTTTTGACATCATTGAAAGAATTAAACGGCTAAAATGGAAATGGGCTGGGCACATCGCAAGAAGACAAGACAATAGATGGAGCACAAACACCCTACAGTGGTATCCCAGAGATGTAAAACGGCCAAGAAGACGACCTCAAGTAAGATGGAGTGATGAAATCAGAAAAGTAGCCGGTGTAAATTGGATGACTAAAGCACTAGACAGGAAACATTGGAAAAATCTGGGGGAGACCTACATCCAGCAGTGGATTGAAAACGGTTGATGTTGATGATGATGATATATATATATATATATATTACATGAAAAAAATTGCGGTAGATCATAATGCAGTAGATAAAGGGTTAACCCAAGTTAAGTTAAATAAGGGTCATTCCATACAAAATGAGGAAATCAGCTGTGACTGACATGTCACAGATTTGAATAAAAATCAGTATATAAGTAGATCATATCTATTTATGAGTAAATGATTTCAGGATTGTTTATTTAAATATTAAAATTTACAGTAAAAGTTGATGCAAAATCGAGGTATTGTCTACATGCTTGAAATTTCAATTTTGATTGTTAGCGCTAGGAATAAAAATATTTTATTCAAAATTAATTATAATTAAGAATGAATAATAAGTAACAGATTGGCGTAAGTTAGTAAATATATTTTTATTCCTTAATGAGAAAAAAAATATTTTTGAAAAATTTTTGGGCTTTCGTTCTTGAGTTTTCATTCCTTAAAGAGAAAAATAAATAAATAGTAAAAAATGTTGAGGGTAAAATGCAATATTTCTATCGCCTGTTTGTACGTAAAGGAAACCTCTTTTAAGATATTTAAATTATATGATATTATAGATAAAAGTTTATATTTTAAATATAGAAACTTTTATTCTTTCTTTCAGTTTATTTTTGGCTAATAATATATATATTTTAAGCTAAAGTAAAAAAAAAAAAAAAAAAAATGATTACGCTGAACAAAAAATTATATATTAATCCTAAATCCATAGATGGCACCACTACATTTTTTTTTCTTGAAATCGTGCAATATTGTAAAAAAACGCTCGCGGATTCAAAGAGGAAAGCCCATGGAATACAACAAATATTACTTTTTAATCGAATTTTCTTACGTTAGGAATCAAAAAGCATTCTTGAATTTTTTTTTAGCATATCATGGACTTGTTGATCTTTATGTCTGTGCAATAACTGTAATGACCTTTCCCTCATTAATTTTTTTGCCTATCAATAAGAGGAAAAATTATGATTTTGTAACTTCTTTTTAAGTTTCTAAATTTTTTTTTAAGATGAAGGAAATACATGGCAACTTAAAAACTTTAGCAATTCGATCTTAATATGTTACACTACATCAGGCATAAATTTCACAGATGCTTTTGAATTCCTTTGATTTTTATAACGTTTTAGATTTACTCAAAATTTACGAATTTTCAATTTTTACAACAAATTTAAGATTAATCATGACGTCGACAAATAATTATTACTAAATAAATATGAAGATAATTTTCCAGAGATTACAATATTGCAAAAATATTTAATTTATGGTAAATAGTTTTCTAGGTACGAAACTTCAAACTTGCAACTTTGAACGATCGCACACATGCCATTCCATGTAACGAGTTTTTTAGATGTCCAGAACTTCGAAAATTTTTTTTATTTTTTTTTTTGTCGAAATATTTTGAAATGCTCTATTTGAATATAAATTGAATCTGTGTATCAAATTTTATTAAAATTGGTTAATATGTAGCCACGACTTTTTTTTTTTAAATTTTTGCTCATTTTGTGTGGAATGACCCATAAATGAATGCAATAAAAAATATAGTTACTGAAAACGATTAAATTTTTTTTAGTACAAAATATAACATTGGATAGAAATCATCTGAACATAGTGCGTTTTAACCTTTAAGAAAATGGTGATAAATTAAATTCTTTTTAACTCGTAATAAGTAATCTCCTCTAATTTTACTTTCTTAAAAATATAACGGATGATTTTATCTCAAGGGGAAAGATATTTCAAATTAACAATTTTTCTTGAAAGGATTTTTTTTAATTAAAATAGGATATACACATACCTAACAGATTTTTTAAGTGTATTTCCTTATTATCAGGTAGTAATGTTAATTTACGTTTACCTTACATTTATCTTGATGTCTACTACAGATTTTAATAATGCCGGAAAATCGCGAGAAAATTAAAAACAATTTTAATTAAAGCAGCAGCGAAACGGAAGAACTTTAGTAATTATCTTTTCAATTACGTAATCTTTTAAATATGAGTATTTTAATTTAGAATTTAGGTCGTCCTTAAAAGTCGTCATAGGTCACCCTTTTAATTACCTTAATAGTTTTTGAAAAAATAATTTTCAAAAATCCTTAGTATGTTTTAGAAGTTTATAATACAATTCCAAATACATTTTTATTAATTAGCCTGAAATTTAGTGCAATTTTTAATAATAGGTACAGCAGGGCTGTCAAACGCGGTGTTTTTTGAAGGTTTTCTTGGCGCCCATTCAAATATTTCCTTTATCTAGTTTTAACCAGAAAAAGATTTTGTCAAAACACGCATAAAATTTCGAAAATTTGTCATAACACGCATAGCATTAAAATTATTAATGCTTGTATTTTTAAGTTTCCAACATAGTTGAAAAGGGTTTATGAATCCGGTTTGTCTGGCTGTTCGTGTTCTAATTCTCGTAAATATACTCGGATTGTCGTACAATTTATGTATGTTATTGATGTTTACTATGTCATGTTCTCTATTGAAAGTAAAGTGTGTAGTATTTATAGTTCAGTTAGAGGGGCATTCAAAAAAATTCCGTTATATTACATTCTATGGAGAAAAATCATTTTCTTTGTAAATTAATGGTATTATACTATTGTAAACATAATGGAACTGATATGGATTTCTCAAATGAATAAAAAAATACTTTCTGTAGAACATGGAATACAAAGTAATTGTCATTCTTTTACAGGGTCATAAAAAAGAATTAACTTACATAATGGTCTACGGGGGATTTTGCACGACTTGTGATGGTCAACGTTTTGGCCAATTTCATTTATCAAAAACTGAGTGTTTCGGTGTTTTTTTTTCAAATGTAAAAAAAGTCTGTAAACTAGAAAACAGGAATTCTGCTTTTTCAGAATTTAGTGTCGCCCCCGATGAAAAAAAATGTATATGTATATAAATATAGATAGTAAAAAACATATTTCAGTTTTAACACTTAAAACACACGCTTTTATTTTACATAAAATGACGTCATTCGCATCCGAAAGAAGAATTCCTCATTTACGATCTAGTCTTGAACAACATCTACAGTAAAGTATGCATAGGACGTCATTATCGCTAAATAATACACAAATCCAAAAAAGAGATGTCGTCGTTCAAGAAACTCGACCAAAAAAAAATCGGTTATCTAATGATTTATATGCCTTCATTTGTTTGTAATATAGATACTTAAAATTAAATATAGTTTATAATACCTCCATATTTTATCAGAAATCATTCATTTATATATTTTTTCAAAATAGCATATATTTTAATTAAAAAAAAATTTTTTTCAGTTGTTATGGGAAAATGGCAATAAAAAGATACAATTACTGTTTTCCAAATATTTTTCCTTTACTTTCTACAGAAATAGAGTACTTTAGTTGCCAATAAAAAACAAAAGGTGCTAAAAACTACAAAAAAATTAATATCCCAAAAATAAATTGAGATGCAGTTATCAAACCAATTGCATTTAAAAGTACTTTTTTCCCAATACGACGGTATAAAAATTGAAAATGTGCGATGCTTAGAAGTTTAAAAAATTGCAGTAGAGTATTTAACAGTGCAACGATACATCTGATTTGTTTTACGGCTGGCTTATACAACGGAATGTTATTTTTTCGAGACGACATTTTAATTGCTGGGAGAAAGAAATAGCATACCGGGGGCTAAAAAGATAAATGTTTCTGGATCTATAAAATCTTACAGGGGATTATTTTTTAATTCTTCCTCACACTACTTTCTCAAGGTAAAAATTATTGAAATACTGTTCGAGAATATTAGCAAGAGAAATATACTACAAAATCTGTTTTTGTTTTTTTTAAATAGTGGTGCGAATAGAATAGAAAAATAGTCGCCTGTGGCAGCCCTGACCTTACAAAATATTACACACTGCTTCAGACTTATCCACTATTCCGAAAAGCGTTCTTTTATCTTCGAAAAAGTCAGAAACCAATGAATTTCCGTGATTTAAACAAGCATTTCTGTAACAAAAGATTTTTCCACTCATTTCGAAAAAAAAAACTGAAACGTTCCCGAGTAGTTTTTACACCCAAATTACTCCTTACACACGTACTTCAAAACTACACGTTTCAAGTCCATCCCAAAACTCAAGACTGACTTCTCTCACTCTCTCTCACCGCGTCTTCTCCATTCAAAATTTCATGGTATCTTCCCTGCAAAATGAAAGACATTACACGTTTCTCAATCGATCCCTTCGTTCACTGACCAGTAATCCCAAAAGATTCTCATTTGCTCATACTCCTTGCTTCCCACTACCTAACTCTCTATCGTTATCCACATTCCGATAATGAAAGACGGTCCTCTGATATTTCCTTAAATACAACAGAGCATTTCATCCAATACAGTTATGAATACAATAGTAATAATTGTAATCCCAAATATAAGAAAAAATGTTTCCTTAACCCAAGTTCGTAGATAATGATATACAGATAAATACAACACATAAAGAAAATAAAATTAATTAACATGAATTTTCATTATAATACGTCTCATTAAACCCAGAGACCTGTCACTGTACTGTTAGATTTATTTTTTCCACACCTATTTTCCAGATCCCAATCCAGATCAAAATTTAAGTGCAATTTTCTCTTATTTAGTTTTTTGGAATTTCTGAATTAAAACTAAATCTTTTAAAGTTCCAAAATAAATTCGAAATATGTATCCAGTAGAATTTATTTCTGGCAAAGACTTTCCCGCCTTCAATTGATTTTAAAAGAAGTCGTGTTTGGAGGGGAGGGGGGGGGGGGGGGGGGCTCAAAATTGAAACTTTTCCCGGGCGCAGTTTTCTCTTGCTAATTAAGAAGCTACCTATGCAAACCGCTGATGAAATAGCCCTAGTTAGCATGTCGGCATCCGACTTTCCTGTTAAAGTAAATTAATATGCAGCAGGTCAAAAAACGAAGCTGAAAATGAACTTCGAGATGTAGTAGTATCCCAAGCGGTCTCATTTAGTATTCAGTGCTCGAAAGCCTGTGCGTGAATTTACAACTGGAATAGTAACCCACCGAGTGTTTCTACAGTGTCAAAGAACTTCGAATTCCATTTTTTATTCTTGTTTCGCATTTTTGTTCGAAATATTTCCAGAAATAGAGATTGGAATTTCGGGGAAATGATATCAAGAGGGTTTTTTAAAGGGATGGTGGAATTTCAAATGAACAAAAATCAACCTAGTATAAGGCTTTTTTTATTTATTTTTTCCTTTTTTTTGTTATAGTTCTTTTTGAAATTCATTAAAATGTGTTAAAAATATCAGTATATTGCTGCATACTCGCCAGAAAGTGTTTTTTAATACGCTTATCAATTCGGTTTGTCTGTCCTTCTGTGTGTCCGCGCTCTAACTCGGTTAAATATAGGGATGTGACGAATAGTGATTTGGCCGAATAGCCGAATACTGAATATTTGGCCAAATTTTAGGCCGAATATCGACTTTTTTCCAATAAAGAAAATACCTTTTGATTACATATACACACACACACACACATATATATATATATATATATTAAATTTTAAAATGGAAAAAAGAATCAAAAACAAATTTATGTTCGATTATTAAATTGTTTAAATTTTTTAATAACTTGATGTAGGGTCAAACTTCCAGAAACTGACATCTCAAAGATTCTTGTTCAAATCACTATTACAAAATTTTAAATCCATTTTACACTTATTTCTCTCTTTGAAAGGATAGTAGAGATTCATTTAAAAATTTCCGTTGACAAAATTATCAGAAATTATACATTGTATTGTTAAAAATTACTTTTTTTCATAAATATGGTGAATAACTCCAGTAACTGACACCAACCTCATTTTGAAAAACCAATAACTGATATGAAGTGAACTGATATTGCAGTGTTTGACACTCACTAAAAGAAAAAGTTATTTTTTATTTCAAAGAATTTATGCTTTAAAAATACTTTAACCCTTTAGTGAGTAGCTTTGCATATATGAAAACAATAGTGTTTTGAATTTAATAGATCTTTTTTATTCGTACATATACCTAATTCACATCAGAAAATTAAAATAGCAATATTTGCTTTAATTAATAACAGACATTCCGTATTTAAATAAAGCGAAATTAATTATTGAAACTTTCTGATGTTAAGTCAGATTCTCTGTACTACGTAATTTCTAGAATGTATTCTATCATGGGAACTAAAGGCTTAAAGGTTAAGTTTTATAAAATAAATATTTATACAAAGTAAGGGGTTTGGAGACATACTTATTAAAGATTTCTAATTTGCAATATTTTAGAGTAAAACAGCCACACGACAGTAGTTTTTATTTATATTGCAGATGTGCAACAGAAGAAAAGATTGATGTATTATATGAAAAATGTGTCTCTGATTTTCTTTCATTTTTTTACTGTGTAATAAACGTTTCAGAGAATCATACACAATTTTTTCGAAACAAAATAAAAAATCGTGCATTTAAGGATTAATCTTTATTATAAAACAATATACTTAAACCTTATTTGTATATAATGTCATACTACAGATGCATGTGACTCTTTTTTCATGTTTTCAATTATAGTAATGTAGATGTCCAATAACTGACATTTATGAATCTGTAATTGACAAATGATGTCAGGCCCTGGTAGAACAATTTAAATTTTAATGATATTGACTTACAAGATAAGTTTAATTTTTTATGTTTTTCTTAACAGTTCAAATAATAGAGCAACTTTCTTTAACATTACCAATAATTAACTCCAATGAAATTACTGGAACTTATAACTGGCATCGCCCATTAAGCTAAATTAAATAACTATAAACTAGAAATCATGGTCGTAATGTATCATAGACATCTTGTGACTGATTTAGGATGGTTGCATTAAAAATAGATTTTTTAAAAAGAGCTACCTCAATTTTCGGCAAAAGGACCGAATACGCCGAATACCGAATAGTGGCCGAATATTCGTCCCATCCCAAGTTAAATATAATAGGATTGGCATATAATTGATATATGTTACTGAGATTTACAATGGCATGTTCGATATTGGAAATGAAGCTTCTTTATAGTTCGTTTACAAGGACATTCAAAAGAATTCCGTTACTTTATGGTCTATGCGGGAAATCTCGTTTGCAATGTATTTTATTGATATTGCAGTATTTCAAACATATTGAAATTTATATAGATTATTGGGGTTGACTACAAAATGTTTACTAGAGAATATGCTGTGCATAATATTTATTGTTTCATTTACGGGGGCATGCAAAAGAATTCGGCTACAGTACTGACAATAAGTGATAATTGTTAAAAATGCAATTTCAATTCTGATATGTTTTTTTAGATGTAACTATTTTTTTCATATATTAGGGGGGATTTTTTCCCCTGCTCGCTACGCTCACCAACCCCCCGCGTAATCGCTTCGCGATTCCGTTCGGTATGGCGAAGCAATCACTATTTTCTAGCCAACCTCAAACGTAATAGTTTCGCGTTTCCATTCTGGATCCCTTATTTTCTATGCATTCAATTTTTAGATTCCGAACGCAGATGATCCCCAGCCCCTTTCTCATTAGTTAATAGAAATTATCTTATTTCTGTAAAAATCATTTTTGCCATCGACCCCTTAAAAAAAAAAAAAAAAAAAAAAAAAAAAAAAAAAAAAAAAAAAAAAAAAACAGAAGTTTATCGAAATTTAGAAGATTCGTGCCTTTCCCGGCCCATTCTATCTAAATTATCTACTGCCATGGTTTTCGCAAAGCCCAATTCCCGCTAAGAAAAGGCAGAATGCTCTGACCAATCAGATAAGTTTCGCGGTATCTACGCAGATTTTCATTTGTCCATTTCCAAATCTTTTGGTCCAGTTCCAAATCGTTACTTTCTTTTATATATAGAAGGATTACTTTGTGTGTTATAAATTCTATAGATCATACACAGAACTGCACTTAAAAAAAATCGAGTACATTCCCTCTTAATGATGGAAATTGTTGAAAGAGAATTTTCAAGTTGTTTATGCGTTATTTAACTGAACTAAATTTTTGCATACTACGTAGTATATGTATTAGGGCTCCTAAGAAAACAATATTTTAACTGAATTATAAAAACTGAAAATTTCAAGTTAAACTTTGGAATTTGTAAAAAGCAGTGGCTGACAGTTGTGAGACACCTAACAGCACTTAAGGGTTAAGTACAATAAGAAAAATCAAGCGATACAATATCTCATTAAGTCTAAAGTCATTATATTAAAATTAATAGTCAACAGTAAGCAAAAGAATAGGGACACTAAAATTTCCTGTTGGACTTGGATGTTGGCCAGTAGAATATGATGGGGAAAAATGTACTTGCATTTATATTACAGAATATTGCTGAAGCATAAACAACAAAAAAAAAAAAAAAAAAAAAAAAAAAAAAAAAAAACCTTGATATGTGTTCTACGTTGCTGCAATATCATTCATTCACTGTACGCATTTACAAATATTTTCTCTATCTTCTGTTATTTAACCAATGATCGATGTTACGAAAACAATAACTGAAGTACATGATAATGTTAATTACGCGGCATTTTGCCAGGAAAATATTAAAAAATAGAAATGTACAACAATGAAGTGTCATTAATTTGTTTTAACAATGCGCATCTTTTCTTCAGAAGTTTTAATTCTGAATGGAAACTATTTTTTATTATTATATAAAAAATTGTTTAACGTATCTACATGTAATATTTCTGCTTTATTTATCTGGATTTTGTAACTTTCAGGAATCGTATAACGTTTAAAATAAGAAAAAAAAATCATGCGTATAGCATAGATTATGAAACGCTTTCCAACACATTCAGAATACTATAACAAAACTTCACTGCTATTACCATGAATAGTAAGAAAAATATACGATTTTTTTTCTGCATCCCTGTATAAAACTTGTGTGCAGGCCTGTACATGATATATAGAATTTATACAAACCAAGTAGCATTTAAAAAATAATTACATTTAAAAATGCATACCACAACTGAAAACGCACTTTCAGCAATTATTGTTTGTAGTCTTCAATTGTTCAATTATTATTCATTTTCTTCTCTAGCCAAATTCTTTGGGGTGTCCCTGTAAATGAACGATAAATTATATGCTCACCACGCTGTATAATAAAAACCTTTCAGAACACTCCAGTGATAAATATCAATTTAAATATGTTCAAAATTTCCACAATAACTGTATCTCAAGAACTAATGCATGAATTTTCACCAAACTTTAGATTCAGTTAGTCCCTGATATAAATTGATCCTGATAAGTTTATTGTGTAAATTGGCCAACAGGTTGCCCAACAAAACTTTTCACGATTTCCGCAATAGCTCTATCTCAAAAACTAATGAACGGATTTTCATTGAACTTCAAATTCAATTAGAAGTTGACATAAGTTGTTGCTGATGAGATTTTGGTGTAAATCACCTAACCGATGGCGCTGCTATGCTGCATTTTTCAGGAAGTATTCACATGTATGAGACATAAGAAAGTTTTGGGATTGCCACATCCGACTACTTTTTAATATACTTGGCATGAATAAATTCTATAGATCATATACAGGACTACGCAAAAGAATTCGAGAACATTTCCGTTTACTGAAGGGAAATGCTGAAAGAGAATTTTCAATGCTGTTATGAGTTTCCCAAATGAACTAAATGTTATCATATTATGTAGTATATATAGAAATATATAGATCGTATACAGGACTGCACAAAAGAGTTCGTACACTTTTCCGATTGTAGATGGTAATTGCTGAAATTGGGTGTTCAAATGTATTATGTGCTCTCGGAATCACTTTTCACCTTATTAAAAGGTGAAGTTTTGTTACACTATTCTGAATGTGTTGGAAAATGTTTTGCATAATCCATGCTTCACGTCTGATTTTCCTCTCTTGTTACATTTTGGAAAGGATACACTTTAAAATCACATATGTTAATAGTTACTTTATTTTGGACTGTGATTTATAGATATACACCCTTATTGAAATTAAAATATTAAATATATATGTATTTGAAAATTGAAAATGATTTGCTTGTCCAACTTTTTGTCGTGAAAGCATGTAAAAAATGCGCATCGGCATGTGCGCGTCATTTATCAAAATAATGTAATTTAATTGGCAATTTCTGATATTTCCACAAACACTAAGCATATTTGAAAGTATTCCATAATACTTTCCTAAAAGTTGAATGTTTATATAAAGAATAACCACGAATATTTTTTTTTTGTTCTTGGACTCTAAACAAATTTAGAGTCTATCTTAAAATATAGATAATCTATAATCTGTGAAAAATTCAAGTACAATTAGTTCAAAAGGTGTCTTATGGAGCAAATATACATTATGCCCACTAAAGTCCCTTGCCACGCTCTTAACTTCGGAATGGCTGCTGCTATATTCATAACAGTGGTGTCTAGTCTAGGTATAGTAAAGTAGCCATGCGCTACAGAATGAAATCGCCTACGGTGCCACCTGGTGGGAAAATTTGGAGTTAGCATTTCTACCTCGAAAACGGAAAGAGATAGGGAAAAAGGTGATTTTCAAAGTTATAGAGCATCATCGATTTAGTACTAAAAGACACCTTGTGGACATTAATACGAAGAATAAAACGATTAAAACGCACATATGTTTTTTGGTAATTTCCTACACTATGTGACGTGCAAAACAATCTTAGAAAGAAAAAAACAACTAGTTGTAACAATATACCTTTATTTGAGATGTTTAATCTTCTCACCGTCAGCTGCAATGAACATTTGGATGCACATTTGTCCGAAAGATAATCATTTCTCCTTCCGCTCAAGTTTTGTGACGTCAATCTGCAATCTTTCTTCCCAATCGTTCTTTTCTTTTCTTGGCATTATATAGAAAAAAAATCATTGATAGAATAAATCACTGCTTTTGGAAAATTGGAAGTAAAGATTATTCTTACGGATATTTGTGTAATTATGCCATTTTGCTATCATAAAAGTAACCATTTTGAAATAAAACTCGCTTGCTGTAATAAACTTTTGAAATGTTACTCTGTCTACTTCTTCATTTGGATTTCACTCTTTATCTACTGACGATACTTATAAGTGCAACTCACTTTAAACTTTCATCCCATAGTAAATATTACTAATATTTTAATGGTAGTTTGCAAAAACATTCTTTTAACTCCACTTTTTCAGGTTACATGGCAGCAGTAGTTCTAGGTTCGTTATTTTAGCGAGGAAGGGGGCTATTTCTGAAACAGCCGATGTGTTTTTTGCCGATATTTTGTACACATTGTCACGCTCGTCCTTTTATTGCTGCAAACACAGTAAAGGATATAAGATAAGTGTTGGATATTTTTTATGTGTTCATTATGATCTTAGAATACGATCTGACTAGCTACACTGCTCAAAACAATTAAAGGATATTGCAGTTTTAGGTGGATTTTGTATCTGGTAAACTGTTTAGCTGATTGATACATGGTCGACAGACATAGTAGGTTATATGAGAATAAATTACACATGTTTGGCAGAAAAAAATGCATTTTATTGCGCATTTGTGTACTAAAGGAAAAAAACACAATTTGTGCATATGAGAAAAAAGAATAAGAAAAGGTGTTTTCTTCAAAGAAAATCATTTTCAGTAGGGGGTATGGTTTCCACGGGCGGCCACCAACGTTGAACACCTTTGAGGCATGGACTCAATGAGGCTATTAATGACGAGTTGGGGTATTCTGCCCCACTCTTCCAGAAGAGCTCTTTCCAGTTCTTGGAGAGTTTTGGGGGTTGTTGGCGGCCAGAAACTCGTCTTCCTAGAGCGTCCCAAACGTGCTCGATTGGATTCATGTCTGGAGAACACGCTGGCCATTCCATTCGAACGATTCCTTCCTCGAAAAGGAAATCCTCCACCAGGTTTGCACGATGTAGCCTGCAGTTATCGTCCATTAAAATGAAGTTATCTCGGATTGCTGCAGCGTAAGGGACTACAATAGGTCTGAGGATCTCATCCCTATATCGGCGAACAGTCAGAGCTCCATCTGGAATGATGTAGAGGTCAGTGCGCCCGTCAATGGAGATGCCACCATACACCAACACTCCTCCACCGCCAAATCTGACACTTTCGTGCACGAACGCAGGATTATTCCTACTGCCACGGTCCCTCCAGATGAAAATACGCCTATTATCCGGATGCACAGAAAAACGGGACTCGTCAGAAAACAGAATATTGCTCCATTTTTTTCTCCTCCAGTTGACATGCTCGGTTGCCCACTCCCTGCGGTCGCGACGATGCCATGATGTTAATCTAACACATACCATCGGTCGGCGAGCATACAGACCTACAGCATGGAGCCGGTTTCGGACAGTCTGAGTTGAAATCGTGGTGCCTGTAGCCGAGCGAAGGTGTTGTTGGAGAAGAGTAGCGTTCATGGTTCGGTGTCTCCGAGCTGTTAACGCTAAATACCGATCTTCATTGGGCGTTGTTGCCCGTCTACGACCTTGCCCTGGTCTTCGGCCTGCACATCCACTCTCCAAGAAACGGTTCCAGATCCTGGAAATGACACTTTGTGACACTCCAATGGCTTGCGCTACTTCGACTTGAGTTTGGCCCCCTTCTAACCTACCAACAATTCTCAAACCTTCTGAATCTGTCAAATGACTTCGCTGAGACATCATACTCATCGAAACAAAGCAATCACTGAATGCCGATCATCCTTGTCTTCATTCTCTTTTATCCAGTTGAAAGTCAAATTTCATTCGCTGCCGCTGAAGCGACGTTTTTGACGTCGAACTCAAAATTTGCATACTCCACAGTTTGAAAACCAGAAAAATTTGCATTTGTCATTCTCTTCTTCTATTTTCGGCAAAAAAAATTTCGTTTATATCTTTATTTTATATAAAACTTCAAATATCCTTTAATTGTTTTGAGCAGTGTATTTTAGGTGAACTGTGTATGTATTTGAATTAACAGTTGAATTACTCCGTGGTACTTATAAGTGCCGTCAGTACACTAGATGTTGGAGAAAAACTTCTTGTTTACTTTTCGTCTGTGTTGTTATCCATCGTTTTCATCTGCTTTAAAATGTAATTACTAAAATGTAGTGTAGTAATGATTTCCCTGGTATGTCTTTTCTGTTTCATTGTTATTTTTTATAGGAAATTGAAAAAGTTGTGTCACCGGCTCTTTTTTGCTATGCTAGAAATGGTATACGTAGATTCATATATTGCATAGGTGGAGATGCGAGAGAACATGTTGTCCCAGGAATATAGGCGTTGTATAACTAAAGGACTGCTAACAAGATCGATACCTAAAAAAAAGTAGTTTTTTTTCTAATGCCATCAAATTTGAATTTTTACTCATTTTTCATCTGTAAAATCTACATCTAAATCTGTAACATCTACGTCAATTTAATATCTTTTTATTCTTAACTTGCGAGTGTCTTATTATTATTTTTAAGAGTTTAAACTTTATTTAAAATAGCATGTGGATTTTCTGTTACGAGAATATTTTCGGCATAGTGTACTGACGGTACTTTAAAGTACGACTTTAATTGATTACCTCTAACGAATTAAATTTCTCACGGATGAGTATTTTTTTTATGTATATCCTTTAACTTTTATCGTAGTAACTGAAAAAAAATTACATGAAAAAATCTACAGTAGATCATAATGCGGTAGATAAAGTGTTAATTGTGTGGCAACATCTTTCCTTTTCTTTAGGTAGGTGTTTCATAGGATTTAATTCTAAACTTCCGTAATTATGCCAATCGCTAATTGATGTAGTAATTATACAGTTGAAGGCATCGTTGATGTTTGAAGCGAGTTTTTGATGATTTACATAAATACAGAAGATCAGCTGAATTTCGTAATTAGAGTATTTATTATAAATTAATTAGTTTTAGCTTTTCCGTCAATCGCTTTTTAACCGTTTCTATGTTTCAAGCTGTCACATGTGAGACATCAAATATTGTTTCTACTAGTTCAACAAATGTTAAGAAAATGTGTTTGATGCATAACAGAAAAAGGGAAAAAGAAGGGAAAGCCAATTGTCAAATCTATCATAAAATCCCCCATTTTGAAATAAAACGTGCTTGCTAAAATAAACTTTTGAATGTTGATCTCTCTACTTCTTCATTTGGATTTAACTGTGTGGCATATCGTTCCTTTTCTTTAGGTAAGTGTTTCATAGGAATTCCTTCTAAATTTCCGTAATGATGTCAATCGCAAATTGATGTAATAATTATACAGTTAAAGGCATCCTTGATGTTTGAAGCGAACCCTTGACGATGAACATAAATACAGAAGACCAGCTGAATTTCGTAATTAGAGATTTGTTATAAATTTATTAGTTTAAGGTATGTGTCTACCTTCAAATCGCTGTTTTTGCGAAAAATTTTGATTTTTTTTTTTTTTTTTTTTTTTTTAAGGAGTCTTGTACCTTTTAAACGCGTCAATAATTAAGAAAAAACTTCAAAGTTTGAATTAGTCTATCTTCAAAACCTTTTTATGCATAAACATGAAATTTTGGATATTGATTAAATAGATGTTGCTTTGTAATATGCTACCATTAGAAATTTATTAGCTTTTTACAGAATTTGTGTAGTGTTGAAATCAAAATAGCTCTTTTTTTTACTCCAGAAATCATTACGCGCATGATATCTTGAGAAAGTATGTATGGATTGTCATGAAATTTGGTAAAGATACTAAATAAATATGTGTAGCTTTATGTACACGTAGACATGTAGACATGTAGCTTTAGAGCTAGAATGATACTAGGTTTTTTGCTGCGAAAATGCGGAGTTTTAAGAAAGAAAAAAGGGTTCGGTTCGGATATTAACGGTTTTGACCGATAACCATTAAAATTGTTTGTTGCATTAATCACCCTTGAAATATTTGCTGCGAATAAGAGTATAAAAATGCACGTAGGGCATAAGTTATATTGTGTGCGTGTGTGCAAAGTTTATGTTCTAAAAGTTTTACAGATGAGAACTGTAATGATAATGATTTGTTCCTCTGCCCACAGGATAAATAGTAATTAAAATTAAGGAAAGCAATTATAGCTGCGTCACATTTGAAAGTGAGTCCTTTTTGAGTTTATCGTAAAAGGAGTTTTTTGCGATTTTATAGTATGATTATTTCTGAAAATGTTATTTCTATGTATATAGTGTATGATAATTATGTGTTTGTTCTAAATTTAATTGTGTAAATATTCTATATTCTAAATTTTAGCATATTGTGCATAGTCAAAATTTAAGCAGTGTGTTATGTTTTTATGTTTAAGAATTGTATATATAAATGTTTCATTAAAGTTAAGATTTATTAATTTGTTTTGGTTTAAATTTGAAGTTTAGTGTGCATTTTTTAGAGTAAGTATAGCCGCCCTGCGGGCGTGTCATCGCAGTTTAGCGGCACATTTCTATGTCATTGTTTTTACGTTGTTATTTTGAGTTTCTGACATAGAAAGTGGCGAGCCAGCCAGGATTGCGAGTTTGATTATAATTTTTGATATTGAATATGAGAAATAATCATACTATTGGTTAGTTCCATCTAGGTTAGGAATAACAATAACTGATGCCGCATATTTAGTATTTATAATATATTTTCGTTTTCATACTCATCGTGAGGTGAATTTTTATTTATCGTGTTAAATTATAATTATAATGTTGTGATTGTTGAGTTTAGAATTTATGAGAATTTATGAGTCATTGTTAGGAATATTGGTAAGATTTGTATTTGAGATTTTGAGTATATTTTCATTTATATAAAAAATGAATGTTGATACATTGAGGAAAAAAAGTGCAACGGCACGTAGCTCTTACACTAGAACAGCTAAGATTCTAAAGGACGAACTAGAAAAAGAGCAACCGGATAAATCCGTTTTAGAGGATAAATTTGTTAAATTGCAAACAATAATTATTGAATTAAAATCTTATGATTCCGAAATGTAGACTTAATGATAGCAGCTAAGGCTACTGATGATAATTCAGAAACGGAAGTTATAAGTTGCGAGGAATATTCCGATGAATTTATAACGCTCAGCCGCCGAATAAAAGAAAAAACGGATAATTCGGACTTTAAAATTAATATGAGCTCTAATGTTGAGAATAGTGTAAATACATGTAATGAAAAACGGTACAAATTGCCGAAAATTCGAATTAAAAAATTTGATGGTCAACTGTTATCTTTCGTTCTGGGGCCAATTTAAAAAAAATCCACGAGGATAAGAGTCTGGATGATGTTGACAAATTTCATTATTTAGCTCAATCAATGTTACCGGGGACTCGAGCTTATGAGTTAATTGAGAGTTATCCCTTGACTTCGGACAATTATCCGAAAGTCATTTCTGCGTTTGAGGAGCGTTTTGGTAATAAAGAAATTTTAACTGAGATATATGTGAGAGAATTATTAAAATTAATTATCCAAAACGTACGTTCACAAGGTAAAGATAAATTACCCCTGGTGTCATTGTTTGACAAAATTTAGTCCTATCTCAGAGCACTTGAGTCTTTAGGTGTACACCCAGACTCCAATACTGCGTGGCTATATCCTATGGTTGAATCATGTTTATCGGCTGAAATGATTAGGGTGTGGCAGAGAAGCGTTCTATTTAATAACAAGGGATCACGTCTCTCAAATCTTTTAGAATTTTTGCGAAAAGAAGTTGAAGGGGAACAGAGGGTCAAACTTGCAAGGTCGGGGTTTGAAATTTCTCCTCCTCACGTGAAGAACGCCCTAGAGAAATCAAATTAAAAAATAAAAAACCTCCCATGAGTGCTGCAAGTTTGGTAGCAACCAAGGAGCAAAAGTGTGTATTTTGCGGAAAAAATCATGAGAGCAAAGAGTGTTTTTTGGCTCGGTCTTTGCCCCTAAAAGAAAAGTTAGATAAATTAAGAGAGTTAAAGTGCTGCCTACGCTGCCTTAAGCCTGGACATTTTGCTAGAGATTGTAAATTATTTATACAATGTCATGTATGCAAGCGATCTCATCCCATTATTTTATGTCCCGAGATTCAGGAAAAAAAGAGTGAGACTGTAGGGAGTGCAAAGGGATCGACTACGGTACAAGCTACTATGTCTACACCTTCGTATATGAAAGAAGTCCTCCTTATGACATTAATAGTTGAAGTAGTGTCAGGGGGCATGAGGAAAAAAGTCAGATGTCTTTTAGATTGCGGATCTCAAAGGTCGTATGTGCTGAAATCTACAGCCGAAGCTTTAAAATTAGAAAGCCTTTCATCTGAGAATTTAGCGCATACTCTGTTTGGGGGAACAAGAACTGAGTCTAAAAATCATAAACGATATTCTATGAGATTAAGTCTTGTAGGGAGACGTACTGAATATCATTTCTCCTTTCTAGATCAGGAAAAAATTTGTGGAGGGATACCACGCGTCTCTAAAGGTTCGTTATTGAAGGAATTAAAAAATCATAGAATTTGGATTTCAGATGTGGGTGACGGTTACCCTGAAATAGAAATTTTGATAGGTAGTGATATTTATGGACAAATTCTTACGGGTGATGTAATTCAACTTAATGAGGGTTTGACAGCCATTAATACTAAATTGGGTTGGACTTTGTGCGGAGAACCAATAGGATTAAATGTTCAAAGTTTTGAGGGTGCCCAATCCATGTTAGTAACCAATCTTCATGTTCAAAACATGAAAGTTTCTGATATGTGGAGTTTGGAAACAATTGGAATTGCCGATGAAGCGCAAACGTTTTCCAAAGTGGTGGAGGATCAATTAGCGCAGGAACAATTTTTGAAGGGGCTTTATAGAAACGAAGATGGGAGATATTGCGTAAGCTTGCCTTGGGTTCAAAAATTCCCCCCTAACATTTCCTCTAATCGGCATATTGCAGAAAAAAGGCTTTTTGCCACTACTCGTAAATTGAAGAAATTAAATAACTTTGACGAATACGATAATATATTTAAGGAATGGCTGCCGGAAGACGTAATAGAAAAAATCCCGGAATCTGAAAAAAATGAAAAGGGACATTACTTGCCACATCATCCAGTTATCAAATTAGATAGTTTAACTAGCAAAATTAGGCCCGTTTTCGATGCCTCGTGCAAATCAGATAATTCGTTGTCGCTAAATGATTGTTTGATAAAAGGACCGAATCTCGTAGAAGAAATCCCAGCGATTTTAATGAGGTTTAGAGAAAAGGCGATTGGCGTAACTTCTGATATTAGACGAGCGTTTTTACAGATTGGCATAAAGCGGGAAGACCAAAATTATCTAAAATTTCTTTGGTGGGAAAATAACAAAATTTGTGAATTCCGGCATAAAAGGGTTGTTTTTGGGTTTACCAGTAGCCCATACCTGTTGGCAGCGGTGATCTCATTCCATCTTAAAAATATGCCTAAAGAATTCGAAGTTGTTGCCCAAAAACTTTCAAGTTCCTATTATGTTGATAACTGCGTAACCTCAGTGGATACGAGAACAGAACTTGGAGAATTTAAGAACCAAGCAACTGACATTATGGCAGAAGCCAAAATGGAATTACGTATGGGGACCTTTGGTCCCGAAAATGAAACGTTACCTTCACAGAACACAGATACTGTCTCTCCCGTTTTAGATCTTCAGTGGGACCGTATAAATGATGAGTTTATAATTCCCTTTAAACCTGAGCAAATCTCATCAGACTTATCAAAAAGAAAACTTTTATCTATAATTCATGCGATATTTGATCCACTAGGCTTCATTGTGCCAATAATGGTACCTGCAAAATTAATACTTCAAGAAGCATGGGCCACTAAGGCAAATTGGGACTTATCTTTGCCAGATGAATTAAAAACTCGGTTCTTAACATGGTACCAAGGATTGTCTAGTATTTCCCAGCTTAGGTTTCCTCGTCGCATAGGTTATGGAAAAGCAGATACTTGGTCACTACATGTCTTTTGTGACGCAAGTAGAAGCGCTTATGCCACCGTTATATTTTTAAGAAGTGAAGACGACGGAAAGGTTCATGTGAGGTTCGTGGCAGCAAAATCTCGTGTATCTCCATTGAAGAAGGTGACAATTCCGCACCTCGAGTTATTGGCGTGTGTTTTAGGCCTAGCCAAATACATTGCTGACGCTGTGTTCTTGGAAGAAGTTCCAATTTACTACTGGACGGATCCGACGGTAGCTCTTTGCTGGATCCAGCGAGAAGTAAACTGGGGTGTATTCGTAAATAATAGAGTCAAGGAGATTCGAAATCTGTCGAAGAAAGAATGCTGGAGACACATCCCAGGAAAATTGAATCCTGCTGATATAGCCTCTCGTGGCTGCACGTCCCAGCATCTGCTGCGATGCGGTTGGTGGGAGGGGCCTGAATTTCTGAAAGCAACTCCCAAGGAATGGCCTTAATTTAAATTTTCTCCAGATGAAGAATTAATCGCATCAAAGTTAAAAAGAACAAAAATTATTAACCTAAACGTGAAAATAGAGAAGCCTGAGTGGTACGAACGTTTATCCAGTTTTTCTAAAATAGTGAGAGTTTTCTGCTGGATGTTGCGATTTGTGAATAAACTGAGAAAGAAGCCTTCTTATAATACTAACACCCTAACAGTGGAAGAAAAAACTAAAGCTGAGATGATTCTGTGGGGTATAGAGCAGAAAAAGTATTTTCACGAGAAAGAAAATTCCGTCCATGGTCTGCTGGTGGTGCGAGGTGATGACGATGTTCTTCGAGTGAAGACTAAAATTATCGAACGAGATGATGAACTGTCCTTTTTATATCCAGTTCTTTTTCCGTCCAAACATTACCTAACGGATTGCTTGATATGGCAATATCATATACAGTATTGTCATGCGGGTGTGCAGATATTGGCTGCCAAATTAAGGCAGCAGTATTGGATCATTTCTTCAAAAAGAAATATAAAATCTTGCGTCAACCGTTGTGTCATATGCAAAAGATTCACGGCTAAAGCTTTTACTACTCCACCAATACAGTTACCCTTTGACAGAGTAAGGGATTCTGCGGTCTTTGAAGCAACAGGAATTGATCTGTGTGGTCCTCTACTTTTAAAGCCAAAAGGAAAAGCCTGGATCGTATTATACACTTGTGCAGTGTACAGGGCAATTCACCTTGAGCCTCTCACGGCACTCAGCACGGAATCCTTAATACAGGCTTTCCGAAGATTCATCGCTAGGCGAGGACGTCCGCCAACTGTGTATTCCGATAACGGAACCAACTTCAGAGGAACGGACAATGCATTGAAGAGGCTTGATTGGCAGAAAATCTCTGAAAACGAGTGTTATCCAATCAAGTGGAAGTTCAATCCCCCTACTGCAGCCTGGTGGGGGGGATGGTGAGAGCGTCTTATTCGGTCAATTAAGACTTTACTCGTGCGAATTTTAGGAAGATCCTCTGTGAATTTTGAAGAGCTTTTAACGATCCTTTGTGATGTGGAAGCCACAATAAACAGCCGTCCATTGACTTACATTTCCGATGATTCTGATGAGCTCATGCCTTTGACACCCTCCATGTTTTTACAAGATGTAAAACAAACAGGAGTGCCTGATCTGGATTCCATCGATTCCAACAAACTGAATGTGCGTGTGAGCTATTGCAACACTTTGCGGCAAGAACTGAGAAATCGTTTCCGCAGAGAATATTTGGGACAACTTGTTCAGAAGGCCAGTGATAAATGCCAAGAACTTAAAGTGGGGGACGTTGTCCTTATCGAACTTGAGAATAAAAAACGTGTGTTGTGGCCCATGGGCAAAATTGTGAAAATCTACCATAGTAGAGATGGTGCTTCCAGGGTAGTACAGGTGAAAACTAACAACGGTTGTTTGACACGACCAATTCAGAAACTATATCCCATAGAAGTTTTAACTGCTGGAGATCCTGTGCTCACCCTTGGAGCGGAAAATAGATCCAGGCATGGAAGGTTGCTCAAACCACGTAAGAAATAATGTGTAAGACTGTAAATAATGACTTTTATTTCATTAATTTAGTTATTGAGAACTCTAATTTATCATGTCATGTCATTTTTATATTGTATTGTGTTTAATTAGTTATTATTTTGTTTTTCATGTCTTTTTATTTAATCTAGTAATGCTCAGTTTAACTTTAATTTCTAATATTAAGAATTTTTTGTGAATTATAAAATAGTTGATTTTAAGAAAATCAAGGTGGGAGGATGTTGGCAAGGGCCATGTGTCTTTAAATCTCACATTTAACGAAAGTAATGTTTTCCTCCTGCCCGTTATTTTGCTAACGAGAACATTTTTTCTCTTCGCGCGCTTTTATGGTTAATGTAATAATATGACGTAAGAGGGTAGAGGTATTTTATTATTCGGACAGACATGTAGCTTTTGAGCTAGAGTGATACTAGGTTTTTTGCTGCGAAAATGCGGAGTTTTAAGAAAGAAAAAAGGGTTCGGTTCGGATATTAACGGTTTTGACCGATAACCATTAAAATTGTTTGTTGCATTAATCACCCTTGAAATATTTGCTGCGAATAAGAGTATAAAAATGCACGTAGGGCATAAGTTATATTGTGTGCGTGTGTGCAAAGTTTATGTTCTAAAAGTTTTACAGATGAGAACTGTAATGATAATGATTTGTTCCTCTGCCCACAGGATAAATAGTAATTAAAATTAAGGAAAGCAATTATAGCTGCGTCACATTTGAAAGTGAGTCCTTTTTGAGTTTATCGTAAAAGGAGTTTTTTGCGATTTTATAGTATGATTATTTCTGAAAATGTTATTTCTATGTATATAGTGTATGATAATTATGTGTTTGTTCTAAATTTAATTGTGTAAATATTCTATATTCTAAATTTTAGCATATTGTGCATAGTCAAAATTTAAGCAGTGTGTTATGTTTTTATGTTTAAGAATTGTATATATAAATGTTTCATTAAAGTTAAGATTTATTAATTTGTTTTGGTTTAAATTTGAAGTTTAGTGTGCATTTTTTAGAGTAAGTATAGCCGCCCTGCGGGCGTGTCATCGCAGTTTAGCGGCACATTTCTATGTCATTGTTTTTACGTTGTTATTTTGAGTTTCTGACACATACGTTTAGTTTCTTTACCAAATTTCATGACAATCCATACATACTTTCTCAAGATATCTTGCGCGCAATGACTTATGGAGTAAAAAAAAGAGCTATTTTGATTTCAACACTACACAAATTCTGTAAAAGGCTAATAAATTTTTAATGACAGCATGTTACAAAGCACAATTTGTTTAATCAATATCCAAAATTTCATGTTTATACATAAAAAGGTTTTGAAGATAGACTAATTCAAACTTTGAATTTTTTCACTAAATTTCTTCGCGTTTAAAAGGTAAATGACCCCTTAAATTAAAGTTCAAAAATTTAAGATTCCAAACATGCTTTACTTTTGGTTTAGCGATAATTAGAAGCAAAGTTATAGCCCAAAATATAAACCGGAAATGAAGTTTCTGAAACCGGAAATGACCTTCTAAAGAAAGGTAAACAATCCATTTTAAAAGTTGTTTCTTTACTTTAAACAAGGTTAATGCTCATATTTTTCCTTTTTAATGTAGAATTAAGTTTGAATTTAAAGTTGTAGACTTTATACATAATTTTTTGTGCTATATTAAAATCTTGATTTATGTTTTCAGGAAAACTGCTTTTCTCATTGTTTACTTTTACCAGAAACCTCATTTCTTAAAAAGTTTTTACGATATTGAAATAAAATTTTCTCACTAGGTTCTGCTCATCTATTGGTATGTTATGAAGTAAAATATAAATTGTAAGTATGTATATAATAATTTAAGAGCTATTATTATTGCAAAATATACATTTTCTTTTTTTAACCATTTGGAAAAATGGTTATTGTCCTCAGTCAGGGTAGGAAATCAAAAACATATCTGAAGCGTTTTATTAGTTGAATCCGCATTTTATTCTTTTTCTGATTGGTACGGATCTATACAGAGTAATCTGTATTTTCCCTTTACTTTCATCAGAGATGGATACTTCTGTTGCCACTATGACAAAAAAGTAATAAAAACTACAAAAAAAAATAATAACTCAGAAACAAATTTAGATACAGCTTTCAAATAAATTGCATTTAAAAGTACGTTTTTTTCTCTATACAACGGTGTAAAAAGTAATATTGTGGGATGTTTAGAAGTTTAAGAATGAAATTTCATTTAAAATTGGTCCAGAAATATTAATGTTTAATCCATGGCGTACGTAATGTATGACCAGCTCAGTAGAAGTTTAAAAATTTACAGTTCCGAAAAATGTAATCCATGGCGTACGTAATGTACGAAATTTCATTTAAAATTGGTCCAGAAATATTAATGTTTAATCCATGGCGTACGTAATGTATGACCAGCTCCGTAGAAGTTTAAAAATTTACAGTACCGAAAATTGTAAAAGTGAAATTTCTTTTAAAATTTGTTCATGATGGGTCCAGAAATGTTAATGTTTAATTCATGGCGTACGTAATGTATGATTAACTCCGTGCGATTTTTCATGTTTTAAATTTTAGTCTTCGAAAAAATTATTTTCCAAATGGCCGTTGTAATTTGTTAAGTTGCTTTTTTTACTTTTTATTTATTTTTTTTTAAATCATGTTTTGTATACAAATATTGGTATATGTTAGTAAATTTAAGGGGTATTCCAAACTTTTTGCTTCATAACACAGGTAAGGAGTTTGCTATCATATTGTTAGGGGAAAAAAGTGAAATCTATTGAATAGATTTCGTTTTAGAAGGTTTGGCATAAACACAATTCTTTACTAAAATTTCATTAAATATTGCCTAAATTTGAAAAGCTAATTAAAATTCCATTAAAAATTTATTTCAATTCATAGTTTTATTTCCTTTTTTAACTAAAAACACATGTCTTTAATAAAAATTTCAAGGCACATACCTTAAGCTTTTCCGTCAATCGCTTTTTATCCGTTTCTATGTTTCAAGCTGTCACATGTGAGACATCAAATATTGTTTTTACTATTACAACAAATGTTAAGAAAATGTTTGATACATAACAGCAAAAGGGAAAAAGAAATGGAAAGCCAATTGTCAAATCAGAAGAGACAGCAATTTCTTACGAAAAGAAAGAGCTTAATATTTGATCATCTTCACACAATAATAGATACAACTGATTCACACAGAGAAAAAGTGTCGTCGTTTAAAAACCAGAACCTATCACATTCGGATCAGACAAGGAATATAAAGGGTGTTTTTTAGTTGCGTTCGTAATTACATAAATACGTAGCGCCTATAGTCGTCCTTCGGTCCGTCTGTCCGTCCGTCCGCATATAACAGAGCAAAAACCACCCAACCGAAAGGTCTAGAATTTTAAATATATGATTGTTGCCAAGTTTAGTCGAGTCAATTCAAATTTTATGAAAATCGGATGTATAGTTTAGTGACAGGGACAGTCAGAAGGTTTCCGCTACATTACGGCCAATGGGAAAAAAATATTGCAAGTGCATTTTAATGATGTTACAGCCTTTCGAACAGAATGAAATTGATATGCACTTATGAATTGTACTAAAATATACATTCAGTGCGATATGCAGCGCAAAACATATTTATAAAACAAGCTATAGTACGAACGCACCTCATTTGCCACGTTTGAGGTGCAATTTCCAACTTGTTTTTGGTGCGGTTTTGAAATTAGCAACACTGTTTCTAGTCACAGTCAATTTGACAGTTAACAGAAGATTTGTGCTCGGTATGTTTTGCCATTTCACCATGAATAGACTTATGCTAGAACAACGCTTGCAACTTCTGCAAAACACCATCAGTTTATTGCGGGAGACACTCGGTGAGGGCAAGATTTCGTGTAATGGATCTGTGAACTGGCGATCTCACACCAATGGATTATTTTCTGAGGGGATATGTGACGTCACTGGTCTACGCCGATAAACCACAGACGTTGGACCACTTGGAAATCAACATTCTCCGCCTTATTGATGATATAGACGGGTCGCACATGACGTCACATGTCTGGAATCGCTTCATATGGTGTCCAAACATAAGGCGAATGTGGTGCTCTCCATTTGACTTATTAGGCTTATTTGCACTATAATAATAAAAATAAGACAGATCTAAATTAAACAGAAAGATAACACGTGCTTTTAACGGCAAACAGGCAGTTCTGTGCTCCACGTTTTTGCTCCAAATGCAATAGTATCAGTCGTGCTAATAGCAACGTGACGTCAATCCAAGGGGTCTGTATGGCCCCAGCTACTCGATAAAGTGGTCCAAAGTTGGACTTCCAGTTTGCGCTTCATTCGAGCCCGCCGCGGCGTCCATATGCCCTAAATTATTTTAAACACTAATGGCATAATTGGAGAGCTGAGTGGATGAACATGTTATGCTACATTTTCTAAAAAAAAATTTTAACTTTTGGATGAAAGCGCTATGAGGTATCCTATCACATGGTGAAGCTAAAATATTAAGATTCTGTTTAGTCTTCAAGATTTAAGACATTATTTATTAATATTTAATATTTTAATATTTAATAATGTCAGTAATATTAATAATTTTTAATATTTGGAAATGAAATATGGATACGTTTTTCTGGGAGAGTTTAGTACCATACCTGTTAATATTTTAAACACATGGTATCAAACAGAAAATAAATCATTAAAATTTACAGCAAAAACGTTCACTTCAAATTTCTTCAAATGTAATTTTTGTTACTTAGCAGATTCTTCCACTTAGCTCTTCAATTATTTGTTTAATAAAACCAATATCATGACCATTAACATTATTTGTATGAATTTTACTTCGTTTTAAATTTGTATATCTCTAAAAAAACACCCTATATAATGAAGGAATAAATAAGTATAAAAGTAAAATTATACAATATATATTTGCTCCATTTCGTTTTTAAGATAAGGCAACAAGAAAGGAAACAAGTTGGAAATTGCACGTCAAATGCGGCAAATGAGGTGCGTTCGTACAATAGCTTGTTTTATAAATATTGTTTGCATCGAATATTGTACTGAATATATATTTCAGCGCACTTCATAAGTGCATATCAATTTTTTCTGCTCGAAAAGCTGTAACATCATTAGAGCACACTTGAAATATTTTTTTCCCATTGGCCGGAAAACTTTTGACTGTCCCTGTAATTAAACTATAAATTCGATTTTCGTAAAATTTCAAATGACTCAACAAAATTTTTCAACCATTATATATTTAAAATTTCAGACCATTCGGTTGAGTAGTTTTTGCTCTGTTACACTGTAAAAAAAAATCTGTAAAGTTACTAACATATTTCTCGGAAACTGGGATTCCAGGAACTATTTATGTAACGGCAACAGCAAAAATTTCTGTAACAGCATCTGTTACAAGAATTTTTCTTGTTGCCGTTACATAAAAAGTTCCTGGAATCCCAGTTTCCTAGAAAAATTTTAGTAACTTTACAAATTTTTTTTTACAGTGTATATGCGGACGGACAGACAGGCAGACAGTCAGACTGAACGACGAATATAGGTGCTACGTATTTATATAATTACGCACCTAAAAACGACCTAAAAAGACACAATTTAAACTGTCTGTACAGGATTTTTAAATTGATTTATCAAAGTATAATCATAATTTATTTAATATGATACTATTAATTAATTAAAGTATATTTAAAAAAAATATTTTTTTTATGCATTTTAATTTTTTAAATATATCTGTATAGCAGTTTGCCTATTTGAAAAACTTTGTTTCGCAGATAATTAATTTCATTATTGTTGTAGTTAGTCTAAAAGTTTAACAATAAAGAATATTCAGCGATTTATCACCTGTGGTGGGCTAACGCAACAATGCCTTAAAATCTATGTATTAATGTATAATTAAATCCTTAAAATATTAAAATCTTGTATTGTCATCGGAAACATACCTGTGAACATATAATTCTAGTCTACACTGTAAAAAAAAATCTGTAGCTCTACAGATGCAAAGTTACATGCTTACTAAACTTTCATCTGTAACTGTCCAAAAAAAGCTGCAAATCTACAAAACTAGTTTTTGTAAAGCTAGAGAAATCTGTAACTTTACAAATGAATCTTCTAAAATTACTGTAATCTTACTAAAATTTTATCTGTAACCCTGGTTGCAGTTACATGAAAAGTTCTAGGCATCCCAGTTTCCTAAAACATTCTTAGTAACCTTACAGATTTTTTTATTTTTGGCGCAAAAGGTGTGTCTGTTACATGAATTTTTGTTGTTGCCGTTACATAAAAAGCTCTAGGAATCCCACTTTCCTAGAAAAACTTTAGTAACTTTACAGATTGTTTTTACAGTGCCGTTTCGCAACCAGTTTGCCTATTTGGAGAACGCGGTTTCGCGCATAATGAAGTCCATTATTGTTGTAATTAGCATAAAATTTTAAAAATAAAGAATACTTGGCGATTTGTCACCTGTGCAGTTTTTAATGCAATAATGCCTTAAAATTAATGTATCCGTTATAATTAAGTCCTAAAAATATTAAAATGTTGTATTGCTTCGGAAACATATGGGGGATTCTAACACTCTTTTGACTTTTAAGTCCCTGAATAATAATTTTTATTTTAGTACATATTGTGTTTTAGTACATGTTATCGTGTGGGGAAAATCTCATTACATGAATGCATAACAATATGTTAAAGTTTGAAGAGCTTAAATTCATTTTTATGTAATTATAATTATGTGTCATTTTCTTGGCATATGTATGCCAGGATAATGACAATTTCATTCTAAAACATTTTTCACATTCTTGTTTTTTTATTTTTAGATCTATTTTTTTTAATTTTGTTTAAAGGAAGATGTTTCCTCTATAGTACCTCAAATTCAGTGTAATGTTGAGTTTTATTAGTAATGTAAAGTTTTGGACGATGTTGGGGGTCCAAATACCAGGAAAACTCCTATACCGTCCTGTGTCACTGATGTCTACCGTCCTGTCCCTTAAAAATCATTTTTAAGTTTGGAGCTGGCTGTATAAAATTGTTTCAATAAAAGAAATTCGATGTAATTTTTTTTTTCGAAACTGAGACTATTGTTTTATATAAATATGTAGCAAACAATTAACCTGCACACGTTTTTACGGTTGTTATTATTATTTTTTTTAACTCTGCCCGGTGTTTTAGATTCCTTACCGTCCCTCTTTTAAAATTATACAGAAAATCACTTCAGATGCAGCCACAGAAATTTTTTTTCAGTTTTTTTCTCATGCAGAAGTATGCTAGTGAAAGAATGTCAACAATTCTTTGACAGGAAATTTACTGCAGAATTTAAATCAGCATTTAAATATCAATTTCAAGCATCGTGGCTTTATTGGTAGTCCTACCGTCACCAAGGTTTATTCCTGCACTTTTCGAGGTAAATTAATTTTTCTTTTAATTTAATCCAATGTAAATAACTGTTTCTAAAAATCAATGAACATTGCGGCTATCACTTAATCTTAGCATGATTTACCTAAAAATAGGTAGTAATTTACATTACCGTCCCTTTTTTCCTATACCGTCCCCTTTTTTTACCTCGCCGTCCCTTCTTTAACACCCCTTTAAGACAATGTTATATCAAAATTTTGTACTTATAATATTACATTGTTATTATTTCTTATTTGAAAATCATGTGGGTACTATGCAAATTCATTATAAGTAAAAATTTAGAAGAAAACGAAAAGTTTTAGTGGTAAAATGGTTAGGAAAATTAAACTCGCAAGTTTAACTTAAACCTCAGTTAAATAAAAAAAAAAAAAATTCGCTACTGACCATTTTTTATTTATTTTGAATCATTAAGGCATTCGTCTGTCAGATTAAAATGTTATTTCAGCAAGTTTAATTTCACCAGATTTTTATTCCAGAAAGTCAAAAGATTGTGAGAATGCCCGATATCTGTGACTATATAATTCTAGCCTATTGAGAAGTGAATTAAAAATCAATTACGAAATTCCATTGTTACATGTAATAAATAACCAAGTTGAATTACATAAAAGAGTGCAAATAGTCTACATACAATTTTAAGAGGACTTGATACCATTTGAACATTTTTTTTAATTTAAGGGATTCTATTTTTTTTTTCTTATTTATAGAGATTTTGTTATGAAATTTTTTTCTGAAATACCTTTTAACATAATAAGAATATTGCATGTAAAAAAAAATCTGAAAATTTTTAAATATATTTTTTTAAATTTTTAATTGTAAAATTTTAAACATATTTAATTTTTTATATAACCCTGGAAGTACTTACTCGATTTACAAAATTTTTACACTTTTGTGTACAGAAAATGTGTCATTTTAATTTGTCTTCGGGATTTCTTAAAATATTGAATAGGAATTTTATAAAAAAAAATTAAGTAAAAAAAATGAATTTTTTTGTGAGTGAGTTTTGCATTAATTAGCATATTTTCACAATTATCACTCAAAATTAAAAATCCTGAAGACAATTTGTTGGATATATAGTATAAAATCTCTGTTAACAATTTCATATATATATCTTGCAAGGAACTTTAGATATATTCTTTTAAAGTTGACAAATCGTGAAAAAATTCCTTTTGAAATAAATGGAGCTAAAGTTCTCGCCAGAGGGCAGCTGATGCATCGCTTCTTAAGGCAAAAGGTGTTATATCTTTGTATCTGATGAAGATAAAAGCATGCGGTTCGCGGTATTTAACGCTAAAAATTCAGTATTTTTTTTCAAGCCAATAATTTAAAAAAAATTGCATTTTTTTATAGAATTTTTAGCCACGGACCCCCTTAAGAATTTTAGGAGACATTTTCGGCATAATAATAAAAGGATTCAATGAGGGAAAGTGATTCTATCAAGAAACTGTTCGATTTCAATGGCAAAATTTGAAATTTTTAATTTTTTTCAAAAAAATTAACTAAATTTTAAAATATATCTTCTCATACGTTATTTGATCATTTTGAGCTAATGTTTTTAAAACTATTCTTAAAAGCGTACTGTATAATTTTAAGTGTCGGATTTACCATAAGTTAATTAGTTTCGGAGAAAAAAATACAATGTGCAAATACGTGTAGAATTAGAGCAAAAACTGCATTTATTTTACATTTTTTATATGTGAAAAAAAAAAAATTACTTTTTTGAAAATCCGATAATAATTATCGGAACAACCGAAAAAAAATTAAGTCAATTTAAAAATATACATAAAAGTTTTATCACTTTGAACATGCTAACTCGTCGAAAAAACAAACACAATCTGAGAAAAATTACTTTTAAGTGAAGTGAGTGCGGCATTTAAAGGGACAGCGATGTAATAAAATCGCTTTTGACTCTATATATAATACTCGGATCTTTACGAAACTTGTTCAGAATATACTAGGGATAATGAAGTATAATTTAAGCAAAACATTAGAAAATCGATATTTTTGTCATTTTTCGCCAAATGAAGGGTACAGAGTTCCCTTAATAATAAAGAATATTTGGCGATTTATCACCTGTGCAGGACTAACGCAATAATGCCTTAAAATGTGTGTATTAATTTATAATTAAGTGGTCTTGAATTTCATGACTAAAAAAATTCTTCGACACCAGTATTTTCTTATGAAAAATCTCTCCTGAAATAAGGCAAAATTTCGTGTATTTAAACTAGATTTACTTTTCCTATTAAAAAATCCTGATATTGGGCCTTGGAATAACGGTACCGTACGAACCCTGTTAAAGTTTCAAAATATTTGAAATTATATATTTTTTTTCGATATTAAACTCCTATCTTTTCTGAACATTTTGATACAACTGTTTCTTCGAAATTCCAATTAGAACAGAAGGTATGTCTTTTAGAATTATACCCGCTCAATATCTGAAGCAGCGTTTACGAAACTTTGAAGCCATTTTTCTCCAAATGACGTTTTTGGGCATAACATGCAGGATATCTCAAAAACTTCTGAATTGTTTTCAGGAAATTTTCAAAACAAATGTTTCATGTTAGTCTGTATAAACTGAACCTAAAATTTCATTTTTATTGCTCAAAACAATATTTCTTTTAGGTGATTATATTGTTAAACTTTTCAAAATATTGTATTAGGTAAGTACAACTTTGTATTAAAAATGCTTTAAATAAAAATTTATTTAGGTTCCGGATAATTATTACAATCTGAAGTATAAGTAGGCAACCAGCTTTTCATTCTACTTTCAAAATTTATTTTGTAATCGTACGCGCAATTTTCTGCTCGCCAAATATCTGACACTTTACAGCACCCTATAAATGCTAATTCTACATCTTGCTATTTTTGAAATACATGAAATTAAAGAACATACTAATTTCTTTCATCCACAGAAATAATTTTTGTTTAAAATCATATACATTTTAAGATATTAAATGTTGAAAATGATCTTTTTTTTTCTTTTTTCCAATTTCAAGAGTCCTGAGACCCCTGAAATCCTTAAAATATTAAAATCTTGTATTGTCATGGAAAACACATCTGTTAATATATTTTTCCAATTTCAAGAGTCCTGAGACCCCTGAAATCCTTAAAATATTAAAATCTTGTATTGTCATGGAAAACACATCTGTTAATATATTTTTCCAATTTCAAGAGTCCTGAGACCCCTGAAATCCTTAAAATATTAAAATCTTGTACTGTCATGGAAAACACATCTGTTAATATATTTTTCCAATTTCAAGAGTCTTGAGACCCCTGAAATCCTTAAAATATTAAAATCTTGTATTGTCATGGAAAACACATCTGTTAATATATTTTTCCAATTTCAAGAGTCCTGAGACCCCTGAAATCCTTAAAATATTAAAATCTTGTATTATCATGGAAAACACATCTGTTAATATATTTTTCCAATTTCAAGAGTCCTGAGACCCCTGAAATCCTTAAAATATTAAAATCTTGTATTGTCATGGAAAACACATCTGTTAATATATTTTTCCAATTTCAAGAGTCCTGAGACCCCTGAAATCCTTAAAAAATTAAATCTTGTATTGTCATGGAAAACACATTTGTTAATATATTTTTCCAATTTCAAGAGTCCTGAGACCCCTGAAATCCTTAAAATATTAAAATCTTGTATTGTCATGGAAAACACATCTGTTAATATATTATTCCAGTCTACCAGGAAGTGAATAAAAAATCGGTTACGAAATTCCATATTTACATGTAATAAAAAACCAAGTTGAATTAAATAAAAGAGTGCAACAGTAGGCGAAAAACAAAGTATTGGTGATATGCGATTAGATAAAGAGCATTCCGCCATGCATAAAAATTTTTCTAGGGATTATGAAATTTATTCTGCAGTTTCAGACGTCTGCTGTCTGCCAGATTATTTTTTTCTCCTTCAAAATGAAAGGACAAATCGAAAATTATTTATTGCTTAAAGAATAAAACTAAATTGGAGGAAATCCTTCCTGCGCTTAAACCGTTGAATGTGCTTCTTACACGGGAGCTAAGCGTAACTAATTCTTCTTCTGACACAATAAACTGCAGTATGTTTTCCAAATGACATTGTATAGCGGCACAGATTTTATTTTGCATCTACTCTTGTATATTTTAAAACGAAAAGTCTGAGAGTGTCTTGTATGTGTGTCCGGGCTGAATTTGAAAACTGGATGGATTTTTTCCTAGTTTACACCATCGGATCGGCTGTTTTTCCGGACTCATTTTTATGTATATAAAATTGCCACCCGCAAGAAAAGAAGTGGAACTCAAAAACACTACATTTCACAGAACAGCCAAAGGAAGATTAGACATTTTCAGGTGTGTTCGTAATTATATAAATACGTATCATCTATAGTCGTCGTTCAGTCCGTCTGTCTGTCTGTCCGTCCGCATATAACAGAGCAAAAACTACCCAACCGAATGATCTGAAATTTTAAATATACAATTGTAGCAGAATTTTGTCAGCTCATTTCAAATTTTATGAAAATCGGATGTATAGTTTAATTATAGGGACAGTCAAAATTTTTTCTTTACATTACAGCCAATGGAAAAAATTATTGCAGGTGCATTTTAATGATGTTACAGCCTTTAGAATGGTCTGAAATTTTAAATATATAATTGTTGCAAAATTTTGTTGGGCCGTTTCAAATTTTATGAAAATCTGATGTATAGTTTAATGACAGGGACAGTCAAAAGTTTTCCGTTACATTAAGGCCAATGGGAAAAAATGATTTCAAGTGCATTTTAATGATGTTACAGCCTTTCGAACAGAATGAAATTGATATGCACTGATGAAGTGCACTAAAGTATACATTCAGTACAATATGCGGTGCAAAAAATTATTATAAATCTAGTTATAGTACGAACACACCTCATTTGCCACGTTTGACGAGCAATTTCCAACTTGTTTTTTACTGTAGTATTAAGCTAAAGCACTTAGCTCTGTATGCGGCTGAAAAGCTTAAAACACTCGAAAATCAAGACATTGAAAAGATAGGTAGGATTGAGTAAATCAACACAAATCGCTCCCTTCTGTGGGACCAAAGGGACGCATAACGTAAAATAGTGATTGTCGGAATAATTGCATTTATGACACTTTTCTTGTTGCAAGACGCGCATAAGTCAAACCTATCAGTGCAATAATACGAAAAATGAATTTTTTGGAGTTGTGTGACTTTTCATTCGGATGTGCGATATACCAATGTCTGTATATGATTTTTCATAATAAAATTTGATATTTTTCTGTTATTGTGGAATAAGATGTTGCCAATAGTCGTTTTCGTTTCATCTTGAAACGGCTATATTTGTTAGAAAAAAATACAAAGGCTTCAAAAAATAAAATAAAATACTGGCTAACTTTATTTAAAACAGAAAAAAAGAAACAAAATAAATCGCTGCTATGTATTTTTATCTCCAGTTACTTTATTACTACATAAAACTAGTATGTTGTGGCCATCAGAAAACTTTGTTCCATATAAATTACGTCAATTAAATCATTTAAATAGTACTAGAAATTACACTAATTTAACACCAATTCATATCAAAGTATATCTGAATTTGAAGTTTCATGAAAATTCGTGCATTAGTTCTTGAGATAGAGCTACAGCGGAAATTCTGAAAAATGCAGCCTAGCAACGCCACCTGTTGAGCGATTTACACCAAAACATAAACAGCATAATTGATATCAAGATATACCTCAATCTGAAATGTGATGAAAATTCGCGCATTAGTTATTGAGATTGAGAAATTCTCAAAAATGCAGCATAGCAGCGCCACCTGTTGAGTGATTTGCACCAAAACATAAACAGCACTAATTCATATCAAGGAATACCAGAATCTGAAGCTCGTTGAAAATCCAAGCATTAGTTCTTGAGATAGAACTATTGCGGAAATCGCAAAAAAGCATCATGACAGCGCCACCTGTTGAGCGATTTATACCAAAATGTATAAAATGTCAATTCATGTCAAGGACTAACTGATTCTGAAGTTTGATGAAAATTCGTGCATTAGATCTTGAGATACACCTATAGTGGAAATTCTGAAGAAGTACAGCATAGCAGCGTCACCTTTAGGGATTTACACTAAAATGTGTAAAATGTCAATTCATGTCAAGGACTAAATAATTCTAAAGTTTGGTGAAAATTCGTGAATTAGTTCTTGAGATACAGCTATAGTGGAAATTCTGAAAAATGCAGCTTAGTAGCGCCAGCTGTTGAGCGATTTGCACCAAAACAAAAATAGCACCAATTCATATCAAGGTATACGTGAGTCTGAAGTTTGTTGAAAGTCCAAGCATTAGTTCTTGAGATAGAGCTATGCAGAAATCGTAAAAAATGCAGTATAGCAGCGCCACCTTTTGAGCGATTTACACCAAAATGTTTAAAACTTCAATTCATGTCAAGGACTAACTGAATCTGAAGTTTGACGAAAATCCGTGCATTAATTCTGGAGATTGAGGTATTGTGGAAATTCTGAAAAATACTACATAGCAGCGCCACCTGTCGAGCGATTTACAGCAAAAACTAATCAGCACCAATTTATATCAGGGACTAACTGAATATAAAGTTTTATTAAATTCCGTGCATTAGTTTTTGAGATAGAGCGCCCACAAAATTTGTGTCACATACAGACAGACAAACAGACGGACTCACAGACTCACAGACAGACATTTTGTAAAAACATGTTTTTCGGAATCTCTGACCCCTAAAACTTGTAAATCCGTCGAAAACCGAAAATCGAAAATTTTCACGAATCCAATACTTTCTCTCTATTCCAAAAAAAAGTAACTACCGCTGTCACCGCCGCCGCCGCCGGTTTTGAATTTTTTGTGACCGGAGGTCTTTCTTCGTTAATATTAAGAAAAATAATGCATACAAATATATGAAAATCGGTAGTGTTATACAGAAATGTTTGATAAAAACGCTGATGCAGACAGTTTTCAAATCGATGAATTATTTTAAGAGATATTTAATGCTAAAGTTGGACAAAATCGTTCCACTAAAAAAGTTTTATAGGAGCAAAAACTATACATCGGAATTTAATAATTTTTAGATCATTTTATACGTTATAATTTCCCGGTGTGCAGAATTCATTTATTTTTTTAATTTGACTCATTTTTCGAGGTTTTATTTCTATTTTAAATTCAAATTTTCAGCATTTCGAGAGATATTTTTTACTTAATAGGGGGCTCAGCCCCCTACGAGCTAAGTTCGTCAACCCCCCGTTCAGACACCGCAGACTCTAACAGCACGCTAATTTGATCGCCTTTAAAAAGATTTCGAAAGATTGAATTATAATTTAAAAAACAATGGCGATCTCCCTATAAACGGATTTCTATTCATTTCTCTTTGACTGGGGAATTTTAAGGCCAAATCCGCTGCGGTACTACTTGATTAACCCGTCGACCAATTTCTCCAAATTATATAAATCGCCAAAGCACTCGTCAAATTATACAAATTGACATCATTTTTATTTTAAATAACGAAAGAACAAATAAATTAGTGCAACATTAATAAAAATACAAATAAAACGTCGAAATAAAAATAACTTGATGACGTAGACACGTGTAACTTGCTTAAAGTCAAGTTAATGTGACATTTACGATCAACCATTATTGGCATTTAATCTTATAGTTTGGCGAATGATAGATTTTTGGTCGACGGGATAACTAAGTAGTACCAAAAATACATATGTCAATCGCTGTTTCGTCTTTGATTAAGTAAAATAAGATAAACATTTCAAAATTAGCTAATATAAAAGGAATTGAGTAACCAGAATCTTTGTCACCCGGTATTTTTTAACAAAGCGAAAAGAAAGTTCTTTTAAATAAGACATTTTAAATTAATCGTTTTTAATCTGACGTAATTTTGACCAAACTATACTTTCTCTTTTTAATATTCACGTGAAAGTACTTGTGTTAGAAATGAAATATTATTTGCGCTTTCTTCACAAAAATAGTTGAAAAGAATCCTCTCAAAATATCAAATAAATGTCTAGTGCAGTTTCTAAATTTAAACCGTTTTGCAATATTCTTTTGTGTTCATTTTATGTAATAACTGTAATTTGACGTAAATATGACGTAATTTCTCCTATTTAAGACTTCTAACGCATGTTAATAAATTTATTATTTTACAAATTCCTTTCTCTCTTAAAATTCACGTGTACTTATAGTTTTTATGACGTAATTTTTAATAACTTCCTGATTTTTGTACATAATTATTTAATTATAATTCCAAATGTTTTTTTCTGTTCATAATAGTCACGTGTAAATAAATTTTTAATTTATTACACGTATAAATATTTTTTTTTTTTTTAAGCAAACATTATTGTTTCCGCTGTTTATACAGTTGGCAACAGTTTAAATTAATATCACTTTCTAAAATCTGTAAAAAATATCTCTAGAAATGCTGAAAATTTGAATTTAAAATAGAAATAAAACCTCAAAAAATTAGCCAAATTAAAAAAAGAAATACAATCTGCACTCCGTCAAATTCTAACGCATAAAATGATCTAAAAATGATTACAATGCCATGTATAGTTTTTGTTGCTATAAAACTTTTTTAGTGGAACGATTTTGTCCAGCATTAAATATCTCTTAAAATAATTCTTCGATTTGAAAACTGTCTGCATCAGCGTGTTTATCAAACATTTCTGTATAATACTACCGATTTTCATATTTTTGTATGCATTATTTTTCTTAATATTAACGAAGACCAAAAAATTCAAAACCGACGGCGGCGGCGGTGGTGACTTTTTTTTTTTAGAATAGAGAGATTTTAGAAAATTGTACTAATTTAATCTGTTGCCAACTGTATAAACAACGGAAACAATAATGTTTGCTTCAAATTAAAAATTTATTTACACGTGACTATTATAAATAGAAAAGATACTTTCAAATTAAAATTAAATAATTGCGTATAAAAAGCAGGAACTTATTGAAAACTACGTCATAAAAAGTATACACGTGAATTTTAAAAGAGAAAGGATATTGTAAAATAATAAATTCATTAACTTGCGTTAGAAGTCTTAAATAGGAGAAATTGCGTCATACTTACGTCACATTACAGTTATTACATAAAATGAACACAAAATAATATTGCAAAACAGTTTAAATTTAAAAATTGTGCTAGACATTTATTTGATATTATGAGAGGATCTTTTCAACTATTTTTGTTAGGAAAGCGCAAATAATATTTCATTTCTAACAAAAGTATTTTCACGCGAATATTTAAAAGAGAAAGAATAGCTTGGTCAAAATTAAGTCAGATTAAAAACGATTAATTTAAAATGTCTCATTTAAAAGAACTTTCTTTTCGCTTTGTTAAAAAATACCAGGAGACAAAGACTCTGTATACTTAATTTCTTTTATATTAGCTTATTTTGAAATGTTGTTACACGTGTCTACGTCGTCAAATTATTTTTAATTCGACGTTTTATTTGTATTTTTATTAATGTTGTACCAATTTATTATTCTTTCGTTATTTAAAATAAAAATTATGTCAATTTGTATAATTTGGCGAGTGGTTTGGCGATTTATATAATTTGGCGAAATTGGTCGACGGGATAATCGAGTAGTACCGCAGCGGATTTGGCGTTAAAATTCCCCAATCAAAGAGAAATGGATAGAAATCCGTTTATAGGGAGATCGCCACTATTTTTTAAATTATAATTCAATCTTTCAAAATCTTTTTAAAGCCGATCAAATTAGCGTGCATTTAGAGTCTGCGGTGTCTGGACGGGGGTTGGCGAGCGTAGCTCGTAGGGGGCCGAGCCCCCTAGTCTTCTTATAAAGATAGAAGAAAGAAAAAATAATTCTCGCAATATACAGAAAAAAATTGTAATGTCAATGATGACGAATGAAATAATATTTTGCGATTTATAATTTGTTCTTGGATAAGAAAAGAACACCTGAAATTCGGATTAGCTAAAATTTTAATTTCTATAAACCAATTTCGTCTGTCACTCTGCAACTCAACTTATTGACAAACTTATTTAGGTAGCTATATATTTTTAAAAGTTAGAAATTACATATTGCAGTCGTCGAGAGGGAAGCAATTCCGGAAAAAATTCGGTATATTTTCAGGGATCGTGACCCCGAGACTCCAACAGCAGCTTCAGCAGCTTTGATATGTTGACACATTTTATGGGTCAGAGATTCCGAAAAACACGTTTTTACAAATTGTCTGTCCGTGAGTCTGTATGTGACACAAATTTTGTGGGCGCTCTATCGCTAGAAATAATGCACGGAATTTAATAAAAATTTATATTCAGTTAGTTCCTGATATAAATTGGTGCTGAATAGTTTTAGGTGTAAATCGTTCAACGGGTGGTGCTGCTATGCAGCATTTTTCAGAATTTCCACTATAGCTGAATCTCAAGAACTAATGCACGAATTTTCATCAAACTTCAGAATCAGTTAGTCCTTGACATGAATTGACATTTTATACATTTTGGTGTAAATCGCTCAACAGGTGGCGCCGCTATGCTGTTTTTTTGCGATTTCCGCAATAGCTCTATCTCAAGAACTAATGCTTGGATTTTCAACGAACTTCAGATTCAGGTATACCTGAATATCAGTTAGTGCTGTTTATGTTTTGGTGTGAATCGCTCAACAGTTGGCGTTGCTTGCTACATTTTTTGGAATTTCCGCTATAGCTTTATCTCAAGAACTAATTTTCGAATTTTCATTAAACATCAAATTCAGATATACTTTGATATGAATTGGTGCTAAATTGATGTAATTTGTTGTACTATTTAAATGATTTAATTGACGTGATTTATATAGAAGAAAGTTTTCTGATGACCACAACATACTAGTATTATATAGGGTTTGCATAAGGGAAAAAAATGAGAACCTCCTTACATAATTTACTCTTCTTTTTTGGCGGCAAAGTGACACACATGCGTACTACAGCTCTGAATTTAAATTTTTACATTATCTAATCATCACTTCTATTGTGTTTCAGCATTTAGTAATAATTTTTTTTTAAGTTCGTTTAAAGGTCTATACACCTTTCTGAGATTTTTATTTCAAACATGTTTGCTATTTTAGGTAGCTTTCATTAAAAAAAGCTACCTATTGCAGCCGTTCGGAGGAAAGCGATTTCAAAAAATTTTGGTATATTTTCATCGATCAGGACCCCCAGACCCTGAAACCACCCTCCGTTCAAAATTTATATATATATATATATATATATATAACCATTAATTAAACATTACCGACCATCATCAAAAACCGCATTATTGTGAAGGAATTGGCAATAAAAATGGATGTCACAAAGCTATAATATAGAACTGTATGTATAAAATAAAGTACCTTATACTTAATTACAAGAATTAATAAGGAAGAATAAAAAAAAAAGAATATGGATTCCGAAAATAAAAGAATATGGATTCTGAAAAAAATTGAGAAACTTATATATTGAATTACGTTTTCAAGAGTACAGAATTCAATGATATAAGCAAATCGGTTGTTTTGTGTGAGAAAAAAGCTAAAAGCTGAAAAAAAAAATTCTGCTCTACTCGAACAACCAATAAAACCAAAAGAATAGTCTCAAGATGAAAGTAGAACATTATCAAATGGCATGAAATGAAAAAAAAACACTACAACCCATTAAATATTTAATTTATAGCAATAGAAATCTTACACAACTTACCGAATAAATTCCCAGTAGATTTTCAAAATATATTCCCGCACATGGAATCCACCAGCATGATAAGATTAAGGTGAATAAAACAGTTAAGTTAAAACAGAAATTAAAACCTATGGATTCAGTTAATTCATTTTGAAATACCGTGATAAATACAATTAATACAATATAAATAGAAAATAATTACATTATTTAAAATACCTAAAAACAATTCTAAATTGTTTAATATCAATTTTACAATATTGCCAAAATCAGCGTTAAATACCACCTGGTGTATAAAATTAAAATTATTACTTTAATAGAAGCTTTAAAAAGACAAAATTTTTTGGTGCTGCCATCAATTATTTTATTTTTAAACTATTATTATTATTCAAATGTCACAAAAAGAAGAACCTAATAAAAGCTAAAGAAATAAAAACATATCAACTGCATTACTTACACAAATCCTAATATAAAAATATCATACTATATATCATTATTCAAAAAAATTTAAATAAATTAAATGTTAATAAAATGCTTTCAATACAAAGGGTACTAGGAAAGTTTTGCAATATGATGAAACAAAAAGTCGGAGGTGGCTGCTTGTGGCTGCGTGTTGACATAGGTTCATACTTATGCACCTGCATGTAACCACAAGTCTGTAGGCTCAGTTATTCATTAGCTGTGATCGTGTGAAGTTCTTCCATTGGTGTCCTGGTCACGAAGTGAGATAAAGGCAGTTTTACGGTGTAACTTCGCGCGTAGTTTAAACATAAACCAATGCTTAGAAGAAATGACTCTTGCACTTGGCGATGATTGTTCACATCGTATGACTATACACAGATGGTACAGAGAATTCCAAAGAAGAAATTTCTCCCTGGAGGACGCTGAAAGATGGGGAAGGCCCCGAACGTCAATTACGGGGGAAAACATTACTGCTGTGAGGAAAATGCTTGACGAAGACAGACGAATAACTTACAAGCATATAGAGGATACCTTGGGCCTAAATTCACCTGCAATTCATTCAATTCTGCATGATCATTTGCACCTCAAGAAACTGTGTTGTCTCTGGGTGCCACATAGATTGACTGAGGAGCAGATGACACGAAATGTGACTTGGATCTGGGAGATGCTAAAAATGTTTGGTAAAGGATAATCTCGGTATGTGAACAGCATCGTGACAGGTGACAAAACCTGGCTATACTATTAAAATGTGCCGACTAAGTCTCAAAACAAAATCTGGGTCTTTGATGATGAGTACACACCGGTAGCTGTCAGAAAATTTCGATCTGCCAAAAAGAAAATGATAGCTGTATTTTTCAAATCGAGTGGAATTGTTGAGTGTGTCGTTTTGGACGTACAGAAGACAGTTACTGCTAAGTGGTACAATGAACAGTGCCTACCTAAAGTCATAGAATCTAAGAAGAACCTGTGACCAAAGTCAAGAATGAACAAATAGTTCTTCTATCATGACAAAACTCCAGCTCACCGGACCAAAGCCTGCATTGAATATTTGGACACTACAGGACTGAAACTTCTTGAACACCCTCCTTACAGTCCAGATCTTGCCCCCTGCGACTTCGTACTGTCCCCGCATGTGAAACTGAAGCAGAAAGGTATTCGGTTTTCCAGTGATGAGGCACTTCTGAGGGCTTGGGACAATGAGTGTTCCTTACTCCCAAGTGAAACTTGGCAGAGCTGGCTTAAGGACTGGTTTCGGAGTTTGGTGAACTGTATTGCTTCTAATGGAAATTACTTTGAAAAAGTTTGATAAATAAATCCGTATTGCAAGGCTTTCCTAGTACCCTTTGTATATTCTATTACCAAACCCATTTAATCTACAATGAGAAATTAAAAATATTTTTTTTTCACATTGGTAATATATAGAATATAGCTATATGCTATAAAATAAAATAAATTATATATAATAATAATATAAAAAACTTTAATAATTACCATTACATATAAAAAATGAACAGGAAAGAAAATAAATAAATAAATAAAAAACGGATGTTTATAGAAGATTGTCGGATTCTAAAATTCGAAATATCCTAAAGATCACAAATATAGTGTGTGAATTATCTTCATATTAGCCATAAACAAGCTAAAAAAAATATGATTGTGACAATCAAACAAAATAAACCGATAATTAATCATGGAATACAAAGTTGAAAATAAAACAATATTAAAAAGTATAGAGGAATAATAATAAAAACTATTTACCCAATTTTGATACCCAAACATAAGTTATATCAAATAAACTTATATGCATAGTAATCACTAAAAAGATGGTATACTATTATTAATTAATATGATATTGTCCTGAGTAGACTAAATTTTAAAAACAAGTTAGTATTGAATTTGATTAAATAAGTTAAATTTAATATGAATTGAAATAAAAAGAAAAGTCACCAATTACATATAAAACATCAAATCAACATCCATATAAAATATGTATTAGAAATGTTGTTATAATACTAAAGCCCCATCTTTTTTTTTAATTAACCATTGCGTATTATCCAGACAACACCACCCTCCTCCGTACTCAAACATCTACCCACCCAACCATCCTATAGAAATTGTTTATTATTATTTTACAATTTTTAATTTTTTATAAATATTTTTTTATTTTATAAATTTTTTTGTAGTTTTGTTTACGCATGTGTTAATTTGTGTTTGTTTTTTTTAAATCATGTAAGTACTAATTGTATATTAATGAATATATGAATTTTTTTGGAAAACCATGATTTAATGCATCATAAATTAGTTTTTTAATATTGTTGTTAATTAGATGAGAAGAACATAAACATTTTATTCTATATAAATGATTAAGTAGTATATTTCGATATACAGAATGATGAAGACATGATTTAAAATTTGTAAATGTATTAACTTTGAATTTAAATTCTTTACGTTTATCATATAAATCTGTTATTGTTTTGTTATCTTTTATTGTAATTTTGAGATCTAAGAAGTTAATTGTATTGTTAGATAAGAGGTTTTCCGTTAATTCCAAATTAGTGGGATAATCAACTGGAAATTGAGAAATTTTAGATTGATCAGTGGCAATTAAAATTATGTCATCAATTATAACGATATAAATGGAGATTATTATTAGTAAAAGTACGTTCATAGTGATATAAGTATAAGTCTGATAATAAACTGGATGTACAACCACCTTGTGGTATACCGACGTGCTGTAAATATAATGTGTTATCTTGCAATATATAATTATTATAGATAATGAAGTTTGTTAATTATTTAAATATGCGATATCATATTATATATATATATATATATATATATATATATATATATCTGACCTTTGTCACAATGTAACTCTCGTATTTATGAACAGATTTGGATGTAATTCGGTGTTTACATAGTACATACCAATGTCTCGACCGAGTTCGTTAGCCAGCTTCATCCGCCATTTTGTTTCAAAATGGCGGCCATTTAAAATTTTAAAAAAAATTTAAAATTTGAAATGAGGTACCAAAAAATTGAAAATGGAAAAATATTTTTTTTTCTTATGTATTTGCCCTTTATACAAAGATTCCGGAGCAGTTTTTGTTTCGTCTATATCTTAAAAAATGGCTGAGTTATAGCATTTTGAATTTCTAGCGTGGCTGACATTTTGAAACGTCCTGAATTTTGTCACGCGATAAAAGGCGTATTTATGAACCGACTTGGATGTAACTTCGTTTATACATAGTACATACCAATGTCTCGACCGAGTTCATTGGCCAGCTTCATCCGCCATCTTGTTTAAAAATGGCGGCCATTTAAATTTGTAAGAAAAATTTTTATTTGAAATGTGGTACCAAAAAATTTAAAATTGAAAAAATATTTTTTCCTTATGTGTTTGATCTTGATAAAAAGATTCGGAAGCAGTTTTTGTTTCGTCTATATCTTAAAAAATGGCTGAGTAATAGCATTTTGAATTTCTAGCGTGGCTGACATTTTGAAACGTCCTGATTTTTGTCACGTGATAACAGGCGTATTTATGAACCGATTTGGATGTAACTTGGTCTGTACATAATACATACCAATGTCTCGACCGAATTCGTTGGCCAGCTTCATTCGCCATCTTGTTTCAAAAGGGTTGTCATTTAAAAAAAAATCAAATTTAAAATTTAAAATGAGGTATTAAAAAATTGGAAAATGAAAAAGATTTTTTTTTATGTGTTTGGCCTTGATACAAAGATTCCGGAGCAGTTTTTGTTTCTGAAAATTTCTTCGTTTGTTTATATCTTAAAAAATGGTTGAATTTAGCACTTTGAATTTCTAGCATGGCTAACATTTTGAAACGATCTTGTATTTGTCACGCGATAACACACGTATTCGCCTATCTCGATGTAAGAAGGCATGTGGATAGTATACATCAATATCTCGACCAAGTTCGCTGGCCAGCTTCATCAGCCATCTTGTTTCAAAATGGCGGCCATAAAATTAAAAAAAATTATATATATATAAGTGAAGTGCAAAAAAAATTAGAAATTGAAAAAGGTTTCTTTCTTAAGTATTTGACCTCTATATAAGGATTCAGGATCATTTTTTGTTTGTCTTTATCTTAAAAAATGGCTCAGATATAGCAGTTTCAATTTCTAATGTGGGTGACATTTTGAAAAATCTGATTTTTTGCCTGCGACAACACTCGTACATATCAACCGATTCCGATGTGAGTAAGCCTGTGCGCAGCAATTACTAAGGTCTCGACCAAGTTCATTGGTGAGCCTCATCCACCATGTTGTCTTAAAATGGCAGGCACTTTAAGAAATCGCCGAATTTGGCAGCCAAATATAAGTTACTTTAAATAAAAGCAGCTTGGATAAAGCTGACTAATTTCGCGAAATTCTCATTCATAATGATTTAGTATTGATAAAAATTAGTACTGAATCTCCTATATTCGGTTTTCACTAAATTGAGCTTCGTCTGTTTGAATAATATAAGTTGGCTTTTTTAAAATAAGGAATATGAAAGCTACCTCTTCCTCCCGGCACTGGCCAGAAGGACTTTTTTAAATAAAGAAAAAAGTGGCTAGTTGTCAAAACCAATAATTTATGATGAAAAAAGGAATAAAACAAGTAAAAATTAAATTTAAAAATTAAAAAACTCGACGGCGTAAAAAGCGAACGAATTAATTATTTCTCATCATTGTGAAACTATTTTTTATATTACTTACCTATTTTTTTATTTACTTGCATTGATGACTTTTAAGTTGTGTTTAATTGTTAGTTCCTATCTATAAACACTGTTTTGATGAGGCCTATAGATGCCTATGATGATTAGAGTTGCAGTAAAGCTAGAGATCCTACCTACAGAACTTCCAGGTTGTGTAATATTTAAACGGAGCTTATGACTGTAAAATAGTCAATGAAACATCCTCTTCATTTTGAAAGAACTATCCAATGATATGCCACTCAATAGGGTGCGTAAAATTTTTTTTCGTCTCTACCGCCATTTTGAATTTATAAAAACAAAACCTAGCCTATAACCATCGGATGGTTAAGACCAATCGATGGAGACCTCATTCATTAAAATCCGTCCAGCCATTGGGATGTTTCGAGGGTATAAAGAAATCCACATACCCAGATACGCGTGAAACACATAACCCTTCTTGGCAGTCGGGTAAAAATGCTATAAAGTCTATCTAATTCTGTTTCAATACGATATTTTCTAAACGGTTTCAAAAAAATTTCCGTAGGGTATTGTCACATTAACAGCACATAAAATAGCTATATTAGTTATATATCAGTAAATGAGATATTCATTGAAATTCAATAAATCTTAATTTTTGTCATTGAAATAATAATAATTATTATTATTATTTTTAACTTAAAAGTAATTTTTTCGTTAAATAAAAAAAAGAAAAATAGACCCAAAAAGGTTTACCACTCAACGTCGTAAGTAAAATCTGACAAGAAGGCAGTTTTTTGTTTGTTTGTCGTTTAGTTTTGTTAAAACATCTAAACCATTCTTTAAGTTATTGCTGAAACTCGTGCAGCATTCTACAGTAAAAAGGGAAAACATTTTCCATTACGTTTAAACATTATACAAACGAGTCTCGTATGTAATCCAGGTTTTTTTTGCTTAAAGCTATTCTGCACTCGCATGAAAAGAACGTATATGCCCGTGAAATTTCGTAAATAAACAGTTACTCCGTTTAGAACCTCTGCGCGACGAAATTGCACAGGATCTTGAACCGTAACGGTCTTGAACTTGTTCCACGGATAAGATTTCAAGTCTGACGTCTCCATAAAGTTTTAGGTGACCCTATTCCTTACTAATGTTGCGCTACTTTACGTTGCATTTTTTCTCCGTAACTTCGTCATCGACCTATTTTCCTAATAAATAAAAATTTATTGGTTTGCGGCTTCTTCTAACAATGAAAGAAAAAAGAAAACCCTTAGGTTTTTCTAAATATTCGAGAATTATTTTGAATGAACATTCTGGAATAAGCAACTGCAGCAACATATATTAATTTCGTTTCCTGAAACATCAAAGTACAGTAAACTCTGTCCAAGGCGGAATCAATCGGAACCGAGAAAATTTTCCGTGGTAGACAATATTCCGCCTTAGAAAAATTTTACTCTATGTCTATGTATTCGCAGGGACTTGAATATCTTTCCGAGTTAGACAGATTTCCGGCTTACACAAAGTCCGCCTTACAGAGAGTTTACTGTAGTATTTTGTAAAGAAGGAAATAGTTAACCAGGATATAGTTTGCATATGTGTTCTAAGAACAGATTGCACAGAATATAAATATTTACTTTGTGTTGCCATTTTTTTATTTTTTAACGTCATCTACCCATTTTTCTCGTAAATAGAAATTCATTGTTTTAAGGCTTCTGCTAACAACGAAAGAGAAATTCAGATTTTTCTAAACGTTCAAGAATTATTTTAAATGAACATTCTAGAATAAGCAAATAGTATAAAAACTTTTAATTTTGTTTGCTGAAACATCAAAGCAGGATTTTGTAAAGAAGGAAATAGTTAACCAGGATATTGTTTCATATGTTTTCTAATTCTAAGAACAGATTACATAGAATATAAAAATTTACTTTGTGTTGCCATTTTTACTCGGTAACTTTGCCATCTACCACCTTTTCTCATAAATAAAAATTCACAGTTTTAAGGTTTCTGACAACTATGAAGGAGAAATTTAGATTTTTCTAATTATTCGAAATTGTTTTAAATGAACATTCTAGAATAAGCAAATACAACAACTTTTAATTTTGTTTGCTGAAACACAAAAGAAGCATTTTGTAAAGAAGGAGATAGTTAACCACGATATAGTTTGCATATGTTGTTTTAAAAATAGATTAGACAGAATATAAAAATTTGTTTTGCGTTGTGCTGGCAAGATCTAGACAACTATTAAAAATTCGGTTAATGAATATCTTAATTTATCTATAAATTCCCTAACACAAGCTAACAAGAGTGTTGGGCGCACCCTTTTCTCCGAACTTACTTGATCCAAAAGAAAATCTATCTTATAGGGGCCTCTAATTATAGAGGACCTGGTGATCGTAAAAGCCTAGTTAGTTAATAGATAACCTACGGTCATTTACCTAAAAGGTTATCTTGAATAAATAAGACAATGCGTTGTGAAATGTTTAGAAGATAACTAACCTATGGCCAATTGGTTTGAAGGGAAATATATAATATAATTAAAACCACTAAATATAACTCCCCAATTTTCAGACAAACCAACCCTACAAGATAAATTTAATTATGGCTTTTACATATATGGTCTAATAATAATATTAAGCAGTCAGGTAATTTCTAAATACGTAAAATAAGTAATTAGCAAGACTTTTAACAAATAATAACAAAGAAGGGAATTAATAATAATACATCATTTATTTACACCACAGGCAAATTATATTAAGTTACAATTAAATAATTCATACTTTTACCATCCAAAATAATAACTCATAAAAAAAACCACTAATTTGGATATTAATTGAAGTTGACAAGTTCTCCTGGGCACCCTATTCCCAATTCAAAACATTTGATATTAAAACGGTACACAATAGAAAAGAGAACATCCATAACATCGTACCTTTTTCCCCATTGGGGTCACAAGATCCTTTTAGAGTTGTAGACTTGACAGTTATATATATATATATCCAAAAGTTCTTTTTTTTTGTTTGTAGAACCACAACACACATATTCGTGTTCCGTAATTTTAGTTTTATTTAAACTAAATTCCACCCAGGTCTGAGCCAAAAGCAAAAATGTTTAAATCATTTTTTTAAAAAAAATTAACACTACTATATTGCTCGTCTTAGACAGCGCAAGTAAACATGGGCAGATCAGCCAAAAAAGGCTTGAAAAAAATAACTACCGCACTCTGGAACTCTTTTTGTAGCTCTGTATTTTTTTCGAGAAAAAGAAAATCTCTCTCTGTTAAAAATTTGCATGTGCGGCCCTGAGTGGTGGATGCGAATTAACATATTCAGCATAATTAAAATCTCCAACCACTCGCCGCTGCCTGGACCCGCCTTCGTGTCGGCCAGTGGTCAGTGGGTCCCCGGAATGCACGGGGCCTTTCGACCCTCCTACATCCGATATTTCAAACCCCACTTTCCCACGAGACCGCGGGCTCCCACACGAAGATCCTGCAGCTGTCCCATAAAACATGAGGTCATAAAAGTCCCTCTTTTGTACCAAAACTGTCCAATTCTTTACTTTACATCGTAATATCATACATACAGATAGTAACTGGCAATTAAGCTTTCCCCTTAGCAAAACACTTGCCTGGGAAAATACTTAATGCTCTTGGTACCCATCCTTAATAAAATAATAATAATGTACTAATAAATGCATACATAAAAACAATAATACTGTACATTGAAAAAAAAAACTTGAATTAAAAAATTAATCAATTAGATAAAATAATCACTTAGATAAAAAAAAAAACTTGAATTAAAAAATTAATCAATTAGATAAAATAATCACTTAGATAAATATATACATAGATGATATCGACAGTAAACTTATTCATATATATATATATCTTTTTCCTTCAAAAAAAATAGTTCTAAATATCCAAAATGTTGAAATCATGCCAACATTACTCCCCCCCCCCCCAACACAAAGCACTTGAAAGTCCATGTACAGGAACTATAACATCTTTCAAGTGGACCGATGTCCTTATCAAACACCGAAAGCCTCTCCAACGGCTGGACGTTGCAGATCTGTAAGGCACTGGGGCATCTCCTCTATGCTCCCTGATTCACCTCTTCCGTAGTGTTCAAAACTCTGTGAAGTCCGTGCAAAGATAGGAATGTTCATTATCAAATACACGCTGATGTTATCTGTATAGTTCATTAAAATATGCCTGTACCCTAAATTGTACATTGTACATAAGATGAATATTCCTTCTTATTCTGTCCACTGTTTTATGCAGATTTGTATACGGTCCCTAAAGCAGTGTTCCCCATAACCATCACAGCCGCATACTGCATGAGTTCTGTCTCTCTGTGATGAAGGTACAGTCCCTGAATGTTCCCAAAAATTGTATATATGTGTACCAATTTAGAAGAGAAAACAAAAAGTTAATCATAAAAGATAAAATCCCAAAATTAGGAACCTAATTAATTATGCCAAAGAGTTTAAATACTGATCCACAAAGTTTAGCACACTTTTTTACACAAAGCAAGTATTCAGTTCATGACTACATAAGTACAACATTTAAATATGCATATTAAGAAAGGTTTATAACACACAATGAAACATATTTACCAACATAACTTTTTACACCGAATAATCATTTAACTACCAAACAAGCAAATATATCAATACATATTCTTACATTTTTCAAATACTTTTTTTTACAATTATTTCACTACCTTTATAGTTTACAACACACATATATTTTTAAAACTATGCAACCACAATATCTAAAATTGATTCTCATATAGTAAATTCGATACTTTCATTCAGTAAATTACGTGATTCTCTAAACGTACCCTCTAATTAAAAGTTAACCAAATAACTATTAATATTCTCTCAAATATAAGAAACTCAGTCTCAGACTTAAAAAAAAAAAAAAAAAAAAAAAAAAAAAAACAGCACTTCCACCCAGAGAAGGAGATAGAGATAGTAGAAATTTAAAAACAAAAGAAAGCAGAAAAGAAAAAAAAAACAGTATTTCATATTATTTTGTGACTGAATCCTTTATCTGAAATTACAAATTATGAGTGTAAGTACTATCATGTTACTTTATTTTAAATAAATTACTCAAACACTCTTCTTCTATTTATTCTTTTCTTTCATATAAATAAGTGAATTGTTTCCACTCATTCACCGCTTCACTACTCCCTTTTCCTCAATAGGTACTTTAACCACCCTAGCAAACAGTGCAATACAGGCTATCGTAAAATTACAATTTCTAATAGCGTCAACAAAAGAGGAGAAAGAAGAAAAAAAAAATATCCACTTTTCCAGCTACCCGTTACCTGCCATCGATAACACTTAGAATCGCCCATTATAATGTATCGGAACAGGCTGGAAAGTGATAATTCCAGAGCGGCCGAAGGTCACCCCTTAATGCCAAGCCAAGTCTAGTACGAGCTGGTGCTGGAGTGACCCTTAAGAGAGAGGCGTGGATATTCCGTTTGCAAAGTAAGTAACAATTACTTCTATTAATCCCTGTAATACATGTATTATCTTTACATTACTTCTCCGTATTCCTTAATCTGCACCCTATACACCGCCTACGCAACAAAAACAATTTCTTTTCGTACTATTTACTATAATAATTAACTATAATACAAGTGTTTGTAATGCAAATACGGAAGCCTAGTAGCCATTTTGCTGCATCAATGACATTCCACGAAACCAGTTTCACTTCCTCCCGTACGGAACTGTAGCCTGTTTTCTTACAAACAGCATCTGATATCCTTATTTGATTACTGTCTCCCCTATAAATGTTAGTTCCATTTAGACCTATGAAAAGTGCTAAGAAAAACTCGATATACTTTCTTAAAATATAACATCCAAAAATGTTATTCCTGTTCATTGGAATCCCTCACTTTTACTGACACCTGTATAAGACGAAACTTAATTCGTAACTAATAAAGTTGAACCGCGCCTTCGAATTTACAGTATATTGCAGAATAAACGGGTTCTGTGTACTTTATATTAAAATATCCTAAACAATTAATTTTGCATTCACCCCGAGAGAAAAAAAAAGAAAACAAGGAAAAAAAATTATCAATAATAACACCACGAATACTCTTATCTAAAATATATAAATATCGTTTTCAACTGATACTCTTAAAATTGAATTAAAACCACGAATGTTTTTTCTTTCTTTCTTTCTTCCTTTTTTTTTTTTTTTTTTTTTTTTTTTTTGTTGTTGTATGTGGAAACCCTTATTTTTTTAAATACAATACCCTAATACCTGCACCCAATCTATATTTTTACAGGGGAACCCTGAAGAAAGACATGATCCTCCTCCACACAATGCCGGCCGGCTACAAATAATTCTCCGCCTGCAGAGAATATCAATGCCTGGAAGCTGATCAGCCCTCTTTCTGCTCTCCACACAAAAATGTAAGTAAAAATTAATTTAAATAATGATTTAATTATTATTCCACAAGAGAAAACAAAAATTATAAATAGATTTTTTTTTTTTTTTTTTTTAACCTACAGTGTTCAATAATACATTTTCTTTTCATTTTAACCTAGCTCTCCCAGTTCTGATACCCCTGGTAAACCCTTTTATGTACTCTATATTTTCTCTTACGTGTAGATTTTTTATGTTACTTAAAAAAACAAACAAAAAAAAGCTGTATTACCTCGTAACTAAAAAGATATATATATACCAAAAGAGTCCGTAGAGAGAGAAAAAGAAAATAATAATAATTAATTTTGTTTTTCTTTTTGCGTATTTACTTGCATTATGAAATTTATTTTGTTATATTTATTTAATTAATTTGTATTATTTCAAATTTAATACATACCAAAAAATAAAAAAAAGATATACCAATAGATAAAAATTCTTATTAATTTAATTGCAACCTACATTCGTTAATGAATTTTTTACCATCCAGTATGCACCACACTTGACGGGATTAAATTGTTTAAATCTGATAATAGTCCTTCCTTTTTAAAAATGTAAATTTTGACTAACGAAAAGACGAGAAAAAAAAATTATCCTCTACTTTAATTTATTTTATCTTAATTTGTTAAAGATATTTTCTAACCCAATACCGTTTAAATGTCCTATATATCTATACGTAATGTCTTTTTATGTACTATGCTAATACTATGCGGGTTATTTCAGTGAACAAGAAGAAGAAAAAAAAATTGTTGCTCCTGGTTAAAAAATTACATCTGGCGCTCGCAATGTGGCGAACCTTCCTGACTGAATCCAGGATTTCTACAGAGAGCGAAAACCGGTAAGATAAAATTACCATTTCTGCATGCCTGTCTTTGAATACATTTTGCATGTTTCTCTGAAATGCACGTAGATGGCGCTAGGCGACTGTTTATTTACATTTGACCCTTTAAATTTTCTTGACCTGTAGTAAACATTGCCCTTGGGGTGTAACCGCTACCTTCTACACACCATAACTAGCATTTATTAATAAAAATACTTACTTAGGACAATATGAATTGTTTTTCTATTTATACTAGTAGAATATATATATATATATATACATAAGGTATAAATAGTATTAATCTTAATTATTTATTCATTATTATTATTATTATTTTTTTTTTTTTTTTTTTCGCACACTTAAATCTTAAATTATTTCTTTTCGGTGTCAAGCAATCTGTATTCCGAAAAGATGAAATGCAAAACTGACACCAGAATTTAAAATCAAATTTAGAAGAAAAAAAAAGTATTCATTATTTTATTATTCATAAAAGGGGGGAAAAATCCAATTGAATTTTCTTGATGCCAGTATGTTTAAAACTATGTGTCCGCTTGAGAGACCACAACATTTAAACTTCCAACCGAATGCCTGCTGGTCAATTTATTTTTATTTATTTAATTTCTTACTGCACGTACTCTGCATGACAATTTTTTATCTGTTTATTTATCTGATTTTAAACCGCATGCCTCTGCATGACAATTTTTTATATATATATGAAATGTGATAAAATGTTTTCAGGCAAGGTGAAGCAGATGTTTGTCCCTAATTTACTATATATATTTTTTTTTTTTTTTTTTTTTTTGCACAATACTATCTGTTTTGTATTTAAATACAATATGAATTTGAATCTTATATATTGATGTGTGTGCATAGGGAGCCCTTTTCCAAACCTACTGATTTTCTTTTTTTTTTTTTTTTTTTTTTTTTTTTTTACTGCTTATCAATTTATTTGATTAAGATTTTATTTCTATAAATATAATGTATCCATTTCATTCGAATCGTTTGTAAAATAACTGGAACCGTAAATACCCTTGTTATATATTTACTTTTCTTGGGAAGAAAAAAAAAAGTACATCCCCAAAAGAAGTTGCCAAAACCAAAAAAAAAAATGTATATACATATTTATCTTTGGCTCTGCCCAGTTTTATATTAATAATTATTTATAAAATATACCCTACTCTGCTGTTAATCCATCTTCCACAGTTATCCTAATATCCTTATTAATTTAGGTGTTGTTTAAATACCACCACCCCCCTTTAAAAAGTGCAAATCCCTTTTAATTATGCATCCCCAAAAATTTATCCTGCAACATTTTTTTATCTATGTGTGCAGTTCCCATAGAAATTTTGAAAATCCCCTTTTCCAAAATCCCGCTGTCATGAACCAAAAAGTAAAAATATTGAGTAGTTATTCACTCCCCCTTCATCCTCCCCTTTCTCTGAACCCGAATTCCTTCTCTCGTTTCTGTAAAGAGAGATCGTGAACTGATGCTCCAAAAAGAGGATGGGGAGTTCTCCACGAGAGAAAAACAATCCCTTCTCTGAATGTCTTTCCTGCCCTGCGCGCGCACTTATTGCGTGGTAAACAGAAACTAACTGACAGCGAGTTATTACCTATTACATTCCTTACTTACTTATCCGTACGGAGTGACCCTATGCACATACTTTTGCTTATGTTATATAAATTGTATTTATTACTTTATTTGTGTAAGAGAGAGGAAAAAAAAAGAGTTGTTTTATGTATTCCCTTTGTGTTTTAACTTGAATTCCGAATATATATATATATGTGTGTATATAAAAATAATTATTTATTCTTGTTAAAATGTTGTAGAGTTCCCTATTTATTATCTTGTAGACCCCCCCCCCCCCCCATTTATATTAAAAATAAAATATCCTTTTTTTTTTTAAAATTAGAGTCCACCGGATTTTATTAGGACCTAAAACAGTGGTGTGTAGCCCGCAAAAGGTTAACTTAGAGGCGTACCACATGCTTTTTACATGTATCCATTTGTCTAATGACTAGTAGTTACAAAACCAGTGTTCAGAGCCCTACTTTAAAATCCACCACAACCAAAAAAAAATATTTTTTTTTTTTTTTATATGGCCAATTTGGGAAAAAAAAACATTTTAGTCATGTATATCCATTTACCAACCATATAACTTACCCCCCCCCCCCCAACAATAGTAATTATACCCCAATAATACAGTAACTTTTCCAATTTTTATTATTATTATTATTTTTTTTTAATTATTCATTGATAATACCTTTATTCCAAGTATTGTAAATATTATAAAAGTGAAATATTAAATTTTTATATTTTACAGTAATATATCAAAAATTAGTCAAAAATCATAGATCCCCTATGTTTATAATTTTTTTCCACTTTATTTATGGATTTATACCATTTTCCTCATTAAACTATTTCTACTAGAAATTTGCTTAACTAAATAATAATAAAAAATAATAAAATGAAGTATGTTCTTTGCTTGAACCTTTTACCTAAAACTATCTAGCCACTATTTTAACCACTTGGTTAAAGGTGCAACTAACTAAAATATATTTCGCAGGAATCGTAATTACAAAAAGTTTAAAATACTAACTAAAATTCCAGAGAACATAAAAAATCATCGCTATTTACAACCTAGTATGCCTAAGCAAAACAATGTATATTATAAGTTCTCCCTCTTCCTTTTTTTTTCTTCACTTAGTGATAAATCCGCTCTATGTGTATTATTAATAGACTGGAACCTAGTAATTACCATTCTCCCAAAACGTTCTCCCAGACTGTTACAGTGCACCAGAGTGAGAGAGAAAGAGGGAAAAAAAAAAACACACCATCCTATGCTTGTGAGCATTTGTCTACTATTTATATATATGTATTTTGCTACATATTCTACCTATTTTACTATTTTACATGCTTTAATATACTATAAATAACCGAAATATGCAAAGAAAAGACACTTTTCTTATATCAATATATGCCCTTAGATATAAAAATTAATATTTGAATAAAAACCTTTAAGTGATATGTTTATCACCCTCGCAACTGTTAAACTACCTAGATTAATATACTATATATATTAAAACTTACACACTAGTAGATACATAAAAGCCGTTAAACTACCTGTTTATCTCCATCGCCAATATTAAACTACATTAATTACCCTGTTATACATACTAAAACTTACACGCTAGTAGATACATAAAAACAATTCAATAACAAGTTTATAACCCTAAACCTCAAAAATATAAAGCACCTCTTAGGCCATGTGAATCACTACACTACATATACTAACTTAAACACTAGTAGATACAGAAGCACAATTCGGTGGCCTGTTTATCACCCTAAAGAACAAAAAATAGAAACCTATTTCGAATTATCTGACTAAATATCCTATATACATTAAACTTAAACACTAGTAGATACAAAAGAACAATTCGGTGACATATTTATCATCATAAACAGAAAAATAACAAGTAAACTTTGAATTATGTTACTAAACACACTATATACACTAAACATACACACTAGTAGATACACCAGAACAATTCAGCTCCCGCCCGTCTTTTTTTTTTTTTTTTTTTTTTTTTTTTTGTGTGTAATACTTTAGTTAGATCAACCTCTACTTCTAAAAAAACATAAAAATGAAGAAAATTTAAAATATTTTTACACTTCTTCCGTACTTTCCTCATCGTTGTCGTTCGTTTGAGGTAATTTAATTTTAGCACTTGGCTTCCACATGTGAGTAATATGGCGTTGAATCTTTTTTTTATTAGGTTCGAGTATATGTTTCAAAATATAATTATTGCGTCTTGCCACCTTTACAACTTCATAAGGACCGTCGAACTTAGGATGTAATGCCAATGGGCGTCCAACATTTTTTAAGTATACTTGATCCCCAATTTTCAATTTCACAACTTTTTCAAAATCTTTGCCCACATATTCTTTCGCCATTCGTTCTTGGTTTGCGAGTGCAGTTTTATAAACTTCTTTCATATGTGCAATGCGTTTTTGAACAAACTGTTGTGTACATAACATATCCGGCTCCTCTAGAGCTGTAAAATGGTTGGCCGTTTCTCTAGCGAAAAACAGCTTATCAGGACGGTATCCTAAAGCTCTGTGCATCGAAGTATTATGCGACAGAATAAAGAACGGCAACCTTATATCCCATTCCGTTGTTGTTCTTGCCATTGCACTAATCGAAGACTTTAACTCTTTGTGAGTCACTTCAAGAATTCCATTCGAGGAAGGTTTATAAGTAGAGCAAAAGTGGAGGTTCACCCCCATTGCTGTCATAAATTCTTTAAAAAGGGTTCCCCGAAAATATTTCGCGTTATCCACAATTAATTCTCGAAAGAGGCCAAATGTACTAATGTAATTTGTGAGTGCATTTAGTATCGTTTGTGTCTCTACATTACGCAATGGTATTGCCTGTAAAAATCTTGACGCAACGTCAATGATCGTCAAGATAAAACAGTGTTTTTTTAAGGTCTGTGGTAGTTTGCCCACAATATCCGTATGCACCACTGAGCCTATTATATGATCTTTCTCCACTTTCTGTAAGGGAACCTTAATCATTTTATGCTGCTTATTTTTATTACAAGGTATGCAAGCTGCACAATAATTTTTTACATCCCTATACATCCCAAACCAGTAAAATCTTGTTTTCACTAATTCATATGTTTTGGGAAAACCAAAATGTGCCTTATGAGCTTCTTGAATTATTTCAAATATTAATTTATTAGGAGCTATCAGCAGTGGTTTATCTTTATACCGTTGCTTCAATATTAGTACTTTGTTGTCCTTTAACTCAAATTTCTTAGTCTGGCGATTTGGTTTACCATTTTCAATTTTCTGAATAATTAATTTAATTTTTGGATCATCATTTTGAGCCTCTCTTATCTTTTCTTCTGAAAGATTAGAATTAACTTTAAATAAATCATTTTGAAGTTCATTTAAAGCCGTTATATTATTTATATTTCTTGAGACGAAATCTGCCGGGTTCTCTTCGCCAGGAATAAATCCTATCTCAAAATCAAAATTCCCTAACCTCATTATCCACCTTGCTATGATATCGCTCTGTTTTTCTAACTTAAGATGATCAGTCAAAGCTTTAGAATCGGTGAGTATTGTAAATTTTTTTCCCAAAAGAAAATTTTCAAAATAAACACAAGCATCATGAATCGCTAGTAATTCGTACTTTATACTAGGATATTTTTTCTCAGAATCCTTTAATTTTCGTCCGTAAAATTCAATCGGTACATAATCCTCTCCCTGTTTCTGTGCTAAGATTGCAGAAAGTGCTGTCTTAGATGCGTCCGTAATTAAAAAAAATTCCTTGTTGAAATTTGGCGCTTTTAAAGTTGGATTATGTAAAATAGCTTCTTGAATGGCCAAAAATGCTTTTTCCGCCTCTTCGTTCCAATTAAATTTTACTTTTTCTTTGGTCATTTGAACTAATGGATCTACAATTTCCGAATATTTATGTATTAACGATCTAAAGTAATTGGCCATTCCTAAAAGAGATTTGACACCCTTTTTGTTTTTAGGTCTTGCCAAATTTTGAATTTTTTCAATATTTTTTTTCGAAGGAGAATAACCGTTTTCATGAACCCTAAAACCTAAGAATTCAATTTCATGTTTGCATATTTGCATCTTTCGTGGCTCTATTGTTAAATTGTTGTCAATCAATTTTTTTAAGACCTCTGCAATTAGAGTTAGCATTCTTTCCACCGAATTCGCCGCAATAAGGACATCGTCTATAAAATATGTGACTTCCTCTTTATTGAAGTCGCCTAAAACTAAGTCCATTAATTCTGCGAAAGTAGTTGGACTGACCTTCAAGCCAAAATTCATTCTCACTGGTTGAAACTTGCCAAATTCCGTTATAAATGCTAATTTTTCCCTGTCTTGTGGTTGTAAATTTATTTGGAAAAATGCGCTGTGGAGGTCCAGGACTGTATAAAATTTTTTTCCGCTAATTTTCTGCAACAATTCACGAATATCAGGTTTCGTATAAGCATATCCTTCTAATATTGCATTTAGTAATCTATAATCACAAGCTAAACGATATTTTAACTCCTGGTTCTCCGCAGTCTTCTTTTTTACAAATAATACCGGAAACGCGTACGAAGATTTGCTTTTCTCAATAATATTTGCCTCCAACAACTTTCTTATCTCTGCTTGTGCATATTCTCGCACTGTATGAGGAATCTTATAAGGTTTAGACTGTATAGCATGATTGTGCGCCAATTTGATTTGGGGGGTGACTAAGGATGTCTGACCTAACGATTTGTAAGATTTCGAAAATGCATGTAAATGTTGCATCAAAAGGTTCTCCATCTTTTCCTGTAGTTCTTTGGGAAGATGCGCAAGATCAAAATCTTCCGGTGAAATTTCTGTTTCCCTCAATTTACGAACTTCCTCAATACTTAAAGTATTAATCTCATGTACCTTACCGTCTATAATATTTTCAGGCACTTCATCCGTTCCAAAATCAATTTCTAAAATTAAATTCCCAAATTTTGTACCCTTCTGTAGAATAATTTTCTTATCCGAAATATTCTTAATTATTACATTAATAATTCTGTTCTGAGATATTTCGTGTACCGAGTTATAACATTTAATGCCCAAATTATGAATATCTGGCTCAAAAAGTACCATACTGTTTTCTTCTATAAAATCAGGACATAGTAAAGTAGCTATTTTTTCTTGCCCTGCAGCAATATAAATTTTGTGCACTGATTTTACCCATATTTTGTTTCTCTTACTCTCCTTTTTAGTAACTACATTTTCTACTTCTTCAGTAATTATAATATTTATGTCCTGCACTGGTAATTTGTTATCATTATGATTGAGTGGAATTTTCGCATTTTTAAATTTCAACATTTTTTTTTCTATGTCAATCACCATTTGATTTGTTTTTAAATAATCATATCCCAACAACATATTATAAGATGCCTTAAAATTATTTTCTGTTACATAAAATGTGCCAGAAGTAAATGCATTCTGTAATTTAAATGACAATTGTATACAATGTGTAAATGGAATTGATGTACCGCTAAAAGATTGTATTCTAATCCTATGGCCCAAATATTTAAATTTTACATTATTTTCTTTTATTTTTTCAAATAAACTGGCTGAAATTAAAGACACTGCTCCTCCCGTATCTAAAAGAGCTGAAACTTTTATTCCTTTAATATCAAAATTAATAATTGGTACATTTTCCATTTCTTTATCACTAACACTCGCTATAACCTTCGTATTTTGGGATCTGAGGACAGATTCCTGCTCCTCATTCTTAGTATCCCCAGATCCCCTTATATGTTTCCCGAACGTTGCTTATTTCCCGTTATCTTACGTCCCTCTGTTTTATTTGATGTACTATTATCGCGATTCGCAGTATTCACATTCCTATAATTTTCCTGGGGATTTATTTGACCTTGATTTTGTGGGTGATACCCCTGCCCATTCGGAAAATTCTGCCCATAGTTATAATTAGGATGAATATTTCCCACACCATAATTACCATAACCTGAAGGCTGTCCCTGTGGGACATAATTATACTGATAATTTTGACCCATTGGCAATGAAGGAGGAAGAGGGGGTGGAGGAAAATTCCAATTACCTACACTTCCGTACCCCTGAAAATTCCGAGACTCATTATTAGAGCTTGTAAATCCCTGCATATTTTGTCCATGTGTTGGAAAATTCTGTTGATAATCATTATTCCGATACTCTCTTTTATTATTTACATTATAACGACATTCTTCCGTATCATGATTTCTTAAATTACATATATTACAATACCTCGTATTATTTCGTGAATTATTTTGCCATTTTTCTGTTGGCTTACATTTTAATTTTTCCAATTCAGCTCTCAACTGATTTAATTCCTTTTCTTGTTTTTCATTTTTTCTTAATAATGATTCGCAAAATTCAGTTGTTGTACTTGTACCTATCGCATTTAATTCCTCAAACTTAACCGACAAAAACGCCTCTTCCACTGTTAGGGCAATTTCGGTTGCTTCCTTATACTGATCAATCGCTCTCTTTCTTATTTCCAAAGCAATATCCGGTTTGATAGATTCTAAGAATCGGTGTAATTTCATCAAATCAAATAATTTCCGCGCATCTGCCTTGTTAGAAAGACCCGAAATGTCAAAAAATTTCGCAGCTACCAGATTAAATCTCACAATATAATCCGACATACTCTCCGCTGGTTTTTGTTGAATCTTTGAAAAATCATTATGTGATTCACCGAATGTTTTTTTTGTGTCAAAGGTTTGGATCGCTTTTTCTTTAAATTTCGCATAATCGGTTTCCGAATTTAGTTCTACATCCGTTTGCAACCTTTCACGTGCCGTTCCGACAAATTTTGAGCGTAAAATTATTAATTTCACTTCATTAGAAAAGTTCGTCTGGACGGCAGCTCTATCGAACTCCTGAATAAAATAATGTATATTACATTCTTTCTTCCCATCATATGGTGCAATCACATTTAATAAATTATCCGTATTCGCCTTTTCGGTATCCGTTTTAGACATATTTACTTTATTCGTTGAATTTTTTAACTTACTCTGTGCAAGACGGGTACGCGCTTCAATAATGAAATTATTAAATTCCGAACTGGTACGCTTTTTAATTTTAGACTTATTTCCCATGCGCTAACATTATTTTAAATAAATTGGGTGTAAAATTTCCAATTGCAAAAATTATTAATAATATGAAATACCATGAAAAATCAAATATAAAATGTAAAGAAATATAAACACACCATTCAAAGAAAAACCCTTAGGAATAAGAGAACTAATCACAGTACATATAACGCATACTCCAAAAAAAAAAATAAATTCTTCCGAAAAATAGAGGAAAAGAAAAATTAATGTAATGTATATAAATCTTTCTTCAAGTGCACCATCTCAGCCACACATAACTGTATATATATATATATATATATATTTTTTTTTTTTTTTTTTTTTTTTTTACATCTATGTATTTCTACCTTTTCTATCAGTTGCACTGATAAATTATAGAAAAATTTTATTATTTTCTTTTTATTTATTTATTTTTTCTTATTTCATAATAATACCCCTCTATTATTATTTCTTAATGCACATGTATAATATACAATTACTCATTATAATTCAACTCGATATATTTAACAAACTCCTAAACCTGAGAAAAACATATATAAAAAGTAAATATATAATTTTCAATAATATATTTTCTCATATTATCATTTGTCATGACTGAACCTTGTTATAAAAGTTGTGCCAATCTTTGTTTTGTCCACAGGAGAACTTTGTCATTCGAACAAAACAAAAAAAAAAATTTAATATGTAGGATGAAAAAATTGAAATTATCTGCATAATAATTTAGACCTAAATATCCTTAGAATGTTAATACGTAAAGTATAAAAAAGGTATAAGTTTATTGAATAAAAACAAAAAATTATTAATGTAATTAATTTGACCCAAAATGTAATTATAATTAAGATAAAATAATAATAACCTCACGTTCCCAAAGGAAGAGATCACGGTACCACCTAAGTAAAGGGGAAGCCCATGCTGGCAAGATCTAGACAACTATTAAAAATTCGGTTAATGAATATCTTAATTTATCTATAAATTCCCTAACACAAGCTAACAAGAGTGTTGGGCGCACCCTTTTCTCCGAACTTACTTGATCCAAAAGAAAATCTATCTTATAGGGGCCTCTAATTATAGAGGACCTGGTGATCGTAAAAGCCTAGTTAGTTAATAGATAACCTACGGTCATTTACCTAAAAGGTTATCTTGAATAAATAAGACAATGCGTTGTGAAATGTTTAGAAGATAACTAACCTATGGCCAATTGGTTTGAAGGGAAATATATAATATAATTAAAACCACTAAATATAACTCCCCAATTTTCAGACAAACCAACCCTACAAGATAAATTTAATTATGGCTTTTACATATATGGTCTAATAATAATATTAAGCAGTCAGGTAATTTCTAAATACGTAAAATAAGTAATTAGCAAGACTTTTAACAAATAATAACAAAGAAGGGAATTAATAATAATACATCATTTATTTACACCACAGGCAAATTATATTAAGTTACAATTAAATAATTCATACTTTTACCATCCAAAATAATAACTCATAAAAAAAAACCACTAATTTGGATATTAATTGAAGTTGACAAGTTCTCCTGGGCACCCTATTCCCAATTCAAAACATTTGATATTAAAACGGTACACAATAGAAAAGAGAACATCCATAACATCGTACCTTTTTCCCCATTGGGGTCACAAGATCCTTTTAGAGTTGTAGACTTGACAGTTATATATATATATCCAAAAGTTCTTTTTTTTTGTTTGTAGAACCACAACACACATATTCGTGTTCCGTAATTTTAGTTTTATTTAAACTAAATTCCACCCAGGTCTGAGCCAAAAGCAAAAATGTTTAAATCATTTTTTAAAAAAAAATTAACACTACTATATTGCTCGTCTTAGACAGCGCAAGTAAACATGGGCAGATCAGCCAAAAAAGGCTTGAAAAAAATAACTACCGCACTCTGGAACTCTTTTTGTAGCTCTGTATTTTTTTCGAGAAAAAGAAAATCTCTCTCTGTTAAAAATTTGCATGTGCGGCCCTGAGTGGTGGATGCGAATTAACATATTCAGCATAATTAAAATCTCCAACCACTCGCCGCTGCCTGGACCCGCCTTCGTGTCGGCCAGTGGTCAGTGGGTCCCCGGAATGCACGGGGCCTTTCGACCCTCCTACATCCGATATTTCAAACCCCACTTTCCCACGAGACCGCGGGCTCCCACACGAAGATCCTGCAGCTGTCCCATAAAACATGAGGTCATAAAAGTCCCTCTTTTGTACCAAAACTGTCCAATTCTTTACTTTACATCGTAATATCATACATACAGATAGTAACTGGCAATTAAGCTTTCCCCTTAGCAAAACACTTGCCTGGGAAAATACTTAATGCTCTTGGTACCCATCCTTAATAAAATAATAATAATGTACTAATAAATGCATACATAAAAACAATAATACTGTACATTGAAAAAAAAAACTTGAATTAAAAAATTAATCAATTAGATAAAATAATCACTTAGATAAAAAAAAAAACTTGAATTAAAAAATTAATCAATTAGATAAAATAATCACTTAGATAAATATATACATAGATGATATCGACAGTAAACTTATTCATATATATATATATCTTTTTCCTTCAAAAAAAAATAGTTCTAAATATCCAAAATGTTGAAATCATGCCAACACGTTGCAATTTTTTACTCGGTAACTTCGTCCTCTACCCATTTTCCTAATAAATAAAAACTCATTATTTTGAGGATTCTGCCAACAATGAAAGAAAAACTCAGATTTTCCTAGACATTCGAGAATTATTTTAAGTGAAATTTCTGGAATAAGCAACTGCAGCAACAACTTTTAATTTTGTTTGCTGAAACATCAAATTAGCACATTGTATAGAAGGAAATAGTTACCTAGAACATAGTTTGCATATGTTTTATAAGAACAGATTACACAGACTATAAAAATTAACTTTGCGTTGCCATTTTTAATCGGTAACGTCGTCGTCTAGCCATTTTCCTGATAAATAAAAAAATACTGTTTTGAAGTTTCTACCAACAATGAAAGAAAAAGTGAGATTTTTCCTAAACATTCGAGAATTATTTTAAATAAACATTCTGGAACAAGCAACTGTTACAACAACTTTTATTTTCGTTTGCTGAAATATCAAAGTAGCATCTTATATTGAAGGAAATAGTTAACCAGGATATAGTTTGCATATGTTTCGTAGAGATAGATTAGACAGAATATAAAAATTTTTCTTTGCGTTACCATTTTTTACTCGGTAACTTCATCATCTACCCATTTTCCTGATAAAGGAAAATTCATTCTTTTGCGGCTTCTGCCAACAATGCAAGAGAAAGTCAGATTTTTCTAAACATTCGAGAATTATTTTATATGAACATTCTAGAATAAGCAAATTACAACAACAACTTTTAATTTTGTTTGCTGAAACACCAAAGTAGCATTTTGTAAAGATGGGAATACTTAACCAGGATATAGTTTGCACATGTTTTCTAAGAACAGAATGCAGAGAATATAAAAATTTACTTTGTGTTGCCATTTTTTAAACGGTAACTTTGTCATCTACACATTTTTCTCATAAATAAAAAATCATTGTTTTGAGTCTTCTGCCAACAATGAAAGAGAAATTCAGATTTTTCTAAACATTCGAGAATTATTTTAAATGAACATTCTACAATAAGCAAACACAACAACATTTAATTTTCTTTGCTGAAACATCAAAGTAGCATTTTGCAAAGAAGTAAATATTTAATCAGAATATAGTTTGCATATGTTTTCTGAGAACAGATTACACAGAACAAATATTTACTTTGAGTTACCATTTTTTATTTTTTAACTTTGTCATCTACCCATTTTTCTCATAAATAGAAATTCATTCTTTTAAGGCTTCTGCCAACAACGAAAGAGAAATTCAGATTTTTCTAAACATTCGAGAATTATTTTAAATGAACATTCTAGAATAAGCAAATACTATAACAACTTTCAATTTTGTTTGCTGAAACATCAAAGTAGCATTTTGTAAAGAAAGAAATACTTAACCAGGATATAGTTTGCATATGTTTTCTAAGAACAGATTACACAGACTATAAAAATTACCTTTGTGTTGCCATTTTTTACTCGGTAACTTTGTCATCAACCCATTTTCCCTGTAAAGGAAAATTCACTCTTTTGGGGCTTTTGCCAACAATGAAAGAAAAAGTCAGATTATCCTAAACATTCGAGAATAATTTTAAATGAACATTCTAAAATAAGCAAATACAGCAAAAAGTTTTGATTTTGTTTGGTAAAACATTAAAAGTAGCATTTTGTAAAGAGGGAACAGATTAGACAGAAATTTTTCTGATAAATAAAAATTCATTGTTTCGAGGCTTTTGTGACAATGAAAGGAAAACTCAGATTTTCTTAAACATTCGAGAATTATTTTAAATGAACATTCTGAAATAAGCAAATATAATAACAACTTTTAATTTTGTTTGGTAAAACAAAAAAGTGCCATTTTGTAATGAAGGAAATATTTAACCATGATATAGTTTGCGCATGTTTTATTTAAGAACAGATTAGACAGAATATAGAAAATTATTTTGCGTTGCACTTTTTTGCTTGATAACTTTGTCATCTACCCATTTTCATGATAAACAAAAATTTGTTAATTTGTGACGTCTTCTAACAATGAAAGGAAAGCTCAGATTTTCCTAAGCATTCGAGAATTATTTTAAATGAATATTCTGCAATAAGCAAATACAACAACAACTTTTAATTTTTTTTTGCTGGAGAATCAAAGAAGCATTTTGTAAAGAAGGAAATAGTTAAACAGGATATAGTTTGCATACAGCTCAACCCAAGAAAAGGGACACATTTCAAAAATTAATTTTGCGTTTTATTCCGCTAATAGGTCTGCAATAGGTCTTGCTATAGGAAAAGTTTCAAAAGTGTAGTTATCCAGAAAATCCCTTTATTACGCTATACAGTCGGACCTCTATTTAACGAACCTCTATTTTGCGAAATTTTCCTTGGAACCAAGAACATTTTGTGAATTTCTTCGTAAAATAACCTCCAAATAGCGAAGTGCATTCTCTATTTAACGAACTTTTTCTTGTGATTAAATTTTTTTTTCTCCCCATTTCTCAAAATATTTCTGGACATTTCAAACTTATTCTTTCTTTAAACACATTTTATGATGTTCAATGGCCTTGAACTGGTTTTACCAGGCGCCTTCTTTGTCAGCAGTGAGAATTCGGTAAGTACGGAGGACGAAGACGATAATCCCTTAGAGTAACTTACAAAAATGTGGATACAGTGAGAAAAAAAGAAGAATTTAACCATGATGTGCTGATTGATGATTGTATTTCACTTAATTCTGAAATTGAGACCTCAGAAACACTATCCGAAATGGATATTTTCGACAGTGTGAAAAATAAAAAGAATACAGCAAAAAATTGCGATGAAGACGAATATGATGATGATGGAAATGATCATTATGCAGGAATTAAGTAAACTTCGTATGATGAAATGTTAAAATCATTTGAAACAATCCGACGCAAATTATAGTTAGAAGAAAATACGCATGAAGCGGTATTTGGTGCATTGCAAAGATGTGAGACGTATTGCGAGAAAGCACTTTTTAAACAAAAAACTCAGGCAAAATTAACAGAGTTTTTCAGAAATTAAATTTAAGGACGCATATGTTAATGTATGGTTAAAATAATTTGTTATAATAATAATAAATACGATAATGTCATTAAAATTCGTTAATTTTAACGTAAAACTATTAATACAAAGAATACAGAAAATACAGTGTATTCCCGGACAATGTTTTGTTTTCCTTGCAGATTTCAAAGATTTAAACACATAGAAAAATGAATTAATGATGGATATTGGTGGGTAAAATAAATAAAACAAATCGATAACTTACTTTTATTACTTAAAGTTACTTTACGTTATTACTTTTAGTAAAAATATTTAGTGTTTATGAATTTAAAATCTGTTTTATGTAGTTTAAAGTATTTTAAAAGGTGAATCTCTATTTAACGAATTTTCCATAAAACGAACTTTTTTCCGGGATTTAGCGACTTCGTTAAATAGAGATTCGACCAGGGATGTAGTGGAGGGTATACGGGGGTATACGCCGTATACCCTCTGGATTTTTTTAAGGAACACCGTATACCCTCTGTTTCTCAAGAAAGCTATAGTATATATACACTAGGGTATACCCTCTGCCTTGAGCGTATACCCTCTGGTTAGAACGTATACCCTCTGTTATTTTTACGACTACACCACTGGATTCGACTGTATGTAGATTCGTGACCACAGAAGGGCGGGAGGTGAATTGTGTGGGGGTGTAAAATTACTCAACACTCAAACCTCATCAATGTCTTCATGCTTAAAGATTTTACTCTTTTATGCACGTTTTTACTGTTGTATGCAGAGCTAAGTGCTAGAATGTCATGTTACAGTAAAAACATGTTAATATTATTTTTTCTCTCCTAAGAAATTTAATTTTGTCGAGATGTATCCCTTTTCTTACGGGTGAGCGATATGTTTTATAAGAGTAAATTAGACAGAATATAAGAATGTAATTTGCATTGCCATTTTTAGGTGCGTTCGTAATTATATAAATACGTAGCACCTATAGTCGTCGTTCAGTCCGCTTGTCTGTCTGTCCGTCCGCATATAACAGAGCAAAAACTACCCAACCGAATGATCTGAAATTCTAACTATATAATTGTTGCAAAATTTTGTCGAGTCATTTCAAATTTTATGAAAATCGGGTATATAGTTTAATTACAGGGACAGTCAAGTTTTCCGTTACATTACGGCCAATGGGAAAAAATTATTGCAAGTGCATTTTAATGATTTTACAGCCTTCCAAATGGTCTGAAAATTTTGTCGAGTCATTTCAAATTTTATGAAAATCGGGTATATAGTTTAATTACAGGGACAGTCAAGTTTTCCGTTACATTACGGCCAATGGGAAAAAATTATTGCAAGTGCATTTTAATGATTTTACAGCCTACCAAATGGTCTGAAATTTTAAATAAGTAACTGTTGCAAAACTTTGTCGTGTCATTTCAAATTTCATGAAAATCGGATGTTAATTACAGGGGCAGTCAAAAGTTTCCCGTTACATTACGGCTAATGGGGAAAAAATATTGCAAGTCCATTTTAATGATGTTACAGCCTTCCGAATGGTCTGAAACTTTAAGTATATAATTGCTGCAAAACTTCGTCGAGTTATTTCAAATTTATGAAAATCGGATGTATAGTTTAATTACAGAGACAGTCAAAAATTTTCCGTTACATTAAGGCCAATGGGAAAAAATTATTTCAAATGCATTTTAATGATGTTACAGCTTTTCGAACAGACTTAAATTGATATGCACTAAAATATGAAGTGCACTAAAATATACATTCAGTACAATATGCGGTGCAAAAAATATTTATAAAACTAGTTACAGTACGAACGCACCTCATTTGCCACGTTTGACGAGCAATTTCCAACTTGTTTATTCGGTAACTTCGTCATCTACCCATTTTGCTGCTAAATAAAAATTCATCCTTTCTACGATTCTACCAAATAATGAAAGAAAAGCTTATATCTTCCTAAACATTCGTGAATTATTTTAAATAAACATTCTGGAATAAACAACTGCAATAACAACTTTTAATTTCGTTTGCTGAAACAAAAAAGTGGCATTTTATAAAGAAAAGAATAGTTTACCATAATATAGTTTGCATATGTTGTTTTAAGAATAGATTAGACTGAACGTAGAAGTTTATTTTACGTTTCCTTTTATTACTCCGTAACTTCGTCATCGACCCATTTTCCTCATAAATAAAAATTCATTGCTTTTCAACTTCTGCAAACAATGAAAGAAAAATTTGAATTTTCCTACACATTCTAGAAAATTTATCTTAAAGTAATATTTTGGAAAAAAATAAATGCAACAACTTTTAATTTCGTTTGAATAAACTTAAAATTCTTATTTTGTAAAAAGAGAAATAATCAACTATGATTTGTTTAGTTTGCATACATTGTTTACGAATAGATTAAACAGAGTATAGAACGCTACTTTAAATTGACATTTATTTCTTTCTTCTATCTTTACAAGAAGAAAGTAAAGATTCGTGAAAATTTTCGACTTTCGGTTTTCAACGGATTTACACGTTTTAGGGGTCAGAGATTTCAAAAAACATGTTTTTACAAAATGTCTCTGTGTGAGTCTGTGAGTCTGTCTGTCTGTATGTGACACAAATTTTGTGGGCGCTCTATCTGAAGGACTAATGCACGGAATTTAATAAAAATTTATATTCAGTTGCTCCCTGATATAAATTGGTGCTGATTAGTTTTTGGTGTAAATCGCTCAATAGGTGTCGCTGCTAGGCAACATTTTTCACGATTTCCAAAATAGCTCAATCTCCTGAACTAATGCACGGATTTTCATCAAACTTCAGATTCAGTTAGTCCATGACATGAGTTGACGTTTTATCCATTTTGGTGTAAATCACTCAACAGGTGACGTTGCTATGCTGCATTGTTTGTAATTTCCGGAATAGCTCTATCTCAAGAATTAATGATTGGATTTTCAACAAACTGTAGATTCAGGTATACCATGATATGTATTAATGCTGCTTATGTTTTGGTGTAAATGTCTCAACAGGTGGTGCTGCTATGCCGCATTTTTCACGATTTCCACGATAGCTCAATCTTCAGAAATAATGTACGGATTTTCATCAAACTTCAGATTAGTTAGTCCTTGACATTAATTGACGTTTTCTAGATTTTTGTGTAAATCACTCAACAGGTGGCGCTGCTATGCTGCATTTTTTGCAATTTCCGCAATAGCTCTATCTCAAAAACTAATGCTTGGATTTTCAACAAACTTCAGATTCAGATATAGCTTGATATGAATTAGTGCTGTTTATGTTTTGGTGCAAATCGCTCAACAAATGGCACTGCTATGCTTCATTTTTCAGAATTTCCACCATAGCACTATCTCAATAATTAATGCACGAATTTTCATCAAACTTCAGATTCAAGTACACCTTGATATCAATTAGTGCTGTTTATGTTTTGGTGTAAATTGCTCAACAGGTTTTGCTGCTATGCTACATTTTCCCTGAATTTCCACTATAGCTCCATCTCAAGAACTAATGCAAGAATTTTCATCAAACTTCAAGTTCGGATATACTTTGATAGGAATTTGTGCTAAATTGATGTAATTTTTTGTACTATTTAAATGATTTAATGACGTGATTTATATAGAAGAAAGTTTTGTGACGGCCACAACATACCAGTTTATTTTTCCTTAATTTCGTTATCTATCCATTTTCTTAATAAATGCATTGGCTTCTTCTAAGAATAAGAGAAAAGCTCAGATTTTCCGAAACATTTGAGGATTATTTTAAATAAGCATTCTTTAATAAATAAATGTAACCACAACAACTTTGAATTTCGTTTGTTAAAACATAAAAGTAGCATTTAGTAAAAAAATGAAACAATCTACCATGATAAGGAAATAAGTAGCTGTCATATAATTTACATATATTTTAAAGAACAGGATAGACAGAGAGGCTGTGCAAAGAACTGGAATATGAAATAGCTTAAAATAAGATTATGAAATATTTTTAAGCGTGCAAATATACAAATTTAGTCATAAAACAGGACAGATTGATATTTTAATTCTTGTGTTTTGAAATAAAGCAAATAAAAACTGTTATTATCAAGCATTTGGTATTATTTAATTTGCGTCTTTTGTAAATTTTTAAATCTTGATACTAAGACAGGAGCATCGAAAAATAATGCCTAGATTTAAAAAAATCATAACATCGAAACCTTTTATGTTAAATGAGTATTTCTTTCACTACACGATAACTGGTGAACGCAAGTTTGGTTTTAGTTCACCAGAATTCGTTCGCGTGTCTGTGTTATGCGCGGATTAGTTGCGCAGTCGTCAAGGTCAGCCGACGCGCCAGACTGCAGCTGCTCAGTACGATGTTGACCGTGCAACAAAAAGCACAGTGCGTGATTTGGTATGTGGAGTCAAACTCAGTAGTCAGTGTACAGCGGCTTTTTCGGAGAACTTATCCACGTCAAACTGCTCCTGGTGCTCACATTGCACATTTTTGCTCCTGGTGCACACCGAACGGTGCTCACATTGAAACATACTAAGGTATGAAAAAAAAAATTATTTTTCGCTGTACATTATAAGACTAAAATCAATAAATTACCTTTCATAGTTTTTTTGTGACAGTTATTTAAAATCTAGGTATTATTTTTCGATGACACTGTATTTTATCCAATTTTTTAATATATATTTGTACTTTATGTTCTGAATTTTAGCCATTATTGGCATTTAATCTTACAATTAATTAATTAATGGCAACCATTATTGGCAATTAATTTTACAATTTGGCGACAGTAATTTGGTCGACGGGATAACTAAGAAGTACCGAATTTATATCAGCGGATTGTATGAAAATGAAATTATTTATTTGTTTAATCATTTCCATTCAAAAAAAGAAATTTTATAAGCCTTCGACACAATAAGAAGGGGATTCCTGTTTCACGAAAATGTTACAGATGAATTGTTCGGATACGAACAATTTTTATAGTACGAAAATTTTTATGAACAGTGTATTTCTTATACGAAATCTGTACAAAGAAATATTATAAACTTTTTTAAGTTAAGGATTTGGAATACTGAGAAAAAAAAGAGAAAACATACGCTACACTTCAGTTTTTGTTTACCCCTCTTTATTATGTGATTTTTTAGACATTTTTCTAATTAAATTTTTCTCATGTGCCTACAGTGCATTTAAAAAAATACTGCAGGAATTAAAATAAAATTTTCCAATATTTCCATTTTACGTGTATTTTCATTTTATGCATGCGTATTTTATTATACAAATTTCATGAATTTGAGTGTATTTCTACTTAACGAATTTTCTTCGTAACGAAGTGTTTAAGTGTAACGATGGGGATTCGTTAAATGGAACTTTCACTGTATATTAATGCGATTATGTTAAAACCTTCATTGATTACATTTACCGTTTGTGATGGGAATTGAAATATTCCTAGACAACTTTTTGACGAGTAATGCCGTATTTCTCTCATACAGTATGCTGAAAGCCACTCGTTAATAGGCTAAAGTATGATACACTGTAAAAATAAAACGGACTAAAATACGGAAATACTACTGGCAATCGAGACGCCATACTATTTTCTTATTTTTACGGAAGTTTTATAGGAAATCCCAAAAAAGGGAACTTTATCTGTAATTTACCGGAAAAAAGTTCCGTTAAAATACTGAAATAGTACAAGCGTCTCGATTGCCAGTAGTATTTCCGTATTTTAGTCCGTTTTTTTTTTCTTTCTTTACAGTGTAAAGTATGATGCATTACATTCGATCTCACTGACAGTGAACGTTTTCATAATTTGGAGCGCTGTTCGGCTAACAAAAGATAATTTCGTCAGTCCACATCGGCTAACGGTTGTGTCCCTGTTGGCCTTTTTTGACATATGGTATCGTTGGCCAACGGTATAACGAAGCGGACATTTGTACTGATGACCAACATGGGACTACACAATCAGCCAATATTGTCCCAACAATTCAGTAATTCAGTACTATTGGATAAATCGGTCCACCATCGCCAGGAATGCATCATACATTCTGCATATGTTCCTATGTACACCTTTAGCCCGCTTAATTTGGTTTTCTTTTTTATGTAAGCCCTACCTTGCATATATGATTTAGATTTATTAGTACACTTCTGCATGCAATATGTGGCAGATTTAAGCTGGTGATAGGCTATATTATTATTATTATTATTATTATTATACCAGAATTTCGTGGTTATTTTACATCAGAAACAGAATGCTATGCATTTAATACTTGTTCTTCATCAGAATTTTGCGTACTTTCCTAAAAATATACATACAGAGACGTGTGAGAATGTATAACGCTCAGTAGCAACTTTTAGCCTTCACAAAACTTGTAAAGAAAATTTAAAAATATGTAAATGTTACTTGCTAGATATTTTCTCATACGCGATAACCGTTATAAAAGAAATCACTTTGAAAAGCGGATGATATACTTTATTCAGAGACAATTAATTATTTTCAAATATTTTCTTGCTTTAAATGAATCGGAACATCAGCCAAGCATTGTGTTTCGAAACAAAATCAGACAGATTGAACTTTACGTTTTGCTACTTTTTTTAATGACATAACGTGGTTAAATGCTATAAAAACGTGAACTGATTCGGAGCATCTGACCAACAAGAATCTGTTTAACCGATGGACTTTGCGAAACCATCGAAACTAATGGACCATAAAAATGGACACAGACGCTAAAAATTCTGTTAAAAGATTCGGCTCTCCTGCTGAAACACAGTAAATGCAGACACCGTGAAACCAAAGATGTTAGCAAAGTATGAAACCATGACCTTTTCGGTAAGAAAATACCTACTTTCAGGGGTGATTATTAGACCTTGTAACATGATTCGAACGCAGACAGTTTCAAAAGCTTTTTAAAATTCAGCTTATTCTCTAAAAGTGGGTAATTCTGTTTAATGATAGATTTTACTTTCATTTTTTTAAATTCAGTTTTTGTGACACGAATTTTTTTTCATTTTAAACTAGTTGACCCGCCCGGCGTTGCCCGGGCCCATGATAATATTCTTAAATAAACCTTAACCCTTTAGTGCGCAGCTTTGCATATATGCAAACAAGAGTGTTTTGAATTTAATAGATTTTTTTATATATATATATCGAATTCACGCGAGAAAATTAAAATAGCAATATTTACTTTAATTAATAACAGGCATTCCGTTTTTAAATAAAGCGAAATTAACCATTGAAACTTTCTGGTTTAAAGTCAGATTCTCTGAACTACGTAATTTCTGGAACGTATTTTATCATGAGAATTAAAGGGTTAAAGGTTAAGTTTTATAAAATAAATAATAATATAAAATAAGGTATTTGGAGACATATCTATTAAAATATTTACTAATTTGTATTATTTTAGCTTAAAACAGCCACACGACAGTAATTTTTACTTGTAATGCAAATGTGCAACAGAAGAAAAGATTGACGTATTATATGAAAAATGAATCTCTGATTTTTTTCATTATTTTTCCTGTGTAATAAACCTTCCAAAGAATCTTATATAATTTTTTCGAAGCCAAATAAAAAATCGCGCATTTAAGGGTTAACTTTGTATGATTTTATATCTGCTACGCACGCACTGCTCAGTGCTCAATGATTTATCAAACAGCTGCCAGATAAAAAACGCTCGAAAAATTAAAATTATGTATATTCGTTAATTGCGGTCGGATTTCAAAGAAAAGTAAATATTTGGATTCGTCGTTAAAAATAAGTATAAGCGTGTTAATTCCAAATGATAAAAAACATTAAATAAGTATAGGTGTGTTAATTCCAAATGATAAAAACAATATTAAAAATATATATAATGTCCCATAAAAATTCCTACTGTACTTTAAAATCTGGCAACCTGGCGCATTACAAATTCTGGTAACCGCCCCTCCCTCTTGAAGAAGAAATTGAGAAAAAATTTTCTTTGCGGCCCGATTAAAATCCGTGCTTTTTCCTTCTGCCTTGGTGCGATTTCAATGGGGAGCGTGTTGATTGGACAGACGTGTGCGACCCTCACATCAGGGTTCAAATTCTAGTCAGCTTGCGATTTTGAAGAAATAAATACTTCTTTTTAACTGGGCAGCTTGATGAGTTTTTAATTAATATCCCAGCTAATTATTAAAAAATTAAAATCCTGAGTCTCACAAGTGCATTAAGAGAAAGGCCTTGACTATCTTTACAAAAATTTTCAGCCTCGTGTCGTAGATTTCGCGAGCCATCGCAGACACACACACACAGACAAACACGCAGAGCGACACTTTTTTTTTAGTAGTATAGAGTAGGGGAGCCAACCGGGATTCCCGAATTCACTGTACAAAAAAAAAAAAAGAAAAAAAAAAAGCGTAGATTTTACAGAAAAAATTGTCAGCGAAAACTACATTTTTTTATGTATATATTACGGAAATAGTATGTATTTACTTCGAACTTTCCGCTATTCTAACATTTTTTGACCGTAACTTCGCAATAAATATAGATTGTTTCATAGAAGTAAACAGTTTTTACAGGCTCGGCTGACAGTTTTTTTTTCCTGTAAAGTCAACAGATTTTTTTTATAATTTACAGAACACATGTGAAAAACATTTTTTTTTTATTGAAAACTCTAATAGATATTTTACATTTAATATATATTTTATTGATTAATAGGCTTTGTAGCATGACTCGATCGCAGACAGTTTTTATAACTTTTTAAAATTCTGCTTACTCTCTAGAAGTGGGTAATTCTATTTAATGATAGCTTTTCTTTTTTTTTTTCCTTTTGTTGCACAAAAAAATCTTTATTTTAAACTAGGGGATCCAACCAGACTAGGGTTCCCGAATTCGCTGTAAAAAAATCTATTTATTTTACAGGAAAAAAAACTGTCAGCCAGGAGTGCCGTAAAAACGGCCATTCTAACAGATTTTGACCGTAGCCTCGCAATAAATATTGATTGTTTCCGTAAAGTAAACAGTTTTTTACAGGTTCGGCTCACAGTTTCTTTTCCTGTAAAGTCAACAGATTTTTTTTACAGTTTACAGCACATATATGTGAAAACCATTAAAAAAAAAAAAAAAAAAAAACTCTAATAGATCTTTGTATATTTAATATATATTTTATTGATTATTAATAGACTTTGTAACATGACTCGATCGCAGACAGTTTCTGTAACTTTTTTAAATTCTGCTTACTCTCTAAAAGTGGGCAATTCTGTTTAATGATAGTTTTTTGTGTGCAGAATGTAATCCTAGTGGTATATATTGCATATCATTTTAAAGCTTTTTGTAAGTACTTTCTTTTCATGTATTATTTAATTTTTTTATGCTATTTAATTGAATTCAGAAGCTGAGATGTTAAAACAAGATTTTCGTCAGATTTATTTTTACGAGTTTAAATTCGGTCTCAGTGCAGCATAAACCGCGCGAAATATTATTGATATTTGAGTGAAAGGAAACATTAAGGGGGTTGGTCACTCAGCTTCGGAATTCTCCTCCGTAATGTTAAGTCTATGGACTTTCGATGCATTCGTATATTTAAAATATCTTCTCGGGAAATTCATGTTTTCAACATCTTTTTTCTGTGTTCTTTTTTTTAAAGGATGTCTCTTTTTTCTTAGCTTTCAAAATATTTCTAAAATCTTTGCTCAATTTAATATTTTACGTGTTTAAAGCGGGCGTTCTGTGAGTAAGATTTTAACACTTCCTATAAAATTAAGGGGGTCCGGAACACAAAAATCTCCAAATTTTCTAAAAAAAACTTTTATTGCATTAAAAATTTCTCTGTGTTTTTCTACTTAAAATGTCGTTTAAACCGTGTTTATATCTTAATTAGAACAGGAAATATTAAATTTTTCGTTTTGGTTTGTTTTCAAAATCTGGTTTTCAAGCAATGTTTGTCACGAAAATGACTTCTTGTGAAAATGCGTTTTTCTTCATGATGGGTTTTTTCACCATTTCTCGTATTTAAATCGTTATTAGTCAGGAACCGTTAAAAATAAATGGTTCAAACTTGGAACATGTCTTTTTCAATTGTTTTACTTTAATTTTGATTCAGCAAATTTGAAAAAAAAATATTTATTTTAGAAAATGTGAAATTTTTTTTTTAAGTTACATCTTTTTTTTTTAATTTTTACTTTAAATATTTTTTAAATAATATTTTTAAACATGCTGAATCAAAATTAAAACTTACATATTTTGTTTGTTTAAATGAAAAAAAAAATTGAAATTCTACAAATAATATTTCGAGTTATAACGATTTTAAATTTCCCCACTTTTTTAATGAATTTTAAATTTTTTAAATTTTTAAAAAATATATAAGAATTTTTATCATGTGATTTTGTTTACAAATAACATGGTTAATCATCACAAGAAAAATTTGAACTTTAACTCAATAAGTAAAAATTATTTTAAATTGTGTTCCGAACCCCCTTAAGTCTATACTTTAGAAATATTTCAAGAACTCGGAAAAAAAGATACGTCTTTTAGAAAGTGTACACAAAAAATAGAAGTTAAAAATATTAATTTCTCGAGGAGATATTTTAACCCGGGGGAAGTTGCGCATTCCCAGGGTGTGAATGGTTTTCACTTTATCACCAATAAATACAAATAGTAATCGTGACCTTAAAAAGCCTATAAATTCTGAAATAAATTAAGTTGAAGAATAATTTTTGAAAAATAGTGGTGACAGTTGTAAAAAACCTTACTCATCCGGGGTATGTCACACCCCAAGCGACTGCTCCCGGGTTAAATATACGAATGCATCAAATGTCCATAGACTTTACATTAGTGACGGGAAATCGGAAGCTGAGGGACCAGACCCCTTAACCCCTTGAGGGGCGGTGATGCCGTTACGGCATCACATAATTTTAATCCCTAATTGCCATTTGGCACCAGATTTTTTGAATGGAAACTTCACTTTTATTAAATATGCGAAAAATACCTTTACTTGTTTACAAATAAATGTTCCTGTAAATACTGGTGTTATTCAATTATTTCAACAGTTTACAAATACAATTACCTTGCCCCTGAAACAGTTAACGTAAGCACAATTCAGCATTGGTTTAAAAAATTTCATCGAGGAGATTTCGAGCTTCAAGACAAGAGTGGTCGCGGGCTTCTTTTTGTTGTTGACGACGACCAACTGAAGGCAATAGTCGAAGTTAATCCAAACAAAACAGCCTGAGAAATTGAGAATGAACTCGACGTAGACCATTCCAGTATCGTTCGCCACTTAGAACGAATTGGCAAGATGGAGAAATTCGATAAATGGGTGCAAATGAGCTGATCAACGACTCACGTGGAACAATTGACCTTCCAAATGTTACACGCGTTGGCTTACGAAACACTACTTCACCCACCGTACTCACCGGGCCTCTCCCCAACCAACTATTACTTCTTTAAGGCTTCTTAGGACTCTTAAAGCTTTAAAATTTTCGTGAGTTTAATTTTTTTAGATGTTAAACTCCTATCTTTTCTGAATATTTTGATATAATTGTTTCCTTGAAATCCCCATTAGAACAGAAGTTGTGGCTTTTAGAATTATACCCGATCAATAGCTGAAGCGGTGTTTCCGAAACTTTGAAATCATTTTTCTCTAAATGACGTTTTTGGGCATAACGGGCACGATATCTCAGAAACTTCCAGTTATTTTTTTTATGAAATTTTCTAAAACATATGTTTCATGTTAGTCTGTATAAACTGAACCTAAAATTTCCTTTTTATTGTTCAAAAAAATATTTTTTGTGTGATTATACTGTTGAAATTTTATAAATTTTTCATTAGCTAAATACAAATTTGTATTAAAAATATAAAAATGCTTTAAATGCAAATTTATTTAGGTTTAGGGTAATTATTACAATCTAAAGTATAAGTAGGCGCCGAAATTTTCATTCTAGTTGTAAAATGTATTTCGTAATCCTGCGCGTAAGCTGTTATGCCAATTTTCTGCTCGTCAAATGACTGACAGTTTGAAGTCCCTTGTAAATGCTAATTCTGCATCTTGCAATTTTTTTAATTCATGAAATGAAAGAACATGCTTATATCTTTTATTCCAATAAAAATTGTGTCTTAAAATGAAATACATTTTTAGATATTAAGGGGGCTAATGGCTTTATCGATACCAAAAAAACATGTAAACAGAGCTCTCGCTTCGAATCTATATAAAAACAAAAGTATTCAATGTAACTAATTTAAACTTTCTGATATTTTTAAGACACGTTTGTAGTCTTATAAAATAATAAAATGAAATACTTGAATGTAATAAAATAAACAATATAGAAAAATTTATAACACAATTTTCGAAAGAAAAAATGTAGGTGTCACATCACCATCCGTAAGACATCTTAACATTGAATTGCCATAAGAACCTAATTTTTGCTATAAAATGATCATGAAACTTTACTCTATAGAATTAAATAAGGATATAACTATCATTCAAAGGAAAATTCATTAAAAAAACTCTCAAACTTTAAAATTTTAAAAACCCTTCGCTGCGTAGTTGTTTTATCAAAATAGCTTCAAAAATTGTGTATTTAAGAATTTTTATTCTTTTGTCACCGGTTTTTCAAAGCAAAAATTTTTGTCTAATTTATCTGGAAACTGCTCCGATTAAATAAGGCAAAATTTACAATACAAAAATAACTGGTGAGAATAACCAAGAAGGGTTAATTAGCCGGAAAAATACATCCCCGAGGAAATCTCGGGTTCCGCAGTGAGAGGGTTAAAGTTGCAATTAAATGGGTGCGGCTTTGATAGTGATTGTTACATTAATGCTTATATAAATAAATACAAATATTTTTATTCGGTCTTTCGCACTGTGTTCAGAATTAATTGAATAATCGAAATAGATACTTGAAAAAAAAAACGATTTTTTGAAAGTTTTTAAACCCTGAGCCCCCTCAACCCTCTCGCTGCGCAGCCCGAGATTTTCTCAGGCATGCATTTTTAGGTCTAATTAATCCTCCTTGATTATTCCCACCAATTATTATTATTATTATTATTATTTTGTCAATTTTGCCTTATTAAATCGGAGCATTTTCCCGATGAAATTAGACAAAAATTTTTGTTTTGAAAAACCGGTGGCAAAAGAAGCTATTCTAATTATTTTGAAGCTATTTTAATAAAACAATTACGCAGCGAGAGGGTTAACTGTTGAAAATCGTCTTTTTTTTCTTTCCAATTTTAAGAGTCTTGAGACCCGTTAAACACCCAGACAACCTCTTGAGGGGAAATTTTTTCATCAGTGAAGATGATGCCGGAAGTTTGTCACCTCCAGAAGTTATGTTACCGGAATCACTAAACTCGTTTTTCTCGTTGTCAAAAATGTATTGATTGTAATGGCTCTTATTTTGATTAAATATATTTAGCATTCAAAAGTTATAGCGCTTTAAATTTGAATTGAAAAATCATGCATTATTTTTGCACCAACCTAATACTTTCAGTTCCAGACTCGAAGCAGTAATCGAATGTAATCTTAAAATAGCAAATAAAGCCTTTGTG